>NQII01000927.1:79254-153791 GCA_002778355.1 Clitarchus hookeri | reverse complement strand
GACTCGCTATCTACAAACGGCCGCGCTATCTGTGACGCAATATGTGAACCAGGATGTAGTCGAGGTCAGTGTATACACTCTGGACGTGATTCATTCGGCGGGACTCGCAATGTAAGTTGTATGAAGAACCTTGCCTAGCGTCTTGCCAGATAGCTCAGTGGTTAGACGTCCGACTCTTAACCCAATGTACGTGGGTTCAAATCCCGGGCTGAGCGGTTAAATTTNTAGCTCAGTGGTTAGACGTCCGACTCTTAACGCAAGGTTCGTGGGTTCAAATCCCGGGCCGAGCGGATAAATTTTCAGTGTGGGTGTGAAGGCGCCTGCATCCACACTGTATGTTTATCAACCGAGTCGTTCCAAATTTGAGCTAATAAATTATATGCTCGTACTCTTAGTATATCTAAGAGTAGCAGATNAGATGCAACTATATGTTGCCCCTTAAAATCCCAGCATAAATACTCTCTACAGTAGTCAGTATTGTATCAGATGTATAGTTGGGTAATCTCAGATGGTGTTAGGCGCCATGCCATCTGAGAGGGGGTACTTAAAAAAAAACTCCTTCACCTCACCACTAAAAAAAAAGAAAAAAAAAGGCCGGCCGAGTGGTGAGGTGTGGGAGTTCTCCGGAAAATGGAGTTTTATTGGCGTCAAAATTAGGCCGTAATAATAAAATAAAGAAAAGGTCCCTGGTGAGTCATTAACTTGATCGTAAACCTTTTGCAATATTTTTTTCTAAGATAATAAAGATGGATAATATTTCTATAGACAGTGCAATGAAAGATTTAGAAAAAGAATTAGGTGTTTCACCTACTTTAATATGTCGTATTTGGAGATGCATATCTAAACTTTTAATTAGATTATGTTGCACGAAGTCAGAGCGGTAATTGAGTTTTAATGGTTTAACAATCATTAAAACCTTATAGAGATATGAATACAAATGAAAATATACTGATGTCTAATTATACGAATATGTGCATTTATTCTTTTACAAACAGAATAGAATGCCTTTGTGTGTCACCATATTTTTTCAATCCTTTATACACAAGACTTGTGCCTCCTCGATTGACATCACTTATCAGTTTTGTACTGAAAATGTATACATATCTGTCTGGTAGGGTCACCTTAAAATTTCCTGAAGTAACTACCACTTTGGGACCGTACTTGGTTTCATTTATTTCAGCGTGGTTTATCGGGTATGACTGCCCTATTGTGAGGTCGGAAAGTTTCATAAAATGGCGGGTGCTGTTTAATGCATTTAGTAACTGATCCATGTTATGTTTTGTTTATAACACATTTTCAATTCTTTAAATGAAAAAAATGTCTCGCTAGTAATTATTTTTGTGCTGCACTCGTATCAGCATTTTCATAAGTTATGGTTATTTTCAAACAATTAATTTTAGAAGCAGGTTGAACACGTATGGTTATGTTTAATCCATTAGTTTTTTAAAGTGGGTTGAAAACGTATGGTTATTTTTAATCCATAATTTTTTAAAAGTGGTTTGAAAACAAATGGGTATTTTTAATCCATTAGTTTTTTAAAAGTGGGTTGAAAACGTATGGTTATGTTTAATCCATTAGTTTTTAAAAGTGGTCTGAAAACGTATGGCTATGTTTAACCCATTAGTTTTTCAAAGTGGGTTGAAAACGTATGGTTATGTTTAATCCATTAGTTTTTAAAAGTGGGTAGAAAACGTATGGCTATGTTTAACCCATTAGTTTTTAAAAGTGGGTTGAAAACGTATGGTTAAAATCTATGGTGTGCCAGGACCCGGGCTAGCATCGGCATTCTATAACTACTCCCCTGAACATCGTTAAAAACGGCCTTTCCAAACTGCTGTATCGTAAGTAATACTATCCGGACACGAGCGAAAGTACTGTAGGACCTACATTAGACTGTACTACAGACTTTCTCTCATGTGAAATTATGGTGTCACCACCTAATAGCTCCATAGATACACTCAGCACGACGGAAACTCTGCAGGCCAATACAAAACCCTGTGTGCAACGACGATGAGGCACTTGATGCACATGTCTGAGTCACCCTTATGGCTCCCATGCTTCTGGGCCTCAAACGCCCCAGGTAGACGGTCATACCGCGATCACAGAGCACTTAAAAATTCAGAGGTAAACTATCATCTTACTCCTTGAACTCCACCCGCACACGCCAGCAAAACGGCGTCGCTGGCAACCAATCAGCGCCTGGTAACTTTGTTGTAAGGCGGTAGACCAGCCAATGGGGAACATTTCTGAGCACGCCTTATCTAATCAGACACAACGCTCAATTCCAAACCCCCTAGCAGCCAATTCAATTAAAGTAACCACCTCGCCATTTCGTGTATGTAATTATTTACTCTGTACCACGATCAAGGACGTGTTGCACATGAAGGATGTTTGTGATTGTCGTTGTACACAACAAGGAATCAGGGGCCGATGTTCAGAACGTCTTCCTTGTGGGAAATATGTTTTGTCGAAGTCTCTGCACCTCTCATTTGTGAATGGTTAATGCTGATATAGACAGTTCACGGTTATTTGAGCACTTATGAAATTAACTTATGAAAAATATCACTACCCCTACCTGCGTACATCTTCACAGGCACACTGGCTGGTAAGCACCCAGTAAAGTTAGTAACGACGGAGAGAAAGTAATTTCATGTCGTAGCGTCGGATTAAAAGAGTTAGGTAAACACTAGCAAGTAATTAAATTGTTTATTTTGCTTTATGATGTTCCTTAACGAATATAAGTTCGAAAAGTTGCAAATTTGTAAAATATTTGCTATCTTAACAATGTCATAGTTTCACTTGACCGACGCTTGAATAAAGTGACTAGGCCCATAGCAATGTACGTGGTACGCATGGTGGAAGAATATACAACGTGCATTCAAGTATATCGTAAGCAGGGTTTTCAAAAGTGCTCAGTTTACCGTGAACAGCCTTCATAAATGAACGCCCAGCACGTTGTCCACTGGCTGCGAGAAGCACGCTCGATACAAGTGCAGAGTTCATTACAAAAAAATTAAACTTTTGCAATGCTTGAGATCGTAAATGAATTCAGGACTGAAAGGGCTGAGTAAGTGACACTCCTGATGACGTCCTGCCGAATTATGTGGAGGTTTATTGATGTGCGAAGAGCTGGGAATTTTTCGTCTTACAAGATCTCCTTCTGCCTGAAAAAAAAATGCGTTAAGTTAGCAAACTGCTCGCTAGGCGCACAGCGCTAGCCTCTGCCACTTACCCGAAGCATCTACTGTCGTAAGTGTTCAGTAGAAGCTATAATAAATATGGAGCACAGAAACGGCTCCAATACTGCGTGTCATCATCACATTTACAACACGTATGTTGCTGAACGCAGTTAACCGTGCGATTTTTTTTTCAATCCTTATTTGTTTCTACGTTTATATCGTGCATACTTTTGCCATAGGATGTTCAAGGTTTATTGAGTGCTTCTTAAATAAACATTTGAAAAATATTACTGTCCCTCCCCCGCATATATTTTATCTGGAAAACTTACTGGCATGCGCACAGTAAAGTTGGTAAACGTCGGAGGGAAAGTAGTTCCACGACTTACCATTGAATAAAAAATGTTCGGCAAACATTTGTGAGTTTTGAAATTATTTATACTGCTTTCTGATTTTTTTTTAAATGCANAGAATAAAAAATGTTCGGCAAACATTTGTGAGTTTTGAAATTATTTATACTGCTTTCTGATTTTTTTTTAAATGCACATCAGTGTAAGAATTAGCAAATTTGTAAAATAATTACTTTTAAAATAATTTCACTGTTTTACTTGACCCACGTATGAATAAAGTGACCAGTTACAAGCCTATGCTAATTTTACATAGGCCCTATTGTTACGCTCTAGTTCCCACGGGAATGAGAACAAAGAAGGGGATGCGTGGCAGTAGTAAAGAAAGTTAAGACCAGTAAAGAAGCTCATATAAAACGGTTAAGTACGGTACTTATTTAACAATTGCGACAGAAGTAATAAGTAATATAGGAGTTCAAGCCGTAAGGCCAACGGAAGAAGAGAAGAAAGGAGAGGTTATTTTTAAGTAGAGTGAACATGATTTAGTTTGGAACTCACCCGGACTCGCACTCCGGACCCTATGCCCAGATCGCCACCGGCTCGCCGTCTGGTCGCCGATAAATCCCCTGGACACTCGCCGACTGCGCCGATCTCCTCCCTCGCAGTCCATTCCGCACTTCGCGCCCCTCCACGTGCTTTCGTGTTGAAATGAATTCTGATTGGTTCCCTCTGTGCACTGGTGGCGGAGTCTGCTTATAGTTTGTTGAACTTAGTCTGGAATGCCCTGATGCCTGCTGGGCCCGCATTTTCTGTTGTTCTCTACATTTTATTATTGATGTTTAGAGATTCCATTCCGGATCGCTGTTATGGCTATTCTTTTTTTAAATCTTGCCTGTGGCCTCCTTCACAGGTATTGTTTGCGACTGACTGTGCACAACGGGGCCATGTATAACATCTCCCTCAAAGCTATGTGAAGAAATATCCTCATCTCTGTGGGTAAGTTGAAGAATTATTAATCTTGTGAATAAGTTTTGTGATTGGTAGGGGAAGAGTTTGATTTCTTGTGTTTGCCATATTTGAAGTTGGAAACGTTGAAAAAAGTACGAATTAAAGATCGTGGGTCCTTTACTGTTGGGAAAACATGTGGTGTTTGTATGAAGGTGAGAAGTGTTAATGATGTGCCAAAGTAGTGGCGAACGGTGAATTTGTCTGTCATACTGCGCCCGCGGTAGGTGGATGAACTGGCGGGGCTGGCCGTGGACATGCTGGCTGGCGATGTCGACTGAATTCCGAGCCGCTGCTGCTTGTGCGAGACGTGGTCGAGAATAGCAAGTGTAGGGGGAGTTGTGGGATAGTGGCCTTACTGCACAATGTTTTACAACGTTTACGATAGTATTAGAAAAATTAATATTTACAATTAACAAATTTATTTTTTAAATGAGCATATCAACAGTTTTATAAATATATATTGACTATAAATGCTTGATAAGAGTTACCCTGTTAGTGTCATATTGAATGGTTTTTCCCGGCAGGAACGTCTTCAGTGTGTAGTTTGCAATATCACTCTATCTTATTAAAAATTTTCACGTATATTTCTGTGGGGTGGCATGTACAGTATGGTAGAAAAATATACAATGTGCATACAAGCAGTTCTTAAGCAGGGCTTCTAAAATACCATGACAGCCCATACGTGTAAAAGCTGATATGCAGTAGACTGGACGANCAGGGCTTCTAAAATACCATGACAGCCCATACGTGTAAAAGCTGATATGCAGTAGACTGGACGACAAATTTCATGCACTGACCCAGCGAGGCCATGAAAATGTTACATAAAAGCGTATTACATTAGTTATTAGCCAAAAATTTTTTAGTAGAGAAGGAACGCGGTTTCAGTTGCAAATAATATTTAACTCAATGCTTTCGTAAATATGTATAATAATACTTAGAACTGCTTCTCATATATTGCGTTCCACATTACTGCCTGTGTGTCCTTGAGAGTTGTTAAAAGCAGGTAGGTAGGTACAGCGAATTTGTTGGAGACGGAGCGAGTTTAGTCAGAGAAACAGGGCCAGGGAATTATTCGGCTATGGCGTGTAGTAAGTCGCCACCCCAGCACTCGCCTGGAGTCATTTCGGAAACTCATGGAAAACCAAAATCAGGATGGCCGGACAGGGAATTGTTGAAATATATGGAATTACACAGAGAAAATTGCCTAAAGGTCTCTTATAAAAGTTTTTATTTAGTCTTGAACCAGAAATGCAGAAGTGAATTAATGTGGATTTATTTCACTGGCTGCGTGATGCTGTGTGCATGGAGGGGGCTTCATATCTGATTGCCTAGTTATTGGTTCGGCTGGCGTCTTGCAATTCCATCTTTGAGCACTGACTGGCGAATGAGGTCTGGCCGTTAGAGGCGAGAGAGACATTTTCGCTTTAGTCTATTCGCGGTTTCTTCACACTTTTTGAATCAAACCTTCGATAAAACACTCCATATATGACAAGTTTGGTTGTTTACTAAATATGTCATATTTCACAAGTGTTTTATAAGTTTGTTAACATTAAAGTACCTTATTTTTGAATAAATTTAATTTTTAGTCATAGTTTACCTATAAATTATAATTTTTTGATTCATAACTTATATGAATCAAGACACTTACTAAATAGATCTGTTGGTAATGCCTAGTAAGAAATAATTTATATGTAAAATACTATTACACTGAGTGCGCACGAATGCAGTGCGTTGGCCCTCTGGCGTAGTTTTATAGTTTTGTTTGCATGAGGTGGTGTAATATCCTGGAAGTAGAACTTTAGGAGGGCTACAGAAAAGTTGGAAGTAACCATAAATAAAGTATACAATATACACCAGTGTTTTCGAATAAGTAACCATGCCGAGTGTTGGAATACGTGATGTGCGACGGGCGTCATGCGTTATTTGCAGCTCTCGTGTGTCGCAGGATTTGATGCACTCAGACGCCGAATCAGTAATGCCAATCGGTGAAATGATACTCATTGCAAATTCAACATACAGTCGCTACGGGCTGGCGAATCGGAAAAATTAACTGGGATGTATTGCCTCAGGAAAGTGAAATTCATATGAAGTCGCGGTTAAATCCGTGATATTCAGAAACTCTAATTAACAGTCGGAGGTGTTTGTAGTGAATTAGCTTGTACTGCAAGTCAATTAAAAATGTTACTTATTTGGATTTGGAGACATTGTAATTTTCTCAACGGAAATGGACATGGTCGAGATTTGGATTTTTGAAGTTGTAACTGAAGAAAAAGTTAGTGCCATTGTTATACACCTCGCTCTGGAATATTCCCCTCCCTTTAATAGCCGTGCTAGTGTGCTTCTGTGTGTTGTGCGCACCCCACCTGTCAGTTATTGTCACATATTATTTTGGGTTAAACACAAATTACTCGAAAACGGCGAGACTTAGGGTACTTACACAAGGATACGTTTTTGTTAATTGTAGCGTGGGGATTAATAATCCATCTTTCAAATTCAAAATATGCTACCGCGTCATGGAGGTTAGTTATAAATAGTGGTAGTAACCGTGATTATCTACATTAAATAATTTGATGATAACCTACAGGTGTTGTGGTGTTCAAAGATCTTTGTTCAGTTAACCATTATCCAGACAGTCAGTGTTCCATCTTAAATATTATCTCCAATATTTGCAATAAACAAGTGTTTCAGGACCAACTTAAATTATGTGTACGACTCTTAGTATTCACTTTAAATCAGAGGTCGTACGTATATTTGTTTTTAACATATATTTTCGTGATTAAACTACAGCGGAAATTTGCCAGTCGAATTTAGATCCATCCTGTATACCACACCCACACACACACACACACACACACACACACATATATATATATATATATATATATATATATATATATACACCCGCAAACTTTAATTTCAAAAGTGTTTTATCAAACACTTCAAACAAGCGGGTATACGTTTGATAAAACACTTTTAAAATTGAAATTTGAGGAGGGGGGAATGTGCTATCCACACGTAATGAAACATAACGTCGAACTGGCTTACTTGCGTCCAGTAATGTTGCCAGTAAATTGAGAAAGATACATTATGTACCTTTCTTTTGCATACGGAACTGTGGAGGAAATTAAATTCCAAATTGAGGGCGTATAAATATATTGAGTTTATGCTGTCCTTTGAATATGTACCTATTCCATGTAACATTTACAACACATAAATTGTAAAAACATATATAATTTCGTAATTTAAAGCACAACATACATTAATAATCACGTAATTGTACACATTTTATGTACCTTTTCTGTGCGTACACTTGCGTACTCACTTCTTCAATGCCACAATAGTTGTTAACATCGTCGACGTCTTGTGGGCATAGTTCAACGAGTGGTCAGTAAATTCAAGTATCAGGGACGAACAGCCAATTTTCCTTGAAGACCAAAGGAAAGAAAACTCACTCAGCGAGAGGAATGTTTCATTGTTCAGCAGGTGGGGTATAACTTAGGATTGGGTGCTCCTAAACTGAATGTAGTTGTGGAATAGGCAATAGGCAAACAATTATGCAATACGATTATCCGTCGGGTAATGTATTGGACATGATTTAGTGGATGAAGGCCTAGAAAAACACCCTATGTTAGTAGACTGAACAAGGCTCATAGACTTAAATTTTTCCATAGAGCATGTAATTGAGTCACAAGACTTCTGGGAGAAGGTAATGTGGAACAATGAAACAAAAATAAATGTATTCGGGTCCGATGGCATCCAGAATGTGTGGAGGAAAAAAAACTGCCAATGACGTAGCCAACACACTCCCCATTGTAAAGCATGGTAGCGGATCCGTAATGTTTAGGGGCTGAGTATCATTCAAGGGGGTTGGGAACATTCAATTTATAGATGGCATCATGGAAGCTGAGGTGTATAACAATATTTCAAAAGCAAATGCGAAACAAAGTGCGCAAAAATGAGATTACCAGCAGTGTAGTGCTTTCAGAAGGACAACGACGGTAGACATACAGCTGCCATAAATAGGAAGCGGTTAATCTGGAAAGTTCCCAAACCAATTTAAAACTTTCCACAGTCGGCAGACTTAAATCCCATAAAGAATTTATGAGCTCTTTTGAAGAAGAAAGTTCGCAAAGGAAAAGTGTGATATCAAAAGAAGAACTAAAACTGGTGGTCCTACAATAATGGAACAAAATCATCCCCACTACATGCCAACGGATTGTAAATTCCACGCGAAGTAGGTGCCAGGAGGTCATAAAATGTAAAAGGCACGTCACCAGATACAAAAGTGCCTGAGTAATGAACAATTTTCTTTATTGTTTTCAAGTTTACGCTCAGCAAAGGTACTTCACATGTAAACATTAAGTGCTTTTCAGATTATTGTGTGAGTGAAATTACGAAAGTATTTATTTTGTTTAACATGAATATGTTGTACAAGTGACATAGAATATGTATTCAAATTACAGTATAAATGGAATGTATTTACGAATCCACAATTTTGTAACTTACTTTCTCAGTAACTCTTGGTAAACACTGTAGTCCATGCCTAAATATTTTATTTGAAATATGATTTTTAATATTTGCAATCGGGACAGTTTTGATTTTGTTTTACACATATCCGATAGAGTTTTGACGTAACATTGACATATTTATTTTCATAACTATTGACCATGCAATTTGACTTGCCCCTCCTTCCCAAAGTTCAAGTCGTATTGTGTGTGGATAAGTGTAAATAAACGGCGAATCCGTCAGAAGCAATGTACGTTTACCTGCAACATCTGACTTCAGTCGTGTGTGCAAAAGATACACTTATTTTATGCTGCTCATTTTAAGTTTTGCCATTTTCATAATACAATAAACAGAGTTAAATATATACAAACAGTTTCACATGTTTGGGTATGATTTAACTGTATATTTTCCAGATTGATGTTTGTCAGCTTACTTTTGAGAATACTGCTAGTGGGTGGAGTAAGCAATGAAGTAATAATTTAACACGGGTAAATATCCAGAGAAATGATAGCGATAATGCTGAGGGAATTTTAACACCGAAGTTTGTGTAAACCACGCATGCAACCTCGGGGATTATGATGGTGATGGTTTACCGCTGCCTTTCGCAGTGCACCGGGATTCGAATTTGAGACCTTTGTTCTTCCTTTCAAGTTTTACGACCACATAACAACAATTTTACTGAATACAAATTATAACTTGAAAAAGTATTACACGAATATATATATATATATATATAATTAAAAACTCATAGCAAGTAACCATAAGCATAAAATAATATCGCGCGCCAGTAAATCATCCAGTTTCAACCAATCACATCTAAAAAATTCTTTGAATGGTTTCTTTCCTTAAGTGTGGGTGTAGTTGCGTCTTCCACTGTTTTCGCATTGCAAAGTTTCTGCAGCATGAAATGAATTCATGCTTTTTTAAAGAATAACAAATTGTAATTTATACCCCGAATGTTTTAGTAAACTGGGGTGAATATTATCTGATACTGAGCACACCTCAAGTCTTCTTTTGGGCAAAACTTACTGATGCAGTTCAAATAAAGTCTTTATTTTATCTGTGTTAACACAGATTCTGTATGCCTCAAGCTTAATTATTCATATGGCAAATGTTCGTAAACTTCTCATATAGTATCCGTCAAACAATAAGTAAACATTAACGCACAAAACATTCACTTATTTTTTTAGTGAAATAAGAATAACTTTCCCAAATTAATAATTCGTTTCCGCAAAATAAGTATGTTGGAAATTATGAACGCACTGAACCACAATTGTTAAACAGTACTTTTCAATTTACTTTTTCATAAACGTTTTGTCGAAGATTGGATGCATATAATGAAGGTATATTAACGAAATGTTTTCTATCGGTAAATTCAAGTTCCTTACGGCCATATTTCTCGATACGTTTTATTTAATTATCTGAAAGAGATCTATTTAGTACCACATCAATGAAAATATTTGTAGTAAAACTATTATAGTTTTCAAAATATATCACTGAAAAGTCGAAAATTTCGCAATATGGGAGCCCAGGTTTCTATGCACCTAATGAACTTTGCCAAATAAATCACATGCCATGTGATCTATATTATATACTCAACATGTTAAATAAGTATTAAGGATATTTAACAATCGGTACCCGGGTACTCGTATCCTGAATCTTTTTAAAAATATATATTGATATTTTTTTCCAACACATGTTTATTCTTCCAATACCGAGAGAAAATATTATCAATATTTATTAGGTTCTCTTGGACGGATAAGAATATGTTGCCAAAAACATGAATACCTATTTTTAAAGAGATTCAGGTTGCGAGTACCCGAGTACCCATTGTTAAATATCCTTGGTACTTAATTAACATGTTGTGTATATGATATAGAGCGCATGACATAAGATTAATTTGGCAATGTTGATTGGGAGCAAAGCAACTTGGGCTTCCATATTAAGAAATTTTCGAATTTCGGTGCTATATTTTGAAAAATATAATTATTTGACTAAAAATATTAACATTTATGTGGTCCTTGTATAAACCTCTCTCAGATAACGAAATAAAAAACTGTCGTGAAATATGGCCTTAGCTCAAAGTAGTATCGTGATGTAGAAATGTGAAACTTCCAAAGCAGTGTTCGGATAGGGTTACTTCGCAAGGCATTATGATCATAATGACCGTAATTATTGTACGCCTTCGAAGTGCTGGGTGCCTTCATTACGCCTGGCCCGTGACTCCAGAACTCGCGCCAGATATCGGCAAGAAAGCTTATCATATTTCGCCAACGGCACGCGTTGGCCTCGGCTCCTTCGCTCCCGCGCCGCTTTTGCAAATCTCTCGAGAAGGCAACTTATTACCCGCCGGCATCATTAATCTTCCTCCCAAGTTCGCGGAAACAGCTCGCGACTAAGCGGCCAACTTGGGATCTCCCGCGCGGGCTATACCTCCCCCCCCCCTTTTTTTTTCTCCACCATCCACCAATCCCGTCTAGGCTGTGACGGCCAATAAAACGCGAGGCTATAGTTGGCGGCCTGCAAGATAGGTCGTCAGGTCATCGTAACGGATATGCACTGAGGCCTTAACACATCCCACCATCATATCGAGAAAGAAACGCCACTGCGTGAACTAAATATCCCTGCAGATATATTTCCAAAAAATTTCTATATTTACCAACTTAAATCTTTTGTTAAATTTGTACTTAACCATACTCATTGTATTATGTGACAAAATTACGATCGCGAGTCATACAATATTTTTACCTACAGTTTTCAATTTAGAAACGAATAATTTTTCATTTTTGATGTTGGCTACAATATTTTAGGAAAATATACAGCGAGATAGCCGAAACCGTTACAAACTAAAAATGGTCGAATTGCATGGAAAAGAAGGTAAGCATCCGCCGTAAGCTTGTATTCTTTTTAGGATTACAAAGCAACCACCAATTTTCTTTATTTTGGTAGTAGTTTTGGCAGTACTTAACGGCGTTTTGCGCACGCTCACGTAGAAACTCTGTTGTGAAACATATGACCGGATTTGCCTTTAAAATGAAGCACGGAATCATTACTGTGCTCTTGAGGTAGTTACTTTGCACAGTGCTGCTGCGCAACTGTTCAAATTTCGGTTCAGAGTTAAGTACGGGAGATATAGTTCGTCCGCGGTTAATTAAGCATTTTCGAAATAAACTCATGAAACGAAAATCTCTGCCCGTAATTGCATGTACATGGCCAGACATGAAAACCGGCACACCCCTAAGGTGTCATCCATTTGTCACGGCGTCGTGCTCGCGAAGAATATCACCGCCCAGATCCACTTTAACGGGGTCGTATGGTTGTACTGCACGAAACCAGAAGGTCGGCTCGTAGTATAGCCATTCATATTGGCCGTGCAGTCACCACTGTGATACGATGTGTCCAGGAGTGGATACGTACAGGTTGTACGTAACGTAGATTTAGTACTGGTCTAGCCAGATGTACTAGAAATAGAGAATATCGTCGTATCCACCGAAGCACAGTACAAGAACTTGACACAGCGTCCACACAGATCCTGCAGTCTGCGGGGTCTGCACTGCATTTTCCGATCTCAACAAGAACCATTCACCACCGTTTGAACAAGGCTGCCCTACAGGCACTACATCCACTGCGGCGTTTGCTTTTGATCCATCGGCATCTTTCAGGGAACGCCGTCAAAAGATGCTAGTAACGTCAACATCGGACGGAGGCATCTCGACGCGAGTCTCACTTCAATATTAACGCGGATGATGATCGTAGCAGGGTTTGGCGCCGCAGTGGGCAACGCATCGATCCTGCACTGATTCGTTAACGCCATACGTCCCGGACACCAGGTGTTATGTATGGTGTGGGGTACCATCAGTTATGACTCCCAGTCACGTCTCGTGGTTGTTGAAGGCACGGGGACAGCACAGAGTTATGTCAATGAGGTGCTGCGGCTCCATTTTGTGTCATTTTTGCGTGGTATACCCAGTGGTATCATGAATGAAGATAATGTTAATTCCCATACAGCTCGTATCACCACACAGCCTATACATAATGTGGACACCATTCCTTGGACTGCTAGGTCTACAGATTGGTCTCCTGTTGAACACGTATGAGATATGACGGGGCGACGTCTGCACCATCGTCAACCACTTGCCCAATCACTGCCTGATCTACGTGTGCAGTTGCAGGAAGCATGGTGGTATGAGCCTCATGATACTATCCGTCACTTTTATAATGAAGTGCCTCATCGCTTCACTGCCTGTATAGCCACGAGATAAGGCTCTACCGCATATTGAACGCGTTCTTTTCGGATGCTAAACAATGAGCTTTCTATGAATGGAAGACTCATGACTAGTCATTTCTTATATCATTAATATGCCTGTGAAGGTTTAATAAAGTTTCACGTAAAGAAAGAGGGCGTAGGGTGTTGCGATTTCCAGGTTTAGCAGTATAATGTAACGTGAACGTTAGCTAGAATGCTCTTGGTAAAGCTCGTAGAATGGCATTAAAAGCAGTTCCACGTCTTACCGTCGTATTTAATTTGTGTTCAACAAATTCATCCCATGAAATGTATGCTTATTTTATGCACATTAGAGAAAAAACTAACATTTTTAACACAATTACGTTACTAAAATGTTTACGGTCGCCGTTGATCGCCAATAATATATCCTCTCTTCATTTATCCACTGTGTCCATAACAAGACCAGTGAAGCGTATTTGGGACGTGGAGGGAATTTGAGGTAAGGCGGGCATGCAAGCTGCCCTCATAATCACTTTTCGTTTTCCAATATTGGACTTCCTTTCCTGTAAATTATATTTGTAAAAAAAANGCAAGCTGCCCTCATAATCACTTTTCGTTTTCCAATATTGGACTTCCTTTCCTGTAAATTATATTTGTAAAAAAAAACGTCTAGGATTTAAATTTAGAACTTTGTGTATTTAATAATGTGTTTTTTAATGTTTCTACAGATACACNAAAAAAAACGTCTAGGATTTAAATTTAGAACTTTGTGTATTTAATAATGTGTTTTTTAATGTTTCTACAGATACACTTGCCTTGTCTGAATGCATCTTTAATTAATTAAAGTAGGTAAAAATACTTTCTTTTTCATTTAAAATTTAACTTTGATGGAAATGCAAGCGTAAACAAACACTTTAATTACTGGTTATCATTGGATGTTGACAGTTGTACTGGCGATATATGAGTTCATGTTGGCGACATGTACAGAATACTAAAATCAGTCTATCGACTGTTCACGGCAAAGAAAGAACTTTTGAAATCAACGTTTGAAAAATTTCGCTGGTCCTACCTGCGTCTGGGGTAGAGCAGGGTAATTCAGATAGCGAGAACTTTTGGATAATGTGAAGGTTTTGCGCATGCTGTGTGGCAACTAAAGACGCCATGTTGTTGTTCCGTGTGGCAGAGTGAAAGTTCCAGTATTGTCACCATTGTTCATCACTGCCGAAGCTCAGAGCGGAGGTAGTCCGGGCCCCGTGAAGGGCCCTTTACCACCCAATGTGGTTTTCACATAGCCTACAGGGAGATTAGGAAGGAGCGAGATTGGCCCCTTCCCAACTCCCTACACCATCCCAAACGGTAGTTACAGAGGTTGCCCTCTGCAGCTAACATTTATGGGCCAACTGATTTTCCCCAGTTAGCCCAGATGTCCCAAAATAATTTCCCTCCTCTTCCCCTGCCTGCACAGGAAGAGAGGAGAGAGGCAGCACTGCCTGGTTAGTGACTCTACTTTAGTTTTGTTGTACGATAAATGTGGGAATTTTAGAGTTTATAAAAAACTTTTTGAAAAGTTGCAGATTGTTTTTGTTTAACATATAGTTAAAAAGATTTTAACTTGGCAAAGTTTTGTCTAAGTTGTGTTAAGGTTATAAGTTCGTAACACGAGGAAAGTTTTGAAATTGAGAATAATAGTTAAGTTAACTCCTATTCGGTGATTTTAGTTATCCTATACCAGTTACTGAAGGTAACTAGTATATAAAGTGTTACAGGAAGATGCTGTTAACTAAATATAGTATAAATAACTATATTTGAGTTATTTAATTACTTTATTGTGTCTGATTAAGAAGTTAGCTGTATTTTATATTACATGTTTGCTTGTATGTGTGAGCCACTTTGACAAGCGATGAAATTTGGTTGAAAAACATCGTTTAAAACGANTATTACATGTTTGCTTGTATGTGTGAGCCACTTTGACAAGCGATGAAATTTGGTTGAAAAACATCGTTTAAAACGACTATATTGCGCGTAAAGACGCTGAGGGCTTGTATTTTTGGTTTAAAACAGTCGTTTTTATATATTTGTTAAGTATTACTACGAAAAAAAACCGTAGTTTAATAAATATTGCGTGGAAAACGAGTAATAAATAGTAACTTTTGAATTTGCGAGTTGGAAGGTCCGTGATTGGCCGAGGGGTCCCGGCAATGGCAGGGCCCCTGNTATTACATGTTTGCTTGTATGTGTGAGCCACTTTGACAAGCGATGAAATTTGGTTGAAAAACATCGTTTAAAACGAGTATATTGCGCGTAAAGACGCTGAGGGCTTGTATTTTTGGTTTAAAACAGTCGTTTTTATATATTTGTTAAGTATTACTACGAAAAAAAACCGTAGTTTAATAAATATTGCGTGGAAAACGAGTAAGAAATAGTAACTTTTGAATTTGCGAGTTGGAAGGTCCGTGATTGGCCGAGGGGTCCCGGCAATGGCAGGGCCCCTGCCGTTGCTCACAAGATGGCCGTGTTGGTGTGTTTGACGCGTAGACACGTGGTGATTTCGTGAGTTCCGTCGGGAAAATTAAATGTTTGATTTCAATGCTGCGAAGTGGGTAGAACGAAAGGTTATAATATTTAAGAAGTCCGAAATAACTTGGATTATTTTTAAATTACCATTTTATAGGTTAACTGATGAATTTAAGATATAGAAAAGAAAATTTTGAATAAATTTCCTACAAGTGGTAAGAAGTCATGCAGTCTTTATAAGCTTTGGCTTTGTGTTTTAATAGTAATTACTTGATATAAATAGTAGTTTTATTCAGTAAATTGGCAGCACCACAATAAGTTAAATTCGCTTACATTCGCGTAATTTTTCGCTCGTCGGAGTTTATGTTATTGTATTAAAAAATACCAGGAATTTCCGGAGGGACTTGGGGAAGGATATGGAATTTAATTAACGTGTGGGAAAGTGCTGAGGGCCTCAAGAAGCAGAAAGGTTTTGTCCTGGGGGTTTGTAATTGATTGGCATCTTGAAATGTATGGTAGGAAATGTGTTAGGATGGCTGAGAAATTGCACTCAGACAAGAACCGCATGAGCGAGCTCAAATCTTGGAGTGTCTCTCCCAGTCCTCCAGACATTCTGGGGTGCAGGCTTGCGAGGCCGGAACCTGGGCGGGCGCGGTGTGGGTTTTCCCTGTGTGTCAGAGGGTAGAATGGGTGTTGTTTCTGCAGCTGCTGGCTGTTGAAGGCCTATCGACGCCTGCGCGTACGAACGGCTTCTGGGCAGGTTTTGTGCATCCGGTATTTTCTGATACTGTGCCAGGTTCCGAGCCGGCGCTGGAATTGGCTTCGGTTTGCTTAGCATTCGTGCTTTGTTGTTTTCCGCCTGAATTTGGCGTCTCTGTACTTCCTCCAAAAATTTGGGGCAGAGTTTTGAGGTGGACTGATGCGGGCCGTGGCAATTGCAGCAAACCAGAATGTTATTTAAGTTAGGATAAATGCCCACATTGTGTGGCCCGGCACGTTGCATACTGCAGTAGTTATGAGTGCGGCCGATTGCCATACAATTACTGCATCTTGCGATGTCCTGTAGCCGTTTACGGTAGAGTCAAGGGTGCACCACGGTTAGATTCAACCTAGTTACTGAAACTAGGGGTAGGAGATACGGGTTTGGTGCTGCCATCACAGAAAAAATTTTGCGGCTGCAATTTTTGGTTTTGAGGGTGTTCGGGGTCGGCTGGGTCGAGAATGGCTTTGCAGAACTGAGTGACGCTTTTAACGTCGTAGCCGCGGTCGGTGAACTCAGACTGGATTTCTACTGCGTTCGTGGTTGACGGCAGGTCAAATACCATTTTTTGATTATGCTCCGCCTTTTCAGAGAAGGTGAAGAAGTTGATTGGGAAATGTTTCATGGCCAGTTTTGCTTGTTGATGCAGTGAGTGGTCGGACGTTATGACGTGGATTTTTTGTCCGCCAAGAGGAATGGAAATTATGAAGCTGGTTTCGGAAATATTCCCTATCAGCTGCACAACTGATCGGTAGTCCAGAACTACTATCCGATACTGATGTTTTTTCTGGGTGTTTTGTGCTCCGACCTGCGGCTGTGTGCTTGTGGGAGGCGTGCCTGAGGGGCCAGGTGTTGCTGGGGAAACCCCATCTGGGATTTCTCGGAGCGGACTAATACAAGTACTTGAGCTGGGGCCACTGACGGCGTCATACGGGGGCGCTTGGGTCGCCTTGGCTTTCTCGTGGTCGTCTCGGGGTTACTACCCTGTACTGTTCCTCAGTATACTGTGTACCATATAAGAAGGCCACATTCTTGACAGTTGACAATCGTCGCGCCTTTTCGTTTATGTATCCATNATACTGTGTACCATATAAGAAGGCCACATTCTTGACAGTTGACAATCGTCGCGCCTTTTCGTTTATGTATCCATTCACCATCAACTGGTGTGTCAAGAATAGGCTTTGATGTGGAGAGTCAGCGAGTCCAGGAGGTGCTACTACGGGTGGCAATTGGTGAACTGCTTGGGTGGCACTGCATTCGTAAACGGAGCTTGGTGGACGTGTGTAGGGCCGTTCGTAAATGTGGTACACGAAGAATATGTTACTTTAAAAATTATACAGAGCTCGCAGGAAAATAAAAACATTTGTATATGCGCGTAAATACGTCATTTTAAACAACAAAACTATAATATGTTTCTGGGTGTAGTTCGGGATATGGATAACAGATGGCGTGGATGGGCATGTTGTAACAGACAGTGCGCTTGTACCTCACAAGATGGCAGCACATGGTTGGAGAGTCTGGAAACTTTGGGCTTTTTCGTTACATTTGGATACGTATCGTTTTATTGTGCATCTCATTTCAAACACCTATACATTACTATTTTATCTCGAAGTTTCGTTTCTAAAACTTAAAACAGCTGTTTTATGACCACATGAAATAAAATGTATTAATTAATCTACGAACTCTTTCTTATCCGCGTATTTTCTGCTTTTGTGATGTGCTCCGGCACTGCTCTCAGAATAGCCAACGTAATATTAACTTTTGTTCGTTCGTGCATCAGCTGATACAGGATTTTGTAAATGGCATGTTATTTGTTTTGAATACAATAATTGCCACTCACTGATTGTCAGAATGTGGCCTTCTTATATGAAATGAACTATACCTGGGGCTTCAGTTTCCATGGTGCTTACCGAGTTTGTTTCAGTTTCCATCGTGGAATTAAGCTGGTTTTGCAGGGGAGTAGGTAAAGTTACAGGTGCAGCCACCCTACTCGTTTGGACCATGTGTTGTGTTCGTGATCTGTCTGATTCAATACGGGGATGGGAATTCACTAAGTGCAAATAGGTTGCAGTTTGGTTCTCATCTAGAATGGTGCCATTTGGGAATAACAAAGTTTTATTCCTGGGTAGGGATGGAGGTTGGCCAGCAGCGTCCATCGCGCTCCCAGCCGGCTCCAACCCCGTGGAGGGATGGTGGGGAGGGGGGAAGGATGTCCGGAAATTCCTGGTGCGTGTGTGGTATTTAAAAACAGAGTTCCAAACAAAACTAAAACGGTGCAGTGAACTGTGGCCGCTGACCCACTAGGGGCTAGGCTCGAGATGACCAGTTTCCTGGCCGGCCACAGAACTCAGGGTGTGTGCCGCGATATGCAAAAGTAAGAGGCGTTGTAGGAGAGTCGAGCTCCTCGTAGCACGTGTTCTCGATCCGCAGGTTTCGACTCGAATGCCGTTGTGGTCTGCGAATTGAGTTCCAGTGTTATTATAAGTGTGCAAAGGTTTTGTACAAGTTCTGGCGTCTCTAAGAAGGCGAAATTTTTTCTTATTGAGGGTAAGTGAGTAATACCTACACTATGCGTGGCATGTGATATTTTAATGTCAGAACGTAAGATGTAAGAATTTTCGTGTATCGACCATCGCATTTCTTTATATGGTGGACGAATCCTCGGTTTCTTGCTGTACCTGAACCTGCATTACAGCGCTTTCTGTCGTTTGGTCTAAGAACTACGTCCAGCCATGTTACATCGTGTCCTGCGGGGCTATTCTAATAGGAATTCGAGGGCTATTCTGATACCATAGAGTTTCGTAATTATTGTTCTCAAATACTGAAAATAATACCTTCGTATTTATTTTCAAATGGTAAGACATTATAAAAGGAAGAATTTACTGCTGCAGGGGGAGAATAAAGCAATGGAACGTGCAGTACCGTCTGTTGTTGAGGATGGCGTATAATTACTAGGAGCAAGTAAATCATTTAAAGTACCATGTATAACTTTGTTTATAAACGTTCAGGCAGAAAGAAATGATCTTAATGGCTTGCAAGAATTAGCACCTGCACAAAGGAAAGGGAGTATCTTAAGGCCATCCTTGGGTTTTCACAAACGAAATTGAGAAGTCACATGCTGATCGTGTTAAACTTTTAGAAAGCAGTGGATTTGGTCTGATTTTGAAATAACTTCGTCTAGCATCATATTCTATTGACTTGCAATGAGACATTGAGGTACCACGTTCTTGGAAAGAAAACAAAATAGCGGAGAGAGATTGGTATCTTGGGTTTTGCAAGGTGAAACGGTCTTAGTTTGAGGCAGTCTGATGTTCTGTCAAAGACAAGAGCAGCTGGTGTTAACAAAGAGGCTGATAATTATTTTTTCAAATTGCTGGACAACGTACTAACTGAGTTGTATCTCCACAATAATCCTCCCCCCCCCCTCTACACATACACACACATATTATATGATATGGATGAAATTGGGCTATCCTTAAAGAATCGGCCACCAAAAATAATACCACAAAGAGGGGAAAAAGACGTAGTTAGGTTGACATGTGTCGTGAGGGGAGAGAACATGACCGTCGTAACATGCAGCGATGCTGCTGGGTCATGCATCGCACCATTGCTCATTTTCAAGGGAATTTCGTCAGCGTCCGCAATTTACAGATAACCTCCCCAATGGAGCAGTTGTCGCTATGAGTGAAAGTGGCTACATAAACGAAGGAACATTTATGGAAATGTAACTGAGATACAATTCAATCACCTATTCAATGAAGTTTGGAATGCAACATCAGCTGTTGGACTAGCAGTTAGTGGTTTGCCTGTACAGGAATATTGGCTTTCAGGTCTCAAGCAATCGAGGACTTCCGTTTTGTAGCTTCTGACACATATTCACATTCCACTGTCAAGGACACCAATAGGTCTAATGAGGTTGCAGAATAAAGAAATAATTCAAGCACAATGGACTATGCCTAACATTTCTCAGGCCCCTGCCCGTGGCATTGCGGAAACACCAGTTTGGGACGTTATTCCCAGTCCTGAAAATACTGTAATCGCGAGCAGAGCTCACAAAGAGCCAAAAGCTTACCACAGCACATTATTACAGAATATAGCAGTTCTTAAGGCAAAGAAAGACTTCCAACTAGGTGGGAAACAACCCTTAATTAGCTGCAGCAGGAAGAACAGCTCCATCGCAAAAGTTAAAAAGGTAAAACGTTTTTTTGCACTGTCTTCGTAAAGTGAAGAGGATACTGTTAATGATTCCAAAACAGAAGACTAAAAGTACGGACTTTGCGGTGTCAGCTACTACTCGAAGCCATCTATCCTAAAAGGTGACTGGATTGGCTGCCAGAACTGTGATATATGGTAACGTGAAAAGTACGTTGGAGCTGAAGGAAAGAAGCAATTCATATGTGGTAAATGCTTGTAAACTGATTTTGGAATGACGGGAAGACAGAACTACTCGTACAAACAATTAATGTTTTTTAATAAACCAAAAGTGTAATTCTTTATAAATTAACATTTATTTTTGCACTGTTGTTCTGTACATAATTTTTGAATATTACACTTGTTTCAACCATAATATATTTTATTCACTGCTATCTATATTACCCTATCGTCTTATCCAAATAGCCCCTCGAAATTTCTTCACTTTTAATCTGACGGGTATTTCTAATAGCTCGATTTTAGTATTAGAATTTAGCTGAATTTTAATTATTTATTTCCATTAGAAAGACAAAACAATATACTAGTTGTGTGCTTGCATGGATCCTCTGTGTTACATCAACTTTTATATTTATTTTTCTAATTTNAGAAATAATTCAAGCACAATGGACTATGCCTAACATTTCTCAGGCCCCTGCCCGTGGCATTGCGGAAACACCAGTTCGGGACGTTCTTCCCAGTCCTGAGAAGACTGTAATCGCGAGCAGAGCTCACAAAGAGCCAACAGCTTACCACAGCACATTATTACAGAATATAGCAGTTCTTAAGGCAAAGAAAGACTTCCAACTAGGTGGGAAACAACCCTTAATTAGCTGCAGCAGGAAGAACAGCTCCATCGCAAAAGTTAAAAAGTCAAACGTTCTATTGCACTGTCTTCGTAAAGTGAAAAGGATACTGTTAAGGATTCCAACACAGAAGACTACAAGTACGGACTTTGCGGTGTCAGCTACTACTCGAAGCCATCTATCCTAAAAGGTGGCTGGATTGGCTGCCAGAACTGTGATTTATGGTAACGTGAAAAGTACGGTGGAGCTGAAGGAAAGAAGCAATTCATATGTGGTAAATGCTTGTAAACTGATTTTGGAATGACGGGAAGACAGAACTACTCGTACAAACAATTAATGTTTTTTAATAAACCAAAATTGTAATTCTTTATAAATTAACATTTATTTTTGCACTGCTGTCCTGTACATAATTTTTGAATATTACACTTGTTTCAAACATAACATATTTTATTCACTGCTATCTATATTACCCTATCGTCTTATCCAAATAGCCCCTCGAAATTTCTTTACTTTTAATCTGACGGGTATTTCTAATAGCTCGATTTTAGCATTAGAATTTAGCTGAATTTTAATTATTTATTTCCATTAGAAAGGCAAAACAATATACTAGTTGTGTGCTTGCATGGATCCTCTGTGTTACATCAACTTTTATATTTATTTTTCTAATTTCTTTTAAAGTTATCCAAATAGCCCCGTCCTACCTTANTCTTTTTAAGTTATCCAAATAGCCCCGTCCTACCTTATTATAACGGCCACACTGAGTAGCATGCGCCTGGTAAAGTTGGTAACGACCGAGGGAAAATAGTTCTGTACTTTAACGTTGAATTAAAAATGCAAGGTAAACATTTGTGACTACTGAAATAATATATTTTGCTTTCGGGTTTTTATGCATATAAGTGGAAAATTGACAAATTCGTAAAATATTTACTTTTCTAGTGAATTTACAGTCTTACATGACCGCTGCATGGATAAAGTGAACAGGCCCATGTCAATGTCAATGTTAAATATAGGCGAAGAACGCACAATGAGTATATAAGTAGATATTAAGCTGGGCTTTCAATAGTGCTCAATTTACCGCTAACAGTATATACCTTACTTTTAGTCTATGGTTCGGGCTATGAGTTGTGGCTTAACTTCGTGTTGATAACGAGGTCTTCAGAGACGGAATCAGTGGCAGGGATGGAAACGGGGTAGGAATAAGCCACGGGCTNAGACGGAATCAGTGGCAGGGATGGAAACGGGGTAGGAATAAGCCACGGGCTGGGGGTAACGAACTGTATCAGATTTTGCCTATAGTGATTTGGGAAAGCCATAAGGAACTGAAATCAGGACTGCCAGACCAAGAATCGGATCCGATTCCTTCCCAGTGCTAGTCCCACGCACTCTAAATCTGAATAGGTGATTTCAGTCAGTGGAATTAGTTTAACAAAATTATAACTAACGAGCTGTTATCTACTGGTGAATTTGTCGAATGCAATGAGGCATTTAGTGCCACGCCAGTGTAATTCANATAACTAACGAGCTGTTATCTACTGGTGAATTTGTCGAATGCAATGAGGCATTTAGTGCCACGCCAGTGTAATTCACTAGCATTCAGTATAAATCACATTAAAATCATTCAATATTAGAAATTTATATAGTCAGTAGAATTTTCCTGATTCTACTGAGGCATATTCTACATATTTGTAGTCAATTTCACTGATTTGGAGCAGGTTTGAAAATTTCGGGTTTAGTGTGTGTGTTACCGTTGTGCCACCTCGATTATTTTGTTTTAAACCATCAAGGAATTTTATATCGAAGTTCGTTTCACACAGTTATGTGAAAAAAAATTTTTCATGAAACAAATTTAATAAAAGACAAATTTCGATTTGTCACTAGTTCTCGACACAGAAACGGCATGCTATTTTGGCACTTTATCCTATGGAAGTTAAATATTTTTGCGTTGGTACGGCGTGGTTCCTCTAAATTTCTTTAGAGAAGAGTAGATATGGCGAATTGGTTCCCCTTTTAACCAGAACAAAACGTGTTGACGTCTACCGCAAAAAGTTTCGGGGTGTTTTCCACACCCGTTGAGCGCCCGCACGAAAAGCCGCTGTTTGTTTTGTGCTTCAAGTTAGAGCACCAGGGCAGAACGAAGAGGAAAGGGGAGTGAAAAAAAAACGAAAATTATCCTGCGCAAAGCCAGCGCACTCATATGAAAACACTGATGCAATCCTACTAATATTATAAATGCGAAAATCTGTGAGTGTGTGTGTGTATATGCTTGTTATCATTCAGCTCCATAACAGCTAAACGGATTTTGATGAAATTTGGTATGTAGGTACTTTTAGGTCGTGGAATAGGACATACGATACTTTTTATCCCGGAAAATTGTACGGTTCCTGTGGAATAACAACAAAACATAATTCTGCAACAGCTGGGAACGTGACAGAAATATTTTTTTCCTCTGGTGTCAGAGTTTAACAGGCTGCCCAAGGACCTCTGGAATGGCTTAACGACTGCTATCAATCGATAACAACCGGGACCAAATATTTGACGTGCCCTCCGAAGTCTGGAAGCGCTCAGATGTTATGCCACTAAACCGTCACCCATCCAAATGTGTGCCGCTGGGAACGTTGCTTAACTTTGGTGATCGATTAACATCCTCAGCCAAGCGCAAAAAGTAGTACCTAGGTACACTTATTTCTAAGCTACGACTTGATAAAACTCACGTTTTGATTTTCATACATCGACGCTGGAAAGCGGAAATGTGGTAACTACGCGATAGTTACACAGATACACTCCAAAAACAATACCCTACATCTTGGCTATCGGGTAAAAAGTTTTTCTTCCTTTTGGGGTGCCGTAGTCAGTTGAAAGCCTAGGCCAACATAGCATAATTTTATAATTCTGTTTTCACATAAATTAATTATCATTTCCCAATTTATTTATTAGTGTTTCACTGTAAAACTCAATTGTACCCGGGCGAAGCCGGGCCGGTTCGCTGGTTTGTCTATAAACATGTAACGTTTGTTACATTTGTAGAGGAAATAACGAACTTACGGATTATTCTAATGTATTCACTTACCGCGAGTCATTCTTTACATACGGCACAGACAGAATTTTCTGTCAGTGCCGTAGGTGTACGCTCTTTAAAGCCCCGTACGGACAACGTCCGACTCTATGCACAATGCCCTAAGGAGCTGAGTTACGATTACATTTAATTCCCTTTAACTGCGGCAAAACTTAATCACGCATACACAGAAACACTTTTTTACCACAAAGTTTTTGGGGCACAAACGAGATAAAAATATTTACGTAATGTTAGCTGCTACACTGCAGAAATATATTTTACAAAATGCCCGAAACTTCACGAAATCATTGCAATTTTGCTTGCTGTGACAGTTAGAATGATTGTTATTTGCATAAACGAGGCTTCATATAATAATTGTATGCATTTTTGAAACAGTTTCTCAAGCTATTCNGATTGTTATTTGCATAAACGAGGCTTCATATAATAATTGTATGCATTTTTGAAACAGTTTCTCAAGCTATTCAAGCGTATTGCGCACGTGAAATTACAGATAATGCAATGAAAAAATTTAAGGGCCGTAGCTTTCAAATCAATTGACACGATTGCAGGTTGCAGCTATAGTCCATGCACGGTTACTTCCAACTTTTCTGAAGTCCTGCCAAAGTTCTACCTCCAGGATATTCCTACGTCTCATGTATACAAAGGCTGGGCAAGTCTAGCGACATACATCAGAGAGACAACACACCGCAATCCTGAGCACTAAGTTAAATAATATTTTGCACAAGCGACCCCGTCCGGCTTCGCCCGGGTGCAATTAAGTTTTTACAGTGATACACTAATAAACAAAATTGGGAGAAGACAGTTACAGTATTATATGATATGATAGTAAATGAGTAAACTACTATCATATATAACATTCATACATACACGTCACGCCTGTCTCCCAAAGGGAAAGGCAGAGATTATGGACTTCCATTTGCCACGATCCTAACCTACCTACCTCCTTCGCTTTATCCACATTCATACATCTCTAATATAACAATATTTTATGATAGTGGTTTAGAAAATTCCTTTGTATACAACATTAATTGTTTTGCCTCCAACCGCCAGCACAAAAAGGTTTCTGTTTGACGTGACACGCAAAAGGGCTACGTATAGTTGTCCGTGTGAAAAACGTGCTCCACTCAAATCCATTCCAGCCAGATTAAGTGTTTGTCCCTGTGCCTTATTTATGGTCATTCCTAAACAAAAGTCTTATTGGGAATTTGAATATTTTAAAGTTAAGAGGCAAATCCGAGGGAGTTATTGGTATTCTAAGTATGAAAACAGTTTCTTCAGTACCGAAGTCAGTTAGAATAGTGCTTTCAATGAGATAACTTATTAAACTTTTTATTTGTAATCGAGTCCCGTTGCATTATTTGGATGGATCTATATTTCGCAATAAAATTATGGGAGCTTCAAATTTTAAAATTAGTTTCTGTCATGGTATCCCAAAAGGATTCAATGAATTAAGAAATTCTGTGGGATAGTGCACAGCTTCTTCACTGTCGAGTACTGTATCTACTGAGTAATAGACTTGTGTTTGCGCATTGAATTTTGCAAGCACTAATTCATTATTTTTTTCGACGGCTTCATTAGTAAGCGATAATATCGCTCTTTCTTTGAACCACAATAGTGTCTTATTTAAAATGTCGTGTATTTTAGGGTATACGTTATCTATCAGTTGTTGGTGGTCGGTGACTAAAAGACATATATAACTATTGAGATAAATTTTTCCACAATCCATTGGAAGGTCTCCATTTCCANGTGCTCCACTCAAATCCATTCCAGCCAGATTAAGTGTTTGTCCCTGTGCCTTATTTATGGTCATTCCTAAACAAAAGCCTTATTGGAAATTTGAATATTTTAAAGTTAAAAGGCAAATCCAAGGGAGTTATTGGTATTATAGGTATTAAAACAGTTTCTTCAGTACCGAAGTCAGTTAGAATAGTACTTTCAATGAGATAACTTATTAAACTTTTTATTTGTAATCGAGTCCCGTTGCATTATTTGGATGGATCTATATTTCGCAATAAAATTATGGCAGCTCCAAATTTTAAAATTAGTTTCTGTCATGGTATCCCAAAAGGATTCAATGAATTAAGAAATTCTGTGGGATAGTGCACAGCTTCTTCACTCTCGAGTACTGTATCTACTGAGTAATAGACTTGTGTTTGCGCATTGAATTTTGCGAGCACTAATTCATTATTTTTTTCGACGTGTTCATTAGTAAGCGATAATATCGCTCTTTCTTTGAACAACAATAGTGTCTTATTTAAAATGTCGTGTATTTTAGGGTAAACGTTATCTTTCAGTTGTTGGTGGTCGGTGACTAAAAGACATATATAACTATTGAGATACATTTTTCCACAATCCATTGGAAGGTCTCCATTTCCAACTTTCAGTAGCATGTCAGCAATCATACTGTTACCTTCTGAAGACGCAAGTGCTCTCATGTTTGTTTTGAGTGCTAGTTTTGTTACGTTGGGCCAAAGATACGATATTTTTAATGATGCGTTGACTTGATCAGCCACACCCCACGCGGCCACCCCCCGCCAGACCGTGTGCGCGTGTCTCGATTTTAGAAATTACTTTTTCACACAACGTTTCATAACTTTTAAAGTATTGGCGATAATTGTATGCTGTAAAGGACATTTCTTATCTACATTAAACAAGTCTAATAAAGAATGTATTTATTTTGATACAGATTAATTTCTTTATGTTTAGAAAAGACAGTGAATTTTACGTTGGTTTTTACTGCGTAATTTAAATTGTAAATGCATTTATTACCACTTATCTATTAAAGATAGATATATGCAACCACTAACTTTTTTGTTGATCATTTAATTTTACACAATTCTTTAGTACAAGATTTTGTTCTATCTCTAAAGTATTAGGCAGCGTATTCCACGAAGGCCGGGAGTGACCCGGCCGGGGATTGAATACGGTTCACCTTGATGGGAGGCAAGCAGGCTAATCGCTCAGTCACCTTGGCCCCAGTAGACTTGAGTAAACAATCTCAGTGTTAACCGTGTTCGAAGCCTAGGAGTAATTAGCGTCGTATAAAATCTGGGACATTTATACATGACGGGAATATTTTTGTTTCGATAAAGGCTGCCAACACGAAAAAAAAAAGTGTATTTCTTCATATATTTTAAGCTGTTCAACAAATTAATTTCCACCATCCTATCGGATTGTTTTTGTGTTTTGTCGTGTTACAATAGTTTAAGTTGTTCTAAACTACGTCGGATATGCAACACTTATTTTCCCATTGACTAAAACTTTGACACGAAACCGTCCGAGATGTGTTGTAATTAACTTGTTAACCTCAACAGAAATGCTTCCTGTGTTATCATACTAATATTATAATCGCGAAAGTTTGTGAGGATGGATGTATGGATGTTTGTTACTCTTTCACGCAAAAACTATTAAATGGATTTTAATGAAACTTTACATTAATATAGCTCATACATCATAATAGCACATAGGCTATAATTTATAAAGATATATTGTGTAAATTGGCCAAAATATAACGATTAGTGTCAAGTAAGTCGGAAAAAATTCTGCCATCTGCGAGCTATTTTGGCGTACGCTGCAAAAACCGTAAGAGTTACAGAAATATAATGTATGGTGGAAATGTTTCTCTTAAATAGTTCTACAAAAAAGTCCGCGACAGCATATATCTCTCTTTTATGTGTAAGCCATTATTGCCAAAATAGTGAACCATAAATACAATAAAATTTGATACTATATTTCCAATGCACATTTTGTAGTAACAAATTGATTCTTTATCAAAATAAATACTTTTATCACTTATGATATTTAAAGTAGATAAACTTTGTCTTTTACACTACGTAATTTGGACAATATTTTAAAAGTCACAACAATGAGAAAGTGAGTGCGCGCTGCTAAAATGGTTCACATTGCATTCGTGCACACTCAGTGTAATATTTTGCTTAAGAACTATTTCTTTCTGGGTATTACCAGCACACCTCTTTTGTCACTGTCTTTATTCACATTAGTCACACTAACGCGCCATCGAGGTGCTTGATCGCTGTATACAAGACATACAAAGCAATCAAAAGTTGATGGGTGGTGTGGTAGTGTTACTGGCAGGGGATTTTAGACAGACTTTACCTGTTATCGAGAAAGGCACTGCAGCAGACGAAATTAACGCATGTCTGAAAGCATCATATCTGTGGACCAAAGTTGAAAATCTTTATCTCACCACTAACTTGCGAGTCCAGTTATTCAGTGATGTAGAGTCAGGTGCATATGCTCAAAAACTCCTCGAAATTGGTGAAGGCTGTCTAGAAACCGACAGAGAAGGTATGGTTCTTTTCACACGCCAATTTTGTCATGTTGTGGATTCGGAAGACGAGCTTATTGCTCAAGTTTTTCCGAATCTGAAACAATACATTCACGACGAAAATTGGTTGTGTGAAAGAACAATACTGGCACCAAAAAATGAGACCGTTACGAAAATAAATAAATAAATCTTGGACGAAATAACTAGCGAAACATCAGTGTACAACTACATCGACACAGTCATGTCATCCGATGACACTACGAGCTATCCCGTGGAGTTCCGAAACTCTCTGGAGCTATCCGGTGTGGCATACCATAAGCTGGAATTAAAGGTAGGTATACCCGTTTTGTTAATACGCAACTTGGACGCGCCAAGATTATGCAACGGTACTCGGCTGCGAGGCACCGAACTGGGAAGGCATATTGTGAAGGCCACAATCTTAACTGGACAAGCCAAGGGAGACAATGTGCTTACACCACGCATCCCAATTACACTTAGTAACTTACCATTTAATTTTAAACGTCTGCAGTTCCCATTAAAAGTTCCATTTTCAATGACTATCAACAAATCACAGGGTCAAACCTTAAAGGTAGCAGGAATACATTTGGGCACGCCATGTTTTTCCCACGGTCAGCTCTACGTAGCTTGCTCACGTGTTTCTAAATCGCAAAATCTGCATGTTTACGCTGAACGAAAAAAATCGTTTAACATAGTTTATAGGAGTATATTGCATTAAATAGAAGCCTAAAATATATAATTATTACGCATACAACAGAATAGGCTATCATTTATGAAGATATATACGCAGACACAGTCGCGGGTAGCCGCTAGTTTGAAATGAAAGAGGTGGCTTTAACGACCCATTTGGACCGGCATCCTTCATAATTTTCTCATTATTGGTTACGTCACAAACAAACTGTCCCGTAGCTATTAAAAAATGCGATAAATCTGAAAAAAAATGGCTATTGCTAATATAAATTTGCATGATTTTCGCTTTCCAACGGTGTTTTTGCCATCAATCTACGGTAAGCCTTTTCCAATATACGTCCGCGCCACTGGATGCGACATAGGTGGGCAGCTTTAGACTATTTACACAATCAGAAACTCCTGTATGGGAACTTAGGACCTCGACTGCGCAAATGTTTGCAACGTTTAATATTAAGTTTGTAAGGATGTTGTTAGGACGATAATGCTTAAAATAGAAGTTTTGCGAAATATAGGTATATTCGGAAAGTTAAATCTCGATACTTGCGTCTTAATTTTATACAAGCACAGAGCATCACGAAAGTACTACTATTAATAGCTTATTGTTTTCATTAACCTCCATTTCCTCGGTCAAAGTAAATTTTAGTTGTGTTTATACAATTAAAGGCCATATTAAACGCCATTTTATATGGAATCGTAAAGTCATGGTATAAAATTAAAAATATTGAGGAGTGATGTGTGTACATTTCTTGGTGAGCTTAATTTAAGTTAAGTGAATAACAGATGTGCCAACATACATTTTCTCATAAAGATCTCTTTCAAAAGTGCATCGAAATGGTGAGGTCAGTATGTTACTGTTCAATTTCAAATCAACTTTAAAAATTTCCTTTCAATAATCCCTTCAACAAAGTTCGATTCCCTTAGTTTGGGAAATTACAATTCCAGTTAACATTAAAAGAAAAATGAATTATTTAAATTTGCAAAGTTACAAAGACATTTTGCATCTTATTTTAACTTTTTAAATTAAAAATCGTTTTCTCACAGCAAACTGCAGGTTGATAGAAAAACGAAATATTTGAAAGTGTTCCAATTCAAAACTGTGCACGTCACAACATCTACATCAAAGAGTCTGTAGAATCGGTGATAAATAAATTGCTAAAGGGAAAGTGGACAGTGTGGCGGTGACACATTGCTTTATCCTGTTGGTCATTTTTTCTTGTTGCTCTCTCATAAGCAGTAATAAATGATTGTGTACGCCAGTATTACTGCCTAAAATTGTCAATGGTTATCTGTACTGATTACTGCTTAAGTGAGGGAGAAAGAAACCGTTCCGTTTTATCAGTTTTGGAGCCACAAAAAGGTTGTACACTTATTATTTAAGTTATGTCTTCGTCAAGGCATATTATATAACTCACTAGTTTACACGACGCCAGTTATGGTAGAAAACTTTTATTAATTTATTATGTCGTATCGGAGGGATAAAATATTAATTATTTTATAATGGATGATTAATATAGAACTATATACGTAAAATCTGAATATCTATCAGAAGTTTAAATACAGAAATGATTAAGATAATGACGACGGGGTTTTCGTGACTTTCTGGGCTCTGAAACACCTGGACACTCACTGGATGCTCTTCAATTTTTAATCCTATCGATGGCTAATTTCGAATCTTCATCAGTTCGATTTCTTTCGCGACAGGAGCATAAAGCCTGAAAAATAACGGCCACCGAGGACCTAGTTCCGTAATGCGCGAAAGGAGGTGCGTCGGGACAGGCAAGCAGAATGTCTGCATGGTTTTTCTCTAGGACGATGATCTCAATTTACACGAAAGTCTATGTATGGAAACGTTTAATAGAATAATCTGCTAAAAAATGTCTCAATGTTTACTTGAAAAAAAATTGTGTCTAAAAAAACAAAGATATGTCTGGTTCCAGGTGCGTCATATCACTGTCTTCTCGCACTCATGGGAGAAGGTCCGAAGCCATTGGGGTTGCAAGATCATCTTATGGCGTAACCAAGAATTCTAGCAGTTAGTTAGAACTCGAGTGGCTCGTTGCAAACCGTAACTTAGGACTCTCGCCACTTTTGACAGGACGATTCTCAACTACTTGAAGCGAAGTAAGTCTGCGCAGAGAAAATGATTTTTTTTAATAGGTACATAATAATTACTAAAATATCCTCAGGTACAGCATCGTTGGTTATGGTTAATTTTTCACAAAGTAGGAACCTTTTAAATTAAACAATTTTAACATCGCAGTACTGTTGAGATGCACGTTTCTTATTTTAGTAACATCTTGTAAATCTCACTAAAAAATTCTCTTTTAAAACATTGATCGTGTTCAGGCAGTAACCACGCGATAATTCTCGGAATAAAAGGAATTCCCAGAAATGGTAATTTTAATTATAGTATCTTCTGTTTNAAACTCCTGTATGGGAACTTAGGACCTCGACTGCGCAAATGTTTGCAACGTTTAATATTAAGTTTGTAAGGATGTTTTTAGGACGATAATACTTAAAATAGAAGTTTTGCGAAATATAGGTATATTCGGAAAGTTAAATCTCGATACTTGCGTCTTAATTTTATACAAGCACAGAGCATCACGAAAGTACTACTATTAATAGCTTATTGTTTTCATTAACCTCCATTTCCTCTGTCAAAGTAAATTTTAATTGTGTTTATACAATTAAAGGCCATATTAAACGCCATTTTATATGGAATCGTAAAGTCATGGTATAAAATTAAAAATATTGAGGAGTGATGTGTGTACATTTCTTGGTGAGCTTAATTTAAGTTAAGTGAATAACAGATGTGCCAACATACATTTTCTCACAAAGATCTCTTTCAAAAGTGCATCGAAATGGTGAGGTCAGTATGTTACTGTTCAATTTCAAATCAACTTTAAAAATTTCCCTTCAATAATCCCTTCAACAAAGTTCGATTCCCTTAGTTTGGGAAATTACAATTCCAGTTAACATTAAAAGAAAAATGAATTATTTAAATTTGCAAAGTTACAAAGACATTTTGCATCTTATTTTAACTTTTTAAATTAAAAATCGTTTTCTCACAGCAAACTGCAGGTTGATAGAAAAACGAAATATTTGAAAGTGTTCCAATTCAAAACTGTGCACGTCACAACATCTACATCAAAGAGTCTGTAGAATCGGTGATAAATAAATTGCTAAAGGGAAAGTGGACAGTGTGGCGGTGACACATTGCTTTATCCTGTTGGTCATTTTTTCTTGTTGCTCTCTCATAAGCAGTAATAAATGATTGTGTACGCCAGTATTACTGCCTAAAATGGTCAATGGTTATCTGTACTGATTACTGCTTAAGTGAGGGAGAAAGAAACCGTTCCGTTTTATCAGTTTTGGAGCCACAAAAAGGTTGTACACTTATTATTTAAGTTATGTCTTCGTCAAGGCATATTATATGACTCACTAGTTTACACGACGCCAGTTATGGTAGAAAACTTTTATTAATTTATTATGTCGTATCGGGGGGATAAAATATTAATTATTTTATAATGGATGATTAATATAGAACTATATACGTAAAATCTGAATATCTATCAGAAGTTTAAATACAGAAATGATTAAGATAATGACGACGGGGTTTTCGTGACTTTCTGGGCTCTGAAACACCTGGACACTCACTGGATGCTCTTCAATTTTTAATCCTATCGATGGCTAATTTCGAATCTTCATCAGTTCGATTTCTTTCGCGACAGGAGCATAAAGCCTGAAAAATAACGGCCACCGAGGACCTAGTTCCGTAATGCGCGAAAGGAGGTGCGTCGGGACAGGCAAGCAGAATGTCTGCATGGTTTTTCTCTAGGACGATGATCTCAATTTACACGAAAGTCTATGTATGGAAACGTTTAATATGATAATCTGCTAAAAAATGTCTCAATGTTTACTTGAAAAAAAATTGTGTCTAAAAAAACAAAGATATGTCTGGTTCCAGGTGCGTCATATCACTGTCTTCTCGCACTCATGGGAGAAGGTCCGAAGCCATTGGGGTTGCAAGATCATCTTATGGCGTAACCAAGAATTCTAGCAGTTAGTTAGAACTCGAGTGGCTCGTTGCAAACCGTAACTTAGGACTCTCGCCACTTTTGACAGGACGATTCTCAACTACTTGAAGCGAAGTAAGTCTGCGCAGAGAAAATTATTTTTTTTAATAGGTACATAATAATTACTAAAATATCCTCAGTTACAGCATCGTTGGTTATGGTTAATTTTTCACAAAGAAGGAACCTTTTAAATTAAACAATTTTAACATCGCAGTACTGTTGAGATGCACGTTTCTTATTTTAGTAACATCTTGTAAATCTCACTAAAAAATTCTCTTTTAAAACATTGATCGTGTTCAGACAGTAACCACGCGATAATTCTCGGAATAAAAGGAATTCCCAGAAATGGTAATTTTAATTATAGTATCTTCTGTTTNGCAGTAACCACGCGATAATTCTCGGAATAAAAGGAATTCCCAGAAATGGTAATTTTAATTATAGTATCTTCTGTTTGCAAGCAGTCTGTAACAACAACATCGTTCTGTTATTATTTTCATGCATGTTATTATTTTGAATGTGAGTAAATATTCTGGATTTAAGAAAAGATGATTTTGTGAATATACAAATGGATGTAAATATACTAGCATACGCCATTTCCACGAACGAACTTTTTTCACAGTGCAGTAAAATATAAATTTGATCTATATCTTCATTAAAGAGAAAAGTTATTATTTGGAGGAGGGCAGGAGAGGCGATATTTGAACACATCCTTAATGGTGTGTGTTTATATGTACGCGCTTGTTTGTTGCCCTATTCCTCCCCAAATATGAAACATTTAAACGGATCAATTTTTCTGAAGAGAAGTTGCTCAGATTTTCATTCCGATCTATTCATTGTTTCCGTCTTTACGTTATTTTAAAGTATCGGAAAATAGTCTAGTGCAAATATTACAAGTAATCAAAAACTGATTTGATACTGACATTACTCCGAGAATAAATATGGCTTTTGCAGAGATTTTTTTTATCTAGCCAATAAGTAGGGCGACCTGTTTTTCGCGAAAATATTCCTCTACTAGTCGTACTCCATAACTCGCTATTTGAGAACCAATATCGCGGTTGGGTGATTTTAACTCGCATGCGTCTTAGGTGACTCCCAGCCAATCTCGGCTGTCCGATGTCAGGGTTACTTTATTCTGATTTTCCCAGTCGAGTATAAAATGTCTTCTCACACAGGCACGCAGCCAATTGCCAAATCAAATGTGCAAATCTTCACATAAGACGCTTAAATCTGGTAGGTGCACAAACCTTTCCGCGAAAAACAGGCTGCCCTACCAATAAGTAATTTACTTAATAATAATTTGTTTTTATTTATTTACCATCACCTAGATTTGAGATCTTTTGTTTAATGGTGTCCTTTAGTTTTCGTTTATAATGCATATTAAAATATTTTAACAATTTATGTTTTTTAGCTTGGAACTAACTTGACAAGGGTTGTTGCATTCCCACTTATGAACTTAAGTGTTTTTATACCCTCGTGTGAGTGGTCGGTTATCTTGTAGTTTCAGATTATTTTGAGCATTTTAAGGAAGATGGCATTTTTCAGGTTTGTAGAATTTGGCTTTACATATTTCATTTAACTTATTTTGTAAACCCTTCGACCATGTGACGTTTACCCAATGTGTTTCTTGTGTTTGTAACTAAACGGTTATTTTTCAGTGTGGAAATAATAACATCAATACGCATAGGCATTCTCTCTCACTGTAATGTGATGGCAGACACTCTAGGGTTAGTACTTTGCCTAGATTTCTGTGACAGATAGTACACGAAACTAATGCGTGAATCTGGAACGAGCTGAATTATGGAGAAGAAGTAGACCGATACTTCTCTCCTACGCTTGTGTTCAAGATTGGCTCAATAATTGCAAAAAGAACTGTCAAATTCGCGTGTTTCAACAACTGTATGACGTTTCTTTTCACTTTTTTTAACCTCCAACGTACGCTTTTACGAAGATAAATAACAGTTTCCTTAACTTGATCACGGAGTATTAGCGTTCCAACTTCGTGAAAAGTGGCGCACTTGCATATCAAAGCACTTATTTTAGTCAACTGTGTGCTAACCTTAATGCAAAGATCGTAATTTTGACAGTTGTGTAGGGATAAAAGCAGTTCAATGTTCGGACACCTAAAATTTGCTGCGCAGATGACATGCGCATTTTACTCCATATTATAATATAACATAGCCATAGACCTCATTTATTTTAACAATCCATTAATTGAATGAGACAGTCACATCTTGGGCTACTGAAAGATATCGCTGTGCATGAATTCCCGGAAAATAAAATCAAGGGCTGAATGCAACATACTAACGTATTTCTATGGGGTTTGTTTGATTGACAATGTACATATTTAAATTAACGAAACCATCACATACAGAAACAGTTAATACAATGTATAATTTTTAGGTAAACACTTGTTGAATATTTTTCAAATAATAACAAAATCAGTAAATATGCAAAAATAATGGCTTCAAAATTCATAACATTTGGATACGCAGAACTCTATATAAATCAAAAGATACCTTTTTAATTTTAATCGAATTAAATTTTTTTATTAGCTAATGTTAAATTTTTATTTAAACCCTGTTGTTTACTTCAAGATAAATAAATTTCAAAATTATAAAGTTATAGATAATATTGTTTTGTTCATTTCAAGACAAACATTTTGTTATATTTATCGATTTTGTTGTTTATGCCCCTAATTTTTCGCAAAAAACTTACAATTTGTAAATCGAAAACTATGGACTGTAACCATTACTGTATTTGGTAGTTTCCAGAATANTTCGCAAAAAACTTACAATTTGTAAATCGAAAACTATGGACTGTAACCATTACTGTATTTGGTAGTTTCCAGAATAAAGATATATTGTCAATAAATATAGTAAGAGGTGCAAATTCTGTTGTTAATTGTTATATTTTGGGAAGTCACGCGCAGTGAGGCTGTCCAAAGCCCTTATAAGGAAAGAAAGTATGTTACTAATCCGTAGATATAGTCTGATATGTATTCAACAAAAATAAACAAATTTTAATTACAACATATTTAACATCACACTTATTAAGGCGTTAAGACCTGGAACTACTTATCGAAATCTACTGCTGCCAACATTTCTGTGAATACTTAAGTGTTTACATTAAAAAGTATAAAGTTACAGCCAGATTTATTTCAAAATAATGTTATTTACCGGAAACATTTACGCAGTTATCCGAAGTTATATTTGGCTGTCACAACGAAGTCAGTTCCTTTTCATTTGTAATATTTTCTTCGTGGAACTATACACTTGATTATATTTAATAATCATTGGCTTAGTAACATTACAATAAAGCATTGTGTTATTCGAAACGACGTTTTTAATGGTGACTTGGGATGATCGCCGTTCGCCAACATTTTCATTTCAATAAAACGTGTTAATGGCTGCACTCAAACAAATTTGTACCCACTTGTGTAGTTAAGTTACGCAATTAGGTTAGAGTGCACGTGAAATCTGCTTGTCTACCGTTTTGCTTGCTTGTGTAATCTCTGCATAAAATTACCTTTCACAGTCATATTAAATGTGGGTACAAATTTGCATTCTAATCGTGCTATTGAGTTTATGAACCCTATTAAAAATTTAATTGGATCTTATCCTTCACACAATAAATAAATATAATTACTGCAGAGAAAAATAAGAAAATATATTGGGTCAAAGTAATTACGTTAAAAAAAATTACTTTCCTTAGAAAATGGTATCAAAGAACAAATTTATAAAGTGAACCTAATCGTCTTCGGCGTAGAATCAGTGGGGCTCGTGGGTTATAAAGCACTGAGGTTATAAGGAAGTCCTCTGGAATTAGGATGACTCGCTTGGACTACTGATCATGTTTGTATAGTAGTTACTTGTTTGCTGTAACTTTCGTATTATTAAAGTAGCAGTTCACTTCACTTCGAATTACTACATTCACTTCAGTATCAAACCTATTTTAAGATTTGCAGTCCGCGTGAGGCGAGCATTACAAGACAATGTAGGCTACGACGATTATATTCCTATTAAAAATTTTAAAAACGTTTTGTTTGTCTACACAATTACAAGACCTGGTGGCAGCGAAACGATGCACCTAGTATTAGATGAATTAACAGCGCGTCCCATAAATTTTATTTTGGAAGAATTACGAAATATTTAATGCAATTGTTACATTTAGTAAAAAAATAATTTATTTTTGATTACAATTACTAGCCAACCATTATTTTTAATTTTGGTTTTAAAAATTTTGGAAGCAGATTTATGAAATATAATTAATTAGTCAATATAATGTTTTAATATACAGTTATCTAGGATCGGTGGCCGAAAAGTTAATTTCTCTAAACCACTATAATTTTATGTGTAATAAAAGTATTAGCAGTTCGAGGTAAATTATCTTTGAAAATCATAAAATTACAATCTGTTTGCTTTCTTTTAAAAAAAATGTTTAGCAAGGTTTCCTTCGCTCGCTAATGAACAAGTGCAAAGAAGCCTTGGAAAAAAAGGGTTGGAAAAACTGGTAACAAAGTATCTTTTAAAGGTGGACCCCACTGAAAACCATGCTTTCTACGCCCTTGATGGTAGTTGTAACTCAACCAAATTTATAGCAAAAACTATCACTTTGACATAGGAAATAGATGAAAATATTGGAACAAGATAGTTACTCGTATTATCCAAATATTCTTTGCAGAACAAAAGTCAAATTAATAAGCCTAAACAGAATCAATCATTGTTTAAGAAAAAAGGGAAATTCGAACAGTATCAATAAATAAAAGGTTTGATACATTACAATTAATTGTGACAAAAAATGTGACGAAACAAATAATGTAGCCTGAGACAAATCAGACTAGAAACAGAGTACTTAATTACAATAAAGATTCTCGACCGTGAAGTTACAATGTATACGTAACGCACGAATTGTATATTGTAGCCCAAAAACGGCAACGAATGTGAGAGAGTACAAAGAAACTGCTAGTCTGAGACACTGTTACTACATGTTAAAAATTGGTTCTCCTTGTTTTGCGCAATTTTTGTCGGCGGATACATTTTGTAGTCAACATTTTAAGAATGTCCTCTTAAGTTATCAGAGTAATGCAACTTTTCCATTGTATAAAAACATAAGGAGGAATAACGTACTTTTAATTATTACTAAGGGTAAAAGATTCCTGTTATCAACTATCAAGTGATGTTGTGGATAAATAACTGAAGAAGCTGCAAACTATATAGAAAATAAATTTCCTTAGTCGATCATTTTCATTTCGTCGTAAAGAGATTCCTTCTGAATTCGGCATTTGTACCTTTAGTGAGTTAACGCCTCGGTGTATCTTACGTGAAAGAAAATCCTCTTCGAGCTTCAGAGATGTGATGCCGGTCATTTCTCGACGCTAATTTTACGTTAACATACTACGGCCTGGACGTGCTTCGATTTTAACCGTTGTGAGAGCAGCTCGTCCACGAGGATATAAATCCCATTATATCCCCTGTGACGCATTTACAAATCCTTTAAATTCCCGGGATTCCATAAACGCACGTAGCGCCCGTCTGTGTTCTCTCGTCTCTTGTTCGAAGACGCCTTAGGAGAAAACAAATTTCGCCAGATTTACCAAACGTGCTGNAAACTATATAGAAAATAAATTTCCTTAGTCGATCATTTTCATTTCGTCGTAAAGAGATTCCTTCTGAATTCGGCATCTGTACCTTTAGTGAGTTAACGCCTCGGTGTATCTTACGTGAAAGAAAATCCTCTTCGAGCTTCAGAGATGTGATGCCGGTCATTTCTCGACGCTAATTTTACGTTAACATACTACGGCCTGGACGTGCTTCGATTTTAGCCGTTGTGAGAGCAGCTCGTCCACGAGGATATAAATCCCATTATATCCCTGTGACGCATTTACAAATCCTTTAAATTCCCGGGATTCCATAAACGCACGTAGCGCCCGTCTGTGTTCTCTCGTCTCTTGTTCGAAGACGCCTTAGGAGAAAACAAATTTCGCCAGATTTACCAAACGTGCTGCCGCAATAGTAACGTGCATTATTATGGGATATAGTTCGTCCACTGTAGGTATTTTACAACGCTACAGGAAGCCATTAACATAGACAAAGAAAACGATATTGCGTTATAGAGGTTACAACTAGACAGAACTTAAATACTGTTCACCGGAGTGCATATATTTTAAAAAGGGGCGAATATACGAACTTTGTTGCGTCGACATTTGAATAAATATCATGCTTGTCCATAACAGTAGAGAAACATTTAAATTCGTGAAAACATTATAAATGCATATATATATATATATATATATATATATATATATATACTAGCAAACCCGGCGAACTCCGTTTCGCCACCAGATGGNTTCTTTGCTATAAACCTCACGGAGCCCGAGACCTTTCCAACGAATGCAAAACCGTGGAAATCGGTTCGTGCGTTCGAGAGTTATAGCGTCAGGAAGGAAAACCCGACTTATTTTTATATAGTAGATGTATATATATATATATATATATGAATAGGCCTATGACGTTTCTTAAATATGAGGTTTGGCTAATTCACATTTGCATTAATTAAAGAATTTTGCTGAATTTACAAAATAGAATCACATATAAAATTAAACGGTGTTTTCGGAATTACACAGATGTGAAGAATGAATCACCCAAAGATTATTTATCTTTTATTCGTTGATGTCAGAATTACTATTGTAAAATTGTTTTGAGTTTTTCAAATTATTTCTATTTGGCATATTNTCTTTTATTCGTTGATGTCAGAATTACTATTGTAAAATTGTTTTGAGTTTTTCAAATTATTTCTATTTGGCATATTGGTTCAGCATTTATTTTTGACAATGTGTAATTTTTCAATGAACGAAGGGTGCCTGTGAAATAAAGCTGGTTTTTAATGGGTTGAGTTGAGAGATTTGGGCGGCTCTTAACAACGAGGTCTTGAGATCCGATGGGTGTGAAATGAGGCGAGAATGGAGCAGCGCCGGAATGCAAGGGCGGGGAAACGGGATATCCCGAGAAAACCTGCCGACCAGTGGCATCGTCTGGCACGATTCCCACTTGCGAAAATCCGGGAGTAACCCCGGCCGGGGATTTAACCCCGTTCACCTTGGGGGGTGGCGAGCGGCCCCGCTGGTTTTGAAGCAGCCTATCAGTAAATAAACCATAAACAAACAATACATTTTTTAATTTTTAAAGTAAAACTTTATTTATGATGAATAGTTTAATGTTACACTGTTAAAAATAAATGTAAATTTACACATACAACTGTTAGGCAATTCAACATTTTTATGTGTAATTTGTAAAAAAAATTACAGTAAGTGTAATTTTACACAAATTGTCTTAAGAATCCAGATATAACTACATATTTGGTTAAAATATATAAATGTATTGCTTAATAAACATACTGTTGGTATTAATTTACAAATTTTGAGGTATGTGTAAAAACACACCCACTACATGTGTTAAAACCTTAAATTGTGTATTTTTACTGCTTCATGGTCGCTGTAAAAACACTCAATATCAGTGTAGTGGTACATCTTCCATTGTGTAGTTTTTCAGTGACCGTGTATGTGTTAACTTGCTATACATTCTAGAGTATATGTGTANTTTATTTATGATGAATAGTTTAATGTTACACTGTTAAAAATAAATGTAAATTTACACATACAACTGTTAGGCAATTTAACATTTTTATGTGTAATTTGTAAAAAAAATTACAGTACGTGTAATTTTACACAAATTGTCTTAAGAATCCAGATATAACTACATATTTGGTTAAAATATATAAATGAATTGCTTAATAAACATACTGTTGGTATTAATTTACAAATTTTGAGGTATGTGTAAAAACACACCCACTACATGTGTTAAAACCTTAAATTGTGTATTTTTACTGCTTCATGGTCGCTGTAAAAACACTCAATATCAGTGTAGTGGTACATCTTCCATTGTGTAGTTTTTCAGTGACCGTGTATGTGTTAACTTGCTATACATTCTAGAGTATATGTGTAAACATTTTTAGGAATTTTACATTTCTATGCGTAATTTGCTAAAACGAGAAAGGTATTTGTAATTTATCTCTAATGTTCCTAGGAATTAAAATATAAGTACAAGTATTTGTTTAAAACATGCAATCTAGCGGTATGGAATAGAACTACTGTGAACTCCATTTGTGTGTTCAAAACGAAAACTTGACTCCCGGTGATGAGACATGCTGGCTTTTGCATGTATCTACGAATTCTACATCTTAAGTCAATTGTTATCCACATTTTGGAGATGATTTTTTATGACTGTTAAATTACGAAGTTTCAAAATGGAGTACAATAACGTGAAAATTGTAAAACTATCATGACGCAGTTGTAGAAGAGCTGATACTGACGGTGAAATCACTTGGTAAAACAGTGAGAAATGTACAGAAATTGTGTATTTAAAATTACAGTTAATCTGTCAATTCACTATTTTGTAAGTGAGAAACGACACATACACTGCGGTGAAATTACAATGCAATATCAAAATTAATTTACTTGCCGTGGAGAAAAAAATACATGACATTTGCCGTTTACTTACTGCTACGTAGTAGTTGTCATACTACACCATTCTATGTAAAACTAGTAGTTCAGTGTACAGGCTATTTTACTCATTTCTATGATAAATTTACTTAGACGTAGAGGTAAACAACATTTACATATGTAGGTGTAAAATTACACCGACTTCGGTGGAAACACTGCTGCCAGATGCATTGGTGTAAAATTAAACAAATGCTTACGGTGTATTTATAGACAGTATTAATTCATAATGGCCAGTTGCACTTCGCTTAAAATCCATTATTTATTAAGAACTGCAATAGAAAGAGTAAATTAGCTAACATTACTTCAAGTTCGAGTAACATTGCTTCGTTTTATCACTTTTTGCNAACTGCAATAGAAAGAGTAAATTAGCTAACATTACTTCAAGTTCGAGTAACATTGCTTCGTTTTATCACTTTTTGCAACATTAAATAATATTTTGTGGTTTTGATGCATGTTTGATCATTTACAGTCTGCAAAAGTAATTTTATCAACCGTTACCATACCAAAAATGTTACAGATCGTTGCCAAAGTTTCCTCTAGTTATTAGGATCGCGAGATGAGCATGTGCGCCTCTTACGCCAACGTCTGAACTGCGCAGCCTTCTTTTATAATTACCTTACTAGAAGGCAACATGTATAAGGGAGAAAGTGACGATGTACTGGCGAGGTATTGACGGGTGCCTTCTTCTGTGCCTCAAGTGGACGGGAAATGCCCTAATGCAAAAATACTGTAATCTACTCTTTCTTCCAACTGTTCCCTTGAACTAATAAAATATTGCAGTAAACCAAGGTTACCGTAGCAGTACCAAATTGTAATGGGAATGAGTGTGCCGATTTGGTTCGCGCACAGATCTCATGCCCTTTCAAGTTCCCGCAGCCAATTTCCTATGCGCAGACCTCTTCTTCTCCTCCCTTATTCACTGACCAAGTCGACTTCGCTCCGGGAGCTTTCGAAGATGAAAAATGTACATATTTACTTCAGCAGGCAACTAGAAACTCCCTCCGAAGATGCTGCGTAAAAGAAACGCTCATAGAAAACTTCGCAAAATCAAAATACCGTTCACTACTTGCTAAATAAAATTTGCTTCTTGATTACGTGCAATAATAGGCCTTGAAGGATTTTTGCAGGCCTAATAACAAAAGAAAGACATTACAGTCCAAAATAAAAGATTGACGTGGGCGTGATGGCCATTGGTAATTAGAAATTAATAAATGCAATCAACTGGTATAAAAATAATATGTAATATCGCACTATCATTAAGTAAACTTAAAACGTTCAATACATTTCTTTCTTGAATGATATATTTCTCAGTAAAAGCAGAAAATGGTTGACATGAACACTTTTTTCGGAATTTTGAAGTAAAATGGTATTAAAAATGAAAACAATTNAAAAGAAAGACATTACAGTCCAAAATAAAAGATTGACGTGGGCGTGATGGCCATTGGTAATTAGAAATTAATAAATGCAATCAACTGGTATAAAAATAATATGTAATATCGCACTATCATTAAGTAAACTTAAAACGTTCAATACATTTCTTTCTTGAATGATATATTTCTCAGCAAAAGCAGAAAATGGTTGACATGAACACTTTTTTCGGAATTTTGAAGTAAAATGGTATTAAAAATGAAAACAATTNCAAAAGCAGAAAATGGTTGACATGAACACTTTTTTCGGAATTTTGAAGTAAAATGGTATTAAAAATGAAAACAATTAACAATCAACACAAAGTGAGATGTAAATTTAATGTAAACATTGTGGTGAAATTATTCTGTAGCTGGTATATCGCTAGGAAAGTAATGCAAACCTCAAAATTCATGAAATATTACGTGGATGCTAGAATTTGCCGTGGTAAAAAAATAATTGTTTATACATCTGCCACAATATATTGAAATATGGCATGAAGTTTTTTTTTCGTTGAAAGTAAAACGTGCCGTTGGTAACCGGTAGCTTCCAATTACTGGTTTTTCTGTATTCGTGGCAGATATTTTTTTATATCGACTGGCAAGAATGCGTTTCATTAAAAAATGTCTAAATAAATAATTTGCGTTATTTTTTCCTCTTTCACGTTGAAACGAAATAATAGCTAAAATAAATTACAACACAACAGAAAATACTAGCGAGTAACAAACGAAAAATTTGTTAACATCCTCATCATCGTAGTCAGATATTTTATTTTATTTGATAATTTAAGTGCAGTAAATCACTGTCGTAAATCATATAACGATGATGAACAAACGATTGCCGTACTGAGCTCAAAATAATTTGTAGGAGATGATTATATTTGAAACATTCTTTGCTCCGTCCCATGGAGTTTTTAAAAGTCCAACACAGAGGTTAAATACCACATCGATAGCCTTCATTTTTAAACAAAACAAGCAATGTAGAGTACCATATGCGTATATTTTTAATGAACCATTCTGTGTGTTGTCAAAATAATGTATTTTTAAAATGTTTTCTAGACATTTTCACCCCTATTTTTTACTCAGTGAGAATTTCCGAAAATTTCACAAACAACTTTGCTCTTATCCACTGACGTCAAATTTTCTGAATCATGAAATGTGGCAATTTAAACGAAATTTTATTACTTTACTTTTTAATGTGTAATAATGCCTACGAACAATATCTTTCTCTCGTTAAGGACCGCTTTCTCGGTAGATATAAGTTTCTTGCTTATGTCCTCTTCAGTGAGAGAGCGGGAGAATAAATGAATTCATTAACCAGACGCCTATGTTATACCTCCTGTTGAAGCACAGGTCTTCATCTCCTTTCGCACAGCTAATTAATTCGCGCTGTGCTGGAAGATAATCTGTAAGGCAGAATACAAGCCGTCGCTATGAAATAATTTGCATGTTTACCAAAGGAAGTTATTAAACAGTTACTCACTACACAGCATAATCATTAATCTACCCCACAAGCTGGGCGAAACGCATCTGCTACTTTAACAGTTAACTCAACTTTTAATGCTGAAATATTTCTAGGGTTTGGTATTTTATAATTTGTGGCACGACAGCAGAAGGGAATAACTATAATACCAAAACCATAGGGAGAATATAAATTTTTGATACATGTGAGAAAGATGTAGACATAAAATCTCGTCACAGACAGAAATTAGAAAAGTTTAACACGAACTTCATTTGTAACTTGAATTTTATCGTAATTACAAGTGCGACGGAGTAATTTATTTTAATGTGACACACTATTCTTATGCAACAAAAGGTTATCATATAGCTTATTTATCTTCGAAATGTATCAAAGATCTTAAAATGAAAATACATGCGAAAAACATCATAAATTTTCCANTATAGCTTATTTATCTTCGAAATGTATCAAAGATCTTAAAATGAAAATACATGCGAAAAACATCATAAATTTTCCACAAATTTCTTAATGGTATTCTTTAGATATCATGAATTCTTTTCTATTACCTGTGTACCATTTTTAGGTTGTTTTGCTCGTATACAAATTTTCAATCAACAAAGTTCAGTTAATTTTAGAATATAAAAATTATTATCACGTTAATTGCACTTAAGATGCAGTTAACTTTAAAAATAATTTAGACACTTAAACAGTTTTATTAATAATTTGAATTCATGGTAGGCCTACATCACCGTCTTAAAATTGAAAACAGCAANTATAGCTTATTTATCTTCGAAATGTATCAAAGATCTTAAAATGAAAATACATGCGAAAAACATCATAAATTTTCCAGAAATTTCTTAATGGTATTCTTTAGATATCATGAATTCTTTTCTATTACCTGTGTACCATTTTTAGGTTGTTTTGCTCGTATACAAATTTTCAATCAACAAAGTTCAGTTAATTTTAGAATATAAAAATTATTATCACGTTAATTGCACTTAAGTTGCAGTAAACTTTAAAAATAATTTGGGACACTTAAACAGTTTTATTAATAATTTGAATTCATGGTAGGCCTACATCACCGTCTTAAAATTGAAAACAGCAATGGGTACTTTACATTTGATAGAATTACACCCTGCCATATTTAGAAGTCACTTCATTTCGTTACGTACTACAGAAAGGATTGCTTATTTTTTAATTACTCTCCAACTGCAGTATGGACACTAAATTAATTTTATAATCGAAAAACCCATTGGGATGGTTGGTTTTCCACAAAAAAATTCCTTGTGCACTGTTAGTAAACAAGACATTTTGTGCGGTGCAATAAATAAATTAGTCTTTAAAATTTTTAAGAAAATTAAAATACAATATGTGCGTTGATCACGTATTGCATTGTAGAAATGACATTAATGCACGGCATATTTTTTTTTTTGTAATTATGAAATTAATATACTACGCAACATGGCAGCCAAGCTGAGAGTGAGTGTGCGAACAATGCGAAATCGCAGAGAGCAACAGCCGAAGTCTTAGAGACGGGCCTCTGGCCGCTGTGAGCAGAAAACCTTATCGATCTGTCTTGTTGGAGTGGCTCTAATTGCGCCCGGGGAGATGAAGCGGCGTCTCTTGAGAGGGCCTGCCTGCCGTCTCTAACGCCGTCCCTATGTACAATTTCCGACGCATGCACTGCACTGTAGTCCATTCGCGGTATCTCCACACTCTGTGAATCAAACCTTTGAAAAGTCGCCCACTGTATGTCGTGTTTCGTTGTCTCCTAAATATCTCATGTATCACTAGTGTTTTATCCTTTAAAAATATCTTATTTTTGGTTACGTTGAACTTCTACTTGCATTTTGTTAAAGAAATAATTATGTATCATTAATAACCAATACTAATCAAAACAGTGAAAAAAATAGGTGTTTTGGTATTGCCTAATAAAACAAGTTCTAATGCCTAATAGTATTAATATGAGTGCGCAGGAATTCGGTGCACTGTCCGTTTGGTGTAAATTTTTTTTACTAAGCTTAGCTTTTTTTTTAATAAGGCGGAGGAATACCCTGAGAGCAAAACTCTAGCAGTGCTTCAGAAAAGTTGGAAGTACCCATGAATGGACTATATATTTTTTTTATTGTTTTTTTAAAGCTTGAGTTTACAGTAAACTGTTTTCTAAAGTCATTGTATGTGCAAGTGTAGTATTTTAATAAATGATATTGTTACTTGCATAGGTTTGTACAATATGTTCTACAGCGAAATAATACATGCAAAAAATGTATCGCTTTATGGAGAGCAGTAAGGCTACAGTCTGGCTCCGCGCTTGAAAAGCTAATGAAAGATTCGTAGAATGAGTTGTATGGGGGGGGGGGAGATGTTTAGATAGTTTTCCACCTCCTATGTTGTATGAAGTGAATTTTTTTCAGTGGATCTGAACAAGATGGCTGGCTAACGTGTACCTTTCTTGTTCTAAAAATGTTTATTTACGATCGCTATTCCTCGATCGTACATGAAATACAAGCAGTTCTGAAGCATACCTGCAGTATACCTTAACACATACCTCTAATATTCCTCGAACACACCTAAAACACAATTCAAAAACCGTTTAGCTATGCTCATACTCGAAATGTCTAGCCATTCGCATGCGCATTATTGCCGTGCTCTTTGCCCAACCATTCATTGTTGGAAATACACCGATACATTGAGAGAACAGCCAACAAAATATTTGTTTGTGTAGGGTCAAAAATATATTTAGTCGGCCCAACAAAATAATTTTTTGAGTAAATAAAACCTGAATAGCAACAAAATTTATTTCGTTCATATAAAAACACACTCTTTAATGAACAAAACCTCTGTGTTGGGCCGAAATTACACTTACAACAAAAAATTAAGTTTAATGAACTGTACATATTTGTTACGTCACTTATTTGGTTGCTTCCGTTCTAAAATACAGCTTGAGATATATTTTAAAGTTTTTTGTGACATTTAGGAGAACAATGGTGTTTTTATTGCAAATATTGATATTTATAATGGTATAAACATCCTAATAAAACAAGTTCAACAGGAAACTAAAAAGCAAAACTTTAAAACATGAAGTATTTATTTGCGCTCATTCTCCAGTGTTTGATATTTATATATTTAAAAACATTCCAATTTCACCGGTGGAATCTTTATCTGAGGTTGCTACTGCGCGTAGCGCTCGGCCACAGGTAATCTTAGTTCGAACCTCGGCGGGGCTTGAAAGCCTTTTGATGTTGACCGAAGCTGTTAAATGTACGTACAGCCAATAAATCTTTAGTTCCCACCAACCAAATCCTTGTTCGAGAAAAACCAAATAAGAATGTTGAGGTTTAATGAATAAAGGCCTTTTAATAAAGCTTTACAAAATAATATGAAATTGTCGTTTTGACTAACAACAATGTTGACCGTTATATATTTATCAACTCGAAAACAAAACACTACACAGTGTTGCCAACAACTTAAAACTGAAGTTACCAAATAATAATTATTACATTGCCATATTTTAACACCCCCTCTCAATGTAATACAGTTCTATCTTATATCTTATCTGATACAATTATATCTTATTTCTAAGTTTGAATACAACACTTATTTAAACATCTTACAAATAATTCTTGACTTAAAGCCTTAGTGAGTATGTCAGCCGGTTGTTCACTAGTTTTCACATAATGAAGGCAGATCTTATTATCTTTAATCAAATCCTTTATGAAGTGATATCGTATATCAATATGTTTGAGGCGCTTAACAGTGTCTGTGCCTGCAATAAAAATGGCTGACTGGTTGTCACAATACATACTTACTGGACATACATTTGAGTAACCAAAATCACTTAACAAGTTTATCAGCCAACAGGCTTCGCTTCCTGCCATACTCACTGCAACATACTCAGCCTCAGTTGACGACAGACTGACTGATACTTGTTTCTTCGAGCACCAAGAAATCAAACAATTGGAAAACTTAAATAAATAGCCTGTGGTAGACTTTCTGTCTTTGAGATCACCTCCCCAATCAGCATCACAATATCCCTCTAGGACATTATCTTCACACTTGAAAACTAACATATAATTTAGTGTATTCTTGACATACCGCAGGACTCTTTTTAATGCAGTTACTAACATATCATTTGAATATGTTTGAAATCTGCTCAACATTGAGACAGTAAAACATAAATCAGGCCTAGTACTTGACACTGCATACATAAGGCATCCTATAACTTCTCTACAATATTTTTCAATATTCTCATCATTACTTTTATTACAATTTTCAAGTATTTTAACATTAAAGTTTGGGTCAATAGGAGTTGACATAGGTTTACAGTTTTCCATATTAAACCTTTTAAGTACATTTTCTAGGTAATTTCTTTGGCTTAATTCAGTAATCCCCGTTTCTAGATTTTGGTTAACATTTATACCCAAAAAATTGGTTACTAAACCTAGATCCTTCATCTTAAATTCTTTGTTTAGGACACTTTTAAACTGAACAATTTTCTCCTCATTTGTACCAAATATTAACAAGTCATCAACATATAGCAAAACAAACATTTTATCTTTACCATTGCACCTTTTGTACAAGCATGAATCACTTTTTGAACTAACAAAGCCTTCTCCTGTTATAATAGAATTAAATTTATTATTCCAGGATTTTGGTGAACTTTTCAGACCATATAGAGACTTGTTTAATTTTGCAATATTATTATTACCCGAATAAGCCCCTTCCGGCAAACGAATAAATACATTTTCATTTATTTCTCCATACAAAAATGCTCCCGTTACGTCCATTTGATAGATTGGCAATTTTAATTTGGTTGCTATAGCAACAAAAAGTCTAAATGTAGGTAATTTTGCAACTGGAGCATAGATGTCATTCAGATCTAATACATCATCCTGTTCAAACCCTCGGGCAACTAATCTAGCTTTATACTGTTGAACATTATTTATTGTCTTTACTTTAAAAACCCATTTACTACTCACTATTTTCTCTTTTGCTGGTGCTTCACATAAATCCCAAGTGTTGTTCTCTTTCAGTGTCTCCAGTTCTCTATTGATAGCTTCACTCCATTTACAAGCATCCTTTCTTTTCATTGCTTCCTTGTAAGTCACTGGATTATCATCTTCGCTGTAGATGTTGTTGCATTGATAAAATTCGGTCTGTTTCCTTACACGCTTGCTTCGTTCATTTCCATTTTGTAATGGTGTGATTACGCTTTCTTCTTCACTTGTACATGGTTCATATTCACTTCCAGATTCATTTTGAGTTATTAAGCTTTCATTCATGTTAACCAGAGTTTCTTGTAAGTCTTGGTTTCCATCAACTTTATCTACTATTTGTTTCAACTCGTTCTCCAAATCAAGTGTAACTTGGGGTTCTTCCCTTCCTTCTTGTTTCTGTTCTAAGAAAACAATATCACGCTTTGTCTCTACAGTATTTTTCTGTGGGAAGTATATCCGGTAACCCTTGGTATCTTCGCCATATCCGACCATCAATCCCTTGTCTCCTTTGCTATCCCATTTTCTTCGTCTTTCTTTTGGAATGTGTACATACACCGGTGTGCCGAAGACTTTTAATTGTTGAATATCGAAACTTTTATTGGTCCATACCTCATATGGTGTTTTTCCTTCAACTTTACTCTTACCCGTTCTGTTCAGAGTAAATGCAGCAGTATGTACCGCTTCTGCCCATAGTTTCTTAGGTAAACTCTTTGCATGTAAAATTGTTCTTGCCGCTTCAACCAAAGTTCGGTTCTCTCTTTCGGCCTTTCCGTTTTGTTCCGGAGTATATGGTACTGTAGTTTGATGTGTTATGCCACGTTTTGAGAACATTTCACTCACTTCTTTATTCACAAATTCCAGCCCATTATCACTTCTGAACAATTTTACTTTGTTCCCAGTTAAAATCTCCGCCTTATTAATGAAATCTTCTATGCAGTTCTTCACCTGATGCTTATTTTTAATGAAATAGACACTTCTATAATTTGAGAAGTCGTCCTTTAACACTACGAAATACCTCGACCCGCCGACAGATACCTCCTCCATGGGACCGCACGTGTCCGCATGGATTAATTCACATGCTTTAGAAGTACCATTTTCGCTGTTATGAAAAGGTAATCGATGAATTTTTCCCTTCAAGCAGCTTTCACAGGTTGGAGCAGACGTTTGTTTCACATTTATTTTCCTTGTGGCAAGTATTTTCTTCACATAATCGAAGTTTTGATGAGCCAATTTTTCGTGCCACACATTTAAATCATCGTTTGTAGTACTAGCTACGCTCGCAATATCATTTTCATATCGGAAATCCATATAATACGAGCTCCCAATTCGGTTTGCAACCGCCAAAACTTCTTTGTTTTTATAAAATTTACATGAGCTGTCACTTGTCATTATGACATAACCTTTGTCAGTCGCACAATTCATAGAGAAAAGGTTCGTTTTCAGTTCGGGAACGTAAAGAACGTTGTCTATGTTTGTGTTGATCCATTCGTTCCCATTGTGCACTTTTACCGCCATCTGCCCACAGCCTAACACACTAATCGCTTGCCCATTGCCGAGAATCACAGATTTCTGTGAAACAATTTGAAATGATGAAAATAACGCGCGATTGTTACACATATGTTCACTGGCCCCAGAGTCAACCAGCCATTTTGACTCTTGATAATGTTCATATTCTGCGTTTGACACGACAAATGCATTACTTTCCTTACTGCCCCTGTACTTCCTAAAGCGACACTGTGCCTTATAATGTCCGAACTTTCCGCAATAAAAACACTTATTACTGTTACTGTTATTGTCTTGTAATTCACTGTTATTCACTTTGCTTCTGCATTCGCTTTGGAAATGCCCCAGTCTGTTGCATTTGTGACACTTTATGTTTCTTCTATTTTTAACAAAGAATGCAGATGAAGCTTGTTGAGACGCTTCACCCTTCTCCTGCACCCTTTCTTCTTCCACCAGAAGCCTGGCTATCAGATTATCCAGGGTTTGTTTATCGTCTGGCGCCGACTCCCACGCCGACACAAAGTGTTTGTACTCATCTGGCAACGACATTAGTACCTTTGTAATAACTAACTTGTTTGATATTTCCTCTCCCATTTGCTTAAGCTGATTTTGCAGCTCCTGTATTTTTGACAAAAATACTGACATCTCAGTTCCTTTTTCAAACTTAAACTGGAAAAATCGCTGCTGTGTAATATGGATGCTTGTTTCCGACTTTTGCTCGAAAACACTTTGGAGTTTACGCCACATTTCAGCAGATGTTGTGCAAGAAATTATATGCAACATGACTTTCTCCGTCATTCTGGTAACTAGTAGTGTCTGAGCCTTAGCATCTTTTGACTCCCAAGCAGCATGTTCAGCCGCTGCCTCAGGTTTTATTTTCTGCCCCTCAACTATGTCGAGCCATCCTTGACCTCGTAGCAATACCGTTGTTTGGAACTTCCACAGGTTCCAGTTGCTAGGTCCTTCCAGTTTGATCACACACTGATTTCCTTCCATTTCGTTGTCCTGCCTCGCTCAATTTAGAGAATGAACGAGTATTACTCCTTCTTGGCGCGGTCACGTATAACCTCACTTTTATCGCGGGCCGGCAATAATATTTTCGCCGATATTTCTACCCCTTCACAGATTCTATGCAGAACTATGTGTGTGGGCCCATAACCTGTTGAGGTTTAATGAATAAAGGCCTTTTAATAAACGAAATGTTTTATTATACTTTAACAGCAAAACTGATACAACAATGTTGACCGTTATATATTTATCAACTAGAAAACAAAACACTACACAGTGTTGCCAACAACTTAAAACTGAAGTTACCAAATAATAAATATTACATTGCCATATTCTAACAAAGAACAACAACATAACTTTGTTTCATAAATAAATATTTCATTGTCCCTATACAAATAATTGATTCGGTTGCACCAAAAAAACTTTGTTCGATTCAATAAAACCTTTTTCTCAGTTTACCCTCATTTAACTGCCTTTTCTTCAGCTACTGCATTCCATCGCTCTCACAGTCTCGCTTAAATCTCGTTGGCACTGCAAATGTCAGTTTTAAAGTCCCACACAAATCTCGCACACGCGCGCTTTTTAATTGCTGTGCACCAGCAGTAAACTTGTCCTTGTAGTTGTCACGTTCCTGTAACCGTTACTTTCACCATAACCTAGGGGTTTATTCTAAGTTAATATTTTTCTGAACGGGAGCCTTAATCGTCAAATCACTGTTATTTTCACGTTTCAGGAGCCTAATATTATAAATTAAAAATTGTATCGCAATTCTCGTGAGAAAACTATCGGGAGTTTTGTCGAGCTGTCTTCCTTCACGATTGGCAAGCTCATTTTAAAAATGACAAGTGAGAAGCGTGGTGACAGTATTTATTAGAATCCGGCAGTCATATACGTTGCAAACAAAACAATATAAACAATATTACACCTGAATAATATTAAAAATGCATAGTTTTATCAGTATATGTCCATATGGATATTCTATGTACTACTGAATCATACCAAACGAGGTAGATATTATAAATTTCTAACAATATTTCTTCATTTTTGAGCATACGTGCAAGTAGCCCAATATTAATGCTATAGAACTACAGATTCCGACATCATATTTTGGGACGAAATCGGGGTTTGGCTGAAAGAATTTTTGTTTATTTCTCATGAAATTATTTTATTTTGATATGAAATAAGAAAATTAATTTAAAATACCGCTTCTGTAATTTTTATATATTAATATACGCCAATGAGCAGTGGAATTAGAGACGCCTGCCGTGTTGGTGAATTGGCGCTGTGGTCGCCCCGTCGAATAATATAGTACCCAGTCTCGCATGACTGGAATGTCGTGAGACCGTATACTGACCGTCTGAGTAACACTCGAGCACGGAATGGGGAAGAAACAATATCCCGCGGAGTATTTTATGTTGGCCAGATGTATGGGTCACTCTATTTGTGACATCGCGCTGACATTGGGATTTTCACGAGCCACCCTGTCAAGAGTGTGCTGTGAGTTCATGGAGTCCGGCAAAACCACCGCTTCCAGGAACAACTGCCGTTGCATAGGACGTATCGATGGCAGGGTTCGCCGTCGGCTAGCTCGGTTGGCAACAACGGATATACAGGCCACAGTGCAGCAGATAGCTCGCCAATTCAATGCCGGAAAGCAACGACCTATGAGCAGCCATGCTATCCAGAACCATCTCTTCGCTATTGGGTACAGAAGTCGCCCGCCCCTCTTAGATATCTCTGCTCGTAGAACGTAACACGGCTCGGCGATTAACGTGTATGCGGGAACGCCGCCGGTGGGACCATCGACACTTGGAATAAGGTTGCCTGGACGGATGATGTGACGAAAAGGCTGTTCACGATAAAGTGAGCACTTTCGATATGAATCTTTGAAAAATGTTACTGTCCTTACCTGAATGTAGTTTAACGGGTACGCTTATATGCATGCGCCCAGTAAAGTAGGTAACAACTGAGGGAAAGTTGTTCTATATGCTAACTTTGAGTTATAAGTGTTACGTAAACATTTGTGAATACCGAAATGATTAATTTTAATGTTATGTTTTTTTAAAATGATTATAATAGTAAGAGTTAGTAAACCTGTAAAATATTTACTTTTATATTAGCACCATTGTTTTACTTCAGCGACGCATGAATAAAGTGATAAGTATCATGGCAATATCAATTTTACATGCAATGGAAGAATACACAAAATTCCTACAAATAGATCTTAAGCAGGGCTTTCAAAAGTGCTCATTTTACCTAGAACAGCCTGTACACGTTGGTACACGCCGATGGCAGGGTACGAGTGCATCGTCCAGCACACGGAGCGATGGATTTCCGTGTCAGCAAGGTACAGGTGAGGCCGGTGGTGGTATCCTCTAATAACGAAATCTTCCTTGAGATGAAATAGGTACCCTGGTACACGTGCAATCGCTTCTCGTCAGTGGACGACAGGGGAACCTGCTGGCAGATCACGTCCCACCATTTCTGCGCCTACGTAACCTTACAGGAGAACTGTGCCAACAGCAAGACAATGCACCGATTCGGCAGTCCCGAATTGTGACTGATTGGTTGGACGAACACTCCACGGACTTGAGGCTGCTTAAATGGCCCTCGAGGTCACCAGATCTCAATCATATCGAACACATCTGGGATGCTGTCGAGAGGGATGTGCGTGCCGTGGGTCCTGCCCCGGCCGATATCCGTGCATTGTGGGAGGCTGTGAAGCAGTCATGGATAAGTATGGCTCCCGAGCTCTTCCGGTGCTTTGCGGAGTCCATGCTACATCTCGCGTGAATTGCGTCTTCAGGGCGGAAATGGCTACTATATGCTACTAGGAAGGTGTCTCTAACTTAGCAGCTCATTAAGATACACACCAATATTTCCCTTGTGGTACCTCACTTCATCAGTCGTAGAGGAATTCCGTGCGTTTCTGCATTGAGAAACGTAATACTTTCATTTATTTAACGTTTGTTGTGCCGGCCTAGCGTAATATTCTGGGTGCACATATTTATTATTACTGCGAAATTTCGAATACATAACAACGTGTAACAAACTTTTTAAAAATGCACATTTTCTAGAGAAAGCTTTAATTTCGTTATTCACTATTCAAAACATCACGTGCTCATATTTGTTATATTCCCAGCCATGAGGATATGGAAAGGAGGGGAAAAACAATCGTGGTGGCGCCATCATAAAACTCGAGCACTGCCGAGTTAGTGAGATCTCATAACAATCGTGCACTTAAAATACAGTTCCAAATAATCCTCGTTCATATTCGTGGTTTCCGATCTGCAGGAACACTGTTCCCCGGGATCGATAACGAAACCTAAAGTTGATTGGTGGACTGCGATATATACCATGTTCGAATTCGTGGAAGGCATGCCATGAATATGCGTAACGTTTTCATGGCCAAGAGCATGTTTATTTAGTTTGTAAGATGTCCCGGGTGTTGGTNTGCCAACAACTTAAAACTGAAGTTACCAAATAATAAATATTACATTGCCATATTCTAACAAAGAACAACAACATAATTTTGTTTCATAAATAAATATTTAATTGTCCCTATACAAATAATTGATTCGGTTGCACCAAAAAAACTTTGTTCGATTCAATAAAACCTTTTTCTCAGTTTACCCTCATTTAACTCCCGTTTCTTCAGCTACTGCATTCCATCGCTCTCACAGTCTCGCTGAAATCTCGTTGGCACTGCAAATGTCAGTTTTAAAGTCCCACACAAATCTCGCACACCGGCAGTAAACTTGTCACGNGGGTTTATTCTAAGTTAATATTTTTCTGAACGGGAGCCTTAATCGTCAAATCACTGTTATTTTCACGTTTCAGGAGCCTAATATTATAAATTAAAAATTGTATCGCAATTCTCGTGAGAAAACTATCGGGAGTTTTGTCGAGCTGTCTTCCTTCACGATTGGCAAGCTCATTTTAAAAATGACAAGTGAGAAGCGTGGTGACAGTATTTATTAGAATCCGGCAGTCATATACGTTGTAAACAAAACAATATAAACAATATTACACCTGAATAATATTAAAAATGCATAGTTTTATCAGTATATGTCCATATGGATATTCTATGTACTACTGAATCATACCAAACGAGGTAGATATTATAAATTTCTAACAATATTTCTTCATTTTTGAGCATATGTGCAAGTAGCTCAATATTAATGCTATAGAACTACAGATTCCGACATCATATTTTGGGACGAAATCGGGGTTTGGCTGAAAGAATTTTGTTTATTTCTCATGAAATTATTTTATTTTGATATTAAATAAGAAAATTAATTTAAAAGACCGCTTCTGTCATTTTTATATATTAATATACGCCAATGAGCAGTGGAATTAGAGACGCCTGCCGTGTTGGTGAATTGGCGCTGTGGTCGCCCCGTCGAATAATATAGTACCCAGTCTCGCATGACTGGAATGTCGTCAGACCGTATACTGACCGTCTGAGTAACACTCGAGAACGGAATGGGGAAGAAACAATATCCCGCGGAGTATTTTATGTTGGCCAGATATATGGGTCACTCTATTTGCGACATCGCGCTGACATTGGGATTTTCACGAGCCACCCTGTCAAGAGTGTGCTGTGAGTTCATGGAGTCCGGCAAAACCACCGCTTCCAGGAACAACTGCCGTTGCATAGGACGTATCGATGGCAGGGTTCGCCGTCGGCTAGCTCGGTTGGCAACAACGGATATACAGGCCACAGTGCAGCAGATAGCTCGCCAATTCAATGCCGGAAAGCAACGACCTATGAGCAGCCATGCTATCCAGAACCATCTCTTCGCTATTGGGTACAGAAGTCGCCCGCCCCTCTTAGATATCTCTGCTCGTAGAACGTAACACGGCTCGGCGATTAACGTGTATGCGGGAACGCCGCCGGTGGGACCATCGACACTTGGAATAAGGTTGCCTGGACGGATGATGTGACGAAAAGGCTGTTCACGATAAAGTGAGCACTTTCGATATGAATCTTTGAAAAATGTTACTGTCCTTACCTGCATGTAGTTTAACGGGTACGCTTATATGCATGCGCCCAGTAAAGTTGGTAACAACTGAGGGAAAGTTGTTCTATATGCTAACTTTGAGTTATAAGTGTTACGAAAACATTTGTGAATACCGAAATGATTAATTTTAATGTTATGTTTTTTTAAAATGATTATAATAGTAAGAGTTAGTAAACCTGTAAAATATTTACTTTTATATTAGCACCATTGTTTTACTTCAGCGACGCATGAATAAAGTGATAAGTATCATGGCAATATCAATTTTACATGCAATGGAAGAATACACAAAATTCCTACAAATAGATCTCAAGCAGGGCTTTTAAAAGTGCTCATTTTACCTAGAACAGCCTGTACACGTTGGTACACGCCGATGGCAGGGTACGATTGCATCGTCCAGCACACGGAGCGATGGATTTCCGTGTCAGCAAGGTACAGGTGAGGCTGGTGGTGGTATCCTCTAATGACGAAATCTTCCTTGAGATGAAATAGGTACCCTGGTACACGTGCAATCGCTTCTCGTCAGTGGACGACAGGAGAACCTGCTGGCAGATCACGTCCCACCATTTCTGCGCCTACGTCACCTTACAGGAGAACTGTGCCAACAGCAAGACAATGCACCGATTCGGCAGTCCCGAATTGTGACTGATTGGTTGGACGAACACTCCACGGTCTTGAGGCTGCTTAAATGGCCCTCGAGGTCACCAGATCTCAATCATATCGAACACATCTGGGATGCTGTCGAGAGNACTTGAGGCTGCTTAAATGGCCCTCGAGGTCACCAGATCTCAATCATATCGAACACATCTGGGATGCTGTCGAGAGGGATGTGCGTGCCGTGGGTCCTGCCCCGGCCGATATCCGTGCATTGTGGGAGGCTGTGAAGCAGTCATGGATAAGTATGGCTCCCGAGCTCTTCCGGTGCTTTNGGCCGATATCCGTGCATTGTGGGAGGCTGTGAAGCAGTCATGGATAAGTATGGCTCCCGAGCTCTTCCGGTGCTTTACGGAGTCCATGCTACATCTCGCGTGAATTGCGTCTTCAGGGCGGAAATGGCTACTATATGTTACTAGGAAGGTGTCTCTAACTTAGCAGCTCATTAAGATACACACCAATATTTCCCTTGTGGTACCTCACTTCATCAGTCGTAGAGGAATTCCGTGCGTTTCTGCATTGAGAAACGTAATACTTTCATTTATTTAACGTTTGTTGTGCTGGCCTAGCGTAATCTTCTGGGTGCACATATTTATTATTACTGCGAAATTTCGAATACATAACAACGTGTAACAAACTTTTTAAAAATGCACATTTTCTAGAGAAAGCTTTAATTTCGTTATTCACTATTCAAAACATCACGTGCTCATATTTGTTATATTCCCAGCCATGAGGATATGGAAAGGAGGGGAAAAACAATCGTGGTGGCGCCATCATAAAACTCGAGCACTGCCGAGTTAGTGAGATCTCATAACAATCGTGCACTTAAAATACAGTTCCAAATAATCCTCGTTCATATTCGTGGTTTCCGATCTGCAAGAACACTGTTCCCCGGGATCGATAACGAAACCTAAAGTTGATTGGTGGACTGTGATATATACCATGTTCGAATTCGTGGAAGGTATGCCATGAATATGCGTAACGTTTTCATGGCCAAGAGCATGTTTATTTAGTTTGTAAGATGTCCCGGGTGTTGGTNTATGCCATGAATATGCGTAACGTTTTCATGGCCAAGAGCATGTTTATTTAGTTTGTAAGATGTCCCGGGTGTTGGTTAGCGCAATGAAACATTTCCGCCACCACTGCTATTAACGCTGCCGCCAACAACAGTTTGCATAAAAACTCGAGAGGTCCTCGGTAACTGTGCCCTCATGTAGCGCGTAGGTTGGACTGGTGAGGAAATGCGTTCACCTTCCGACATCACTCAACTTAAGAGTTCCGAGCGGGTGGTTTGAAGCCCGCCACGCTAAGGAAGATACCGAATACTTTGGTCTTTATGTGCATAACCGTTTGGTGAAAACTCAAATTGCGCATAACAATTATTGGATTTTACTGTGTACATGTTTTAAGAAGAAGTTTTCTGTGAAACATTTTCTTCCCGAGATATAAATCAGTTGTAAATGCAGTTTACAAATAGTCTAATCTTACAAAATTCATTTAAGATATATTTAAATATGAGTAAAGATAAAATTTTCCGTTAAAATAATTTAAATCGTAGATAGTAGGTACTAAATTTCCTCACGTGCATACATTTCTGGAACTAAATTTGAGACGATACATTCAAATAATATACATTTCATATTATTATTAATTCAGCTAATAAAGAGGACATTACAAAATGTGTTGTATGAAGTTCTGTTGGCTGCCTTACTACAAAATGACAAGTAGATAAAGGAAAATTGTTTCCAGAAGGCAATTTTTTTATTCTTACAGGTGTGCTAAAATTTCTCTATTTTATTGGATTTTTGTAAGGATATTTAGGCATTCACAGAATGTTCCACAACAAGATGCAGGTACATGAGCGTGCCGCACGAGCACGGTTCTGACACGAGTATGCCTTCCGGGGGTGCTAGAAGCTGTGTTAATGAAAGCACCCCCTCCCTCCTGCACTTCGAATTCCGCCCTTCAAATTGGTGGCTGACGACTGCGTCTATTCCTGCTCGCTTAATTCCCGCGCTATTGATCCACATCACTCGCGCTTCGAGCAGATTTCACCCACGTGTCTACAGTATGAGCCAAGGTCACGTACGAGCGACTGGATCACCTTAAGGGGAACTTTCCCTCGCTTTATTGGATTCTTGGTTTTTATGGCTTATTTATATTTAAAAAAAAAAGTAATTCAGAAAATACCCTTATATCCGACTAAAGGCTGCTCACTGTAAACTGAGCACTTTTGAAAGCCCTGATTAAGATCTCCTTTCATGCATATCGTATATCCTTCCATAACTTGTAAAATTAACATTGCAATGGGCCTGACCACTTTATTCATGCGTCAAACGGGTAAAACTGTAAAATTCTTAAAAATGTAAATGTTATAAAAAATTGTTAGGTCTAACACTTATTCGCAGTAAATAACAGAAATCAGAATAAATCATTTAAGTATTTACAGATGTGTACCTGACACTTGGAATTCAACGTTTAAGACATGGAACTACTTTCCCTCCGTCGCGTCGTTACTAACTTTACTGTGTGTATGCCATTCAGTGAGCCCTTCAAAATACAGAGTGTCAGGTAATTCGCGGATATGGACTGCATCACGCGGATCTGTGATCAAAACTAAGTACAAAATATTCTTTGCTAAAAAAAGCATAAGGCCTTTTGTTTACGAGAAAAACGACATAAGTCGATATAATGACTTTATTTCACATTAAGCACAGCATACAGAATCAGCATACAAAACGTTGAAACGTCATAACAGGTGCTTGAAGTTTGCTCTGCCCATAGCAATGCACTTTACCGCACCTTGGATGCATGCAGTATGCACGGAGCTTGGCCACCGGATGCACCCATGGCCATTGCCATGTCCCACTACTCACTGCATGTGAACTCCATGGCCTCTTTGGCACTACTGAGCTCGGCTCGTTCCCTTGCCGTATGCCTTACGACCGACACATTAGTTGCAGCATTGCCACATCACCTCACCCTTATCTTATTGAAATACCACATGTTTGCTACAATAGTTTTTCGAACTTTTATGTCGTTTTTCTCGTAAACGAAGGATATAATGCATTTTTAACATGGGGTATTTTCTACTTAGTTTTGATCACAGATTTGTGTGGTGCAGTCCATATCCACTAATTACCTGACATTCTGTATATGCAATTAGGGGCAGTGACACNTCGGCTCGTTCCCTTGCCGTATGCCTTACGACCGACACATTAGTTGCAGCATTGCCACATCACCTCACCCTTATCTGATTGGAATACCTCATGTTTGCTACAATAGTTTTTCGAACTTTTATGTCGTTTTTCTCGTAAACGAAGGGTATAATGCATTTTTAACATGGGGTATTTTCTACTTAGTTTTGTTCACAGATTTGTGTGGTGCAGTCCATATCCACTAATTACCTGACATTCTGTATATGCAATTAGGGGCAGTGACACTTTCCAGAGGTTGATTTCCAAAGTATTTAATTAATAGCGAACAACATATAGTTATTGACCTTACACAGCAGTACAGATTTAACGACTGTTGTCTGAGGTCAATAGCAAGTTGGGAATAGGGATACATTCTCTTTTTTAAAATCTTAAACAAGCTAGAATATACAAAAATCCAATATGGCGGGGCAAGATCCGAATGGAGTGTGGGACGTAAATTAACGCCATACAGTTTTATCGTATTTTGTAGTTACGTAGAAGTGACAGAGAAAAACTGAGAAAAATTTATAAAGGGTAGTCTTACACACTTGTTTCTAGATACTACGAGAACAAGTATTTGACCAGAATGATTGTTTTCTGCCCAGCTAATTCTGACGCAGTCAATTTTTATTTATCACGGCGCAAGATATAACGCAAAATAAGTTCAGTAGTATTGTAAATTAGTTACTCACAAAGATATAAAAAAATGCTATTTAGGATTGCCCTTTTTTTACGTTGGCTTCCAAAAAGCTGTAGAATTCAATTGACGTATTTGGAGCTAATATATGTCTCACGCCCTCTTAAGGTAGAAATGAGTGATTTCCAATGTAACTGCACCCAACTGTACAGCATGCATGCATGCATGACTCAGTATAAGTAGTACACACTACCGAAATTGTCTGAAAAGTACCAATTAAGTCGCATGTAAAATAATAAATAATACATTTTGTAAAAATGTACAATATTTTGCTAAACTTTACTTGTTTAAATGGTTTAAAATTTATTTACTAAGAGTATAGATGTAATCAAAATATAAACATATTTTCGTTTTAAATGTTTTAGAAAGCAGATTTTTGCAAAATAAGCCAATAAAATAACCTTTACTATGCGGGACTACTATAATAATTACTCAAGTTGTAGGCAATAAAAATGAGTAGTAATGGTTACAAATATTTTTATTCATTGATTTTTATGTACTTTCATTTTAGTAGATAAAAATTGTAACTGCCTTGAATGAAATGGATATGCGGGTGCAGTACACACGACTAGCAAGCACGTGAGTCTCCTTGCTACTTAACAAAAACTTTGGTTGGGACGAGAGAGCTGTGGTGCGCGCGACTAAACAGACGGCTGGCGTTTCATGATGGAAGCAAATCTGGATTTCGTAGACAACCTTCCGCTCTCATAATTTCTCATCTTTGGAAAATTTGTTTATATATGGAGTTACTACCCTCGCTCTTTTCATTATCTCATAGTCCTTGAAACAAAGGCCTTCAACCACTTCCACGACTCTTCCAAATTAATCCCTTTTTCTTTTCACCATTAAACAAAACGTTTTTTGTTTCATATATATGTAAGCTTAGAGAAAAAAATGTTTATTTTATTTATATAGAAATCTGGACANGCTTAGAGAAAAAAATGTTTATTTTATTTATATAGAAATCTGGACATGATATTAATCCTCCGTGTACTCTCCTCCCGCATTGAATATATGTTGCCCTCATTTTGGCAAAAAATAATCTGTCTGGGCTTTCAACGATGGACCGAGCGAGGTGGCACAGCGCTGACNAAATAAGTTCAGTAATATTGTAAATTAGTTACTCACAAAGATATAAAAAAATGCTATTTAGGATTGCCCTTTTTTTTACGTTGGCTTCCAAAAAGCTGTAGAATTCAATTGACGTATTTGGAGATAATATATGTCTCACGCCCTCTTAAGGTAGAAATGAGTGATTTCCAATGTAACTGCACCTNTGGAGATAATATATGTCTCACGCCCTCTTAAGGTAGAAATGAGTGATTTCCAATGTAACTGCACCTAACTGTACAGCATGCATGCATGCATGACTCAGTATAAGTAGTACACACTACCGAAATTGTCTGAAAAGTACCAATTAAGTCGCATGTAAAATAATAAAAAATACATTTTGTAAAAATGTACAATATTTTGCTAAACTTTACTTGTTTAAATGGTTTAAAATTTATTTACTAAGAGTATAGATTTAATCAAAATATAAACATATTTTCGTTTTAAATGTTTTAGAAAGCAGATTTTTGCAAAATAAACCAATAAAATAACCTTTACTATGCGGGACTACTATAATAATTACTCAAGTTGTAGGCAATAAAAATTAGTAGTAATGGTTACAAATATTTTTATTCAATGATTTTTATGTACTTTCATTTTAGTAGATAAAAATTGTAACTCTCTTGAATGAAATGGATATGCGGGTGCAGTACACACGACTAGCAAGCACGTGAATCTCCTTGCTACTTAAGAAAAACTTTGGTTGGGACGAGAGAGCTGTGGTGCGCGCGACTAAACAGACGGCTGGCGTTTCATGATGGAAGCAAATCTGGATTTCGTAGACAACCTTCCGCTCTCATAATTTCTCATCTTTGGAAAATTTGTTTATATATGGAGTTTCTACTCTCGCTCTTTTCATTATCTCATAGTCCTTGAAACAAAGGCCTTCAACCACTCCCACGACTCTTCCAAATTAATCCCTTTTTCTTTTCACCATTAAACAAAACGTTTTTTGTTTCATATATATGTATGCTTAGAGAAAAAAATGTTTATTTTTTTTAATATAGAAATCTGGACAGGATATTAATCCTTCGTGTACTCTCCTCCCGCATTGAATATACGTTGCCCTCATTTTGGCAAAAAATAATCTGTCTGGGCTTTCAACGATGGACCGAGCGAGGTGGCACAGCGCTGACNTGTTGCCCTCATTTTGGCAAAAAATAATCTGTCTGGGCTTTCAACGATGGACCGAGCGAGGTGGCACAGCGCTGACATAATGGTCTCGCATTCAGAAGGACCCGTATTTAATTCCCGGTCAGTTAATCCTGATTTCATTTTCCCATCTTTACCCCAGATCATTCCAAGTGAACGCCGCAATGCTTTATTAGTAGATAGCAAGGCTGCTTCCTTCTCGATCGTGATTCTTCGAGAAATCGGTTTTGTATCTAATGAGCTTTCTGTTTACAAGGCCTTAGAACACAGGTAGCTATGGAATCACAATGAAATAAAATTGGATGGTTTCGAGGTGAATATGACAAGTAGAGTTCCGCCAGGCTAATGAACTTGGTCAGGGACGAGATATCATGTCTTCGTGCTATAAACCCCCTCCAACTCCTCTCAGGGACCGTGGTGGTGTAGTGGTCAGTGTTCGATTCCCGGCTGGGTCACTCCCGGATTTTCGCATGCAGGAATCATACCGGACGATGTTGCTGGTCGGCGGGCCTTTTTCCGGGGATCTCCCGTTTCCCCACCCCTTCATTCCGGCGCTGCTCCTTACTCACCTCGCTTCAGCCTCATCGGCTTTCAAGACCTCGATGTTAAGAGCCGCCCAAATTTTTTTTCTTATTCCCCAACTCACTTATTAGTCGCTATTAATTCAACTTTCTTTAAACTTACTCTTATAATTAGCCTCACTTTTTGTACATATGAAATGAATTATTTCTCCTCATTAAGGCTCTCCATGTTAGTTGTCACTAGTTTCCCTGTCTGCATACACTATCATTTTCCGTTCATACATTTTTTAATTTTCTGCTTANCATGTTAGTTGTCACTAGTTTCCCTGTCTGCATACACTATCATTTTCCGTTCATACATTTTTTAATTTTCTGCTTAGCCGACTCTCTGTTTATTACATCACAGGTACAGTTTAATCTATATTATTTTGTTTGGTCGTCACTTAGTAGGTAACATTCTTTCATACTCGGCATATCTCGAATCTCTACATCCTATCCTTCAAGGACCAGTAAATAAGGTTCTTTATGTAATGACACTTCGGGATAAATACCTTTCTCTCTATGTCTCTGTACATTAATATAACTTTTAGAGTTCTTATATTAAATAAATAAAAATAATGGTAAACATTTGGAGATGGTTTTTAATATAGGCTTTCTCAGAAAGAAGTCCAAAATTTTTATCATATTAAAAAAATTATTTTGCAAATCATAGTATTATCATAAATTGGAATACATGGGGTGCGCAAAAATGTGTAATTTGTTACGGGTATGCCTTACTTGAAGTATTTTTGTATAGACTAAATGTTAAGTTAATTTTTTTTCGGAAGAGTACGTAGGGAATCTCCTAAAATTAATATACTAATTATGAATTTTTTTTTAAATTAACGTATATCTTTAAATGTTGAGGGGACGATTTTTTTATAGACTGTTCACCGTAAACTAACACTTCTACTGGAAGAGCCATGGCCAAGATCTACTTGTACACACATTATGTATCCTTCCACCATACGTAAAATCAACATTACCATGAGCCCGGTCGCTTTATTCATGCGTCGGTCAAGTAAAACTATGGAATTGTTATTATAGTAAGTATTTTTTTTATTTGCTAATTCTTACACTTATATGCATTTAAAAAACAAAAGGTAAAACATTCCCGTATCCACAAATGTTTACCTGACTGTGACTTTTAATTCAATTTTAAGACATGTGCCTACTTTCTCTCCGCTGTCACCAACTTGACTGGGCATGTGCTAGTCAATATGGCCTTTAAAATATATGCTGGTAAGGGCAGTGACAATTTTCAAAGATTGATTTCAAATAAGTTCAATTAACCATGTACAAACTGTACTATTAAAACTGTGTGCAGAGAACACTTAATTTACACAAAACAATTATTTGTAGAAATTTGCCCTCAAAATGTTGTTGTGTTAAAAATAAAATTGTATATGATTTCGAATTTAGTATCTTCATTGTTATCACTAAAAGTTTGGGACTGCAAATAAAATTATATTCACTACACAATAAATTGTTACATTTTACTTTAACGAAATTTTTCATAGCGTCCATTATAAATGTTTTCAGTATAAGCAATTATATATTTTTTTGGTGGCAATAAAATATAATTTAAGTTTACATTAAATGATTTCAGACATTTATATGCCACAGCTAAGAGTTTTTGAGAGTCGATACATTTACTAGTGTGGTTGATATAAATATCACACAAATGGAAATTACATATTATAATAAATTACACATTTGTAAATAATAGTGGTCTTACCCCGATGACATTATTGTTTTATTTGTTATAAACCATCCGAGATTATGTTACCTGCATTTGCCATTAGAGCATGTGTTTCCAGTAACAGATGCTTCGACACTCGTCGGGGTGTCTCACGCAACCACGCAACATCGCCTGTTGCCTTTGGAGGTAACAACCGCCAGGATCCCGAAACTAGTGATTGTGATACATCCAATCGACGGAGACACCTCCAACAACCACCCCTGTTGATCAGACAGGAGAAACCTCAACCTGGTGAAGTCGTGCGGCTACGGTATCCTGCCACACAGTCTTTAAGTGAGGTACTCTCCGCTCACGTACAACACTTAATTTGTATGTTGGTCTCACAACACTCGCTCCTGAATCCGTGAAAGGATTCTGTGTGGCCACGATTGCTAAGGCGTCACGCTAATGTCGTGAGAGTTAACGACAACTACGACGGCTCGAGCTCTGCCGTAGTCATGATACGAAAATTTCATAGCATCTTTTAAGTACAGTGTGGCTTGGTTTATTATTTATATGGACATCTAAATAACTTAAAACCAATTTCTGGCTTATATTTTATGGACGGATCTGTCTGTGCCTGAAAACTCTCTACTCAGCCAGGAATCAAACCAGGAAATAGTATGATTAGATTCCTTCGAGCACAACTGGCACCTTGTATAGGAGCCTGAAGCTAATCGGCCAGGTGTTCATGTTCTATCATTCCGGCTAGGGCTTGGCCATCATGGAATTCCATGACGTTGACCTCGATCCGGGATAACCCTGGCATTATTTTGAAGTCGAAAAATCGAGACAAACTTCATCAATTCAAGAAAATTGGTTAAAATCGCAGTAAAATTACATTATTGTTTACGACCACCATCTTAGATTTATATGACCTTGACCAGGAATTACCTTGGAATGTCCTTTAAGTAGAAAAATTATGAAAATTCGAGGGCAAATAGTAAAATTCAGAAAAATAACTATTTACCATAACAGCTATCTTGGATTTCCTTAACCTTGACCGTGACTGTATGTGACCTTAAAGCCGATAAATCAATAAAAATCACAAAAAATTGTGACAAATAAAATACAGGAAACAAATTACATTATTGGCCCTTTCAGTCACGTTGGATATGTGGCCTTGACATTGAAAATTATAAAATTCTACCACTCCAGCGAATCATTGGCTTTACATTACACCCGATTCCCTCCCTCTCGCTCACAATTTATAGACTATTGCGTGACTCCCACCACTGCCACTAGATTTCACTAATGATTTAACGATGCATATATAAATACATTCATATTTTCTTACCAAAGTAAATATCTGCTGTAATTTCAAGTACCTGTTCACACGAGTGAGCTACTAGAGTTTATAGATTAAGATGAAGCGTTCGTTTAATGGTGTGCCGACATAGAATCTACTTCCATCGTGTTATCGGTGCTGAGATTTGATTGGACTGACCTTGCTCCTTATTGACTGTTGCGAATTGTTGTCACACCGTGGTCGTCTTGCCATCGTGACTCCAGCATTGAACTGTAGTCACACAGCTCCTATGAGCACGACGCGACACAAGAAAAAAATTTTCAATGTGACTGCTTAAATTTACAGCATGGCGGTTTATGCGAAACTTACAATTTGTCGGCACCATTTACAAGGCACTTATGGAAACAAAGGCGGTGGACAGAAGTAAATGTGGAATACTTGATGTTGACAAAGAGTGAGGGTGTTACATTAAAGCACAAGAAGTTTCAAATGTAAATTTTATAAGTTCAGTTCGTTATGTGGCAAATACTTTATCATTTGAAAGGTGATATTTTTTCACAGTAGGAAAAGTTAGTTAATTAATGTTATTTTACTATGTCTCGCACCTTGTTTGCAGGGTTGCAAGACACGACAAAAAAAGTTGTTTGTCGTGAGACAGATTTTTGTCGTACTGACGTCAGAAGTGTCTTTTATTCGATTGGCTGTTAGGCTTTAATTGTCAAATCACTCGTTTCGTATCGTGCGTGTCGGATTAATTTTATTCCAGCATAAAAGTAAAATTTTCAGTTTTCAGCAAGTATTTTTTGAAGGTCTGAGTGCTTGGTATTAAGCTGTTCTCAGTAAACGGAGCACTTTAGAAAGTATTGTTTATGGTCTACTTGTATGCTAATGCGTGAAATTAACATTGCCATCAGTCTGAATACTTCATTCATACATCGGTCAAGTGAAACTGTGAAATTATCAGAAAGGTAAATATTTTGCAAATTTATTGATTCTTACACTTATAGTCATTAAAAACAGAAAGCATAATAAACAATTTCCATATTCAGAAATGTTTACCAAACACTTCTAATTGACAGGCTTGGTGGAAGAAAGGTCTATTCCATATCTGCAACAATGCATGCTACCTCTTTAATACAAGTCATTCTTCCACCAAGAAGGGAATCACTGTGTTCTTCTGTTGTTCATTGAGGCGTACCTACAACAGCAAACTTATGCATGTATGCATTAGATGATGTAAGGTAACATATTTTGTTATAAATATAATTTTTATGGATGTGTGGGATATACCTCTTTTCCACCAAGCTCTTCAATTCAACGCTAGGGACATTGCACCCATTTAAATACACTCAATGTTTAAAATGTTGATTTCAAAGGTGCTCGATTAACCGTGAGCATACTATAAGCCAGTTACAGTTGGAGCTTGCGCCGTGAGCCGGCAGGGCAGTGCGCGGAACTCGGCGGGTAGTTGCTGGGATGATAACGCGTGCCAAATCCCCACATCCCCCCAAACCACCGCCCTCGCCGGATCGCAGCGCAGTAATTAGGCGGCTGTGGAAACTGGCGAGGCGCCTCTGCTCCAGCGCCCATTGTTGCGGACGTTACACTGTGCTGGCAGCACCCGAGGCCGCCGCAATCAGCGGCTGAATGGGCGCGCGCCATCCATCTCCGGCTGCGCGAATAGAAAAGAAACTGCGGAAAGAACTTCACTCCGCGCACGTTTCTCGCATAATTTGGCGCACCAAGTAGCTTCCCAACTCTCTCTCTCTCTCTCTCTCTCTCTCTCTCTCTCTCTCCCGCGACGACTGAAGACTGGTCTCGTGCGCGCTATCACGAAACTACTTTCGGCGAAGCACGCGTACAAGTTGGAGTACAGAGTACAGTATGTGATTAAAGCCCCTGTGTACCTGGGACTGTTTCACTGCGTTCAAGGTACAAACACGAGGAGGTCATACGGGCGACACTTCCACGCACGTCAAGCGCCTCATTGCTGCTACGCACAGGGGCCGCAGTGGTGTAGTGGTTAGACTACTCGGTTCTCACCTAGGCGAACCGGGCTCGAATCCCGGAGGGAGTCGCTTCCGGATTTTTGCGTGTTGGAATCGTTCCGGACGATGCTGCTGGTCGGCGGGTTTTCTCTGGGATCTCCCGTTTCCCCCACCCCTTCATTCCGGCGCTGCTCCATGCCCACCTCACTTCACCCTGATCGGCTCTCAAGACCTTGATGTTCAGAGCCACCCAAATCTCTCCACTCGCTCCTGCGCGCAACGCATGCAGTGTTTCCGTCCGTGCGCTGCACTATGCAAATCAAATCTGCAACAGTCGGATTTTATTGCACGCGATGCAATTTCACAGAATAAACTACATCCATATGGTTGTACTTTTCTCCTACCTCTTATGGCAAACTCTAAAAATGCTATTCTTTAATGGTTTTAACGATTTTTTTTTCGTTGAATACACTTAATATGATAAACTAAAAAAATATGCTTTCTGAGATAATAGCTTTTTAGTTTTTCTGGCCAAAAGTCGTCTTCCCAGAACATGTATTTACTAAGGTACGCGTATTTGCGCAAAGCAATATATTTTACAGAAAATATGTAGGTATATAGTCCTCCTAATGTTTAGAAGAAAATGGCTACCAATGGAGAACTTCGCAGATAAAAAGTAGTACATACAGTGTCAGGATTGTTATTAAAGTATGATTTATGGTGCACATGAAAAATGCATATATTTTGTAACACTGTTGAATATTTGGCCAAAATATATGTATTTAATTGTTTTTTATATAAATTAATAAGAGAATGTTTTAATACAAATTTAAGCGTATTTCCATTCTGGATGATTCAGAACACATATTAAAAAACTCCCTTCATCAAACAAGACAATTATTATAATTGATCTGGTTGAATGTAACAAAAATTAGTTACAACATCTACAAATATTTTTATCAATTGACTTCATGCACACCCATTTAAGCCAAGAATGAATGAGTGAAGATATTTGGGCGGCTCTTGACATCAAAGCCTTGAGAGCCGAATTAATCTACGAAAGCATTAATTTTTCAACCTGAATAAACGTACATTTATTAAAACATTCAGCCACACATTAGTTTCTGTGTTCAAGTGCTGCAATCACGTAATTTTTTGGTAATGTTATGATTTGTGATAAGGCCTTAGCTAAGCGACCTGCCTGATCAAACCTTCAAATATTTATCCAGGAAATTAGTTATGAAATCGCAAACCACAGAAACCCCGTCCACTTGCCAGTAAACGGGGGCAACGCAGCCGATATAGGGCAATGTAGCCAGTGGGCGGTGTCTTATGTTGTCGGGCCATTGGAACGAGAAGACCACTGAAGATGGGTGTGTCCAGCCGTCGACTTGCGACAACTTAATCAGCCCCCGGAATCATGAAACACGCGTGGACTCTCCAATTAGACTTTACTCATAATATATCTGGTTAACCATTTATAATTTAATCTAAATTAATATTTCAGTATATTGGTATAACTCCCCCCACGCATACTCAATCATGTTCATATTGAAATACTAGTGTACAACCTTAATGTTAAATAAACCTTGCATCACCCCTATAGTCCCATTTAAACTATAGCCCATGCAAGCAATAACATACCTCCTAAGTCATGAATCTTCATGTGAGGAGTTAGAAGCTATTTATCATTACAGAATGGTCTTTACTTGTGCTCAGCGCTTGTTTTGCAACAAGTGAACAGCATGCTACATGCGCGATGACACTGGCATCAACCATTCATTTCAGAGAGGTGTAGAGGTGTAGAGAATGCCCCAGATATGATAAGCTACAAGGAAGATTTGGGCACTGACACCTTGCTGTGCACACCGACGTAAATAACAGTCATGCGCATTATGCTCACGGTAACTAAATGCGTAAATTTTTTTTTAACACTAGCCCTAATAAATCTTTACATGCAACCATTATTGCCTTAGTTAACGAATGAAGCGTGCTATAAGAATTTGAATTGCATTCACACTTAACTCATTTGTTAACCTATTATCCCCAAAAACGATTTTAGTGCTACTGGTGATTTTGCAGCAGATTTAGAAAATAATTTTGTGTACGGGTATTGAAAATATTTCCTCCCATCACAAACTTCATTTTCGTAATAATGGGGGTTTTCCGACTACATTACCTTTACGATTAAAGATCCTACGAGCAATCGTCGCAAGGATTATGGCAGACATGTTTCGAAAATGCTGCACCACCTCTGCCGCTTGGTAGCGTCACTGGTACTACATTCGCTCGCAGAAAACTCACAGTTGCGCGTAAACTCACAGTTGTCTTATTTCCATTCTGTGAGCCGTTGGGATACCGGCGGATGTTTCGGTAAGCTAAGGTCGATCTGTCTCATCACCAGGGAATCCAGAGGCGAGATAATGTAAACTAGACTATCCTCATGACGTGCGTGTTGGAAGAGTCGAGAACCAGGGGAGATAGTGCGGTTACTTTTCTATACTCCTTTCGCGCTTACTTCCTACTTTTATGAAGCCCTGCTGAAGTTCTACTCCCAGGATATCCCTCCGCTTCATGTAAACAAAGCTTAGCAAAGCCTAGAAAATTACACCAAAAGGACAGCGCACCGCATTCTTGCGCAATTAGTTTAATAACACTTTGTATAAGAAATATTTCTTACTTGCTATTACCACCACACCTATTTTCTCCCAGTTTTTATTCATATTACTTAAAAATGAAATATTTTAATTTATAGATAAAATATAAGTAAAAGTTCAATTTTATAAAAAAAAGCATTTTTATGTTAACACAAGAATAAAAAATATCGTGGTCCATTATATATGTTGGAAATAACCAAGCACTTCATACATAGGATGATTTTTCAAAGGTTTGATTCTAAAAGTGTGAAGGAACCGTGAATAGACTGTCGTCATCTCTCAGCCAGTTAGCGTGCGAAATGGACGAAGGGTGCGCCTCTCTTCCAATTATGCGAGCAACCAGGCTCGTCCGCTTGGAGCATTTCGAACACTCTGAGTAAAGATACACTCATGAATTTGGCAAACTTCAAAATTCACACTTCAAATAATATTTCAAATAGTTGAAGCAAGCTGAAAAGGATAAGCGTAAGCATTCATTACATACCGTGTAGTAGATGTAATTGGCCTCTCACAATTGCACTTCTTTTTAGCGGTAGAAAAAATTAATTTACTTTGCTTTTATGAAAACATAATAAAAAACAGTTCCTGACTGGTTGTATTTCAAAACAATATTTTCACTTCCGCAATTGATAATTTTCACTGCTGTGCATCTTAGTTGCGTTCCCGCAGACCACAGACTTTCAATAGTATAGGAAGCAGTATACGTAGAAACGTTTTTCCCGACTGTTTAAGTTCAGTTGCAGTAGATTTAATGCCATTTAGGTGAAATGACTGTACGCGAAATTATTTCATGTGTAGTACCTGTTGCTGGTGTTAAGAAAATTTTGGCAAACATAATTTATAAGTGATTTACTGTATGTGAAACGACTGTAGAAAAAGCGCCTTTCGCTGAAGTTACGTTAAAACGAAACAACTTTAGGTCTAGTGCCTGTACGTGAAATGGCTTTTAGGCCAACTGCCAGTTCAACAAACTCTGCGGGAGAAACAATTCGTGTATACTGGCACGTTCCCGTTTGATGTAGGAGCACCATACTTATGACTGGTTCAGTCAAGTACTGGAAAGTCTTTTCACAGACACACGCGGCCAATAACGAAAGCAAAACTGCGCATGTGCACACACAAGACATTAATGTGTAATCTGCGTGGAACACTTTTCAGCGAAAATAAGATGATATAATAATAATGGTAAAAATACATTGCAATAACCTACCAGTATACAATATTCCACATATCCGAAATCATGAATATTAATACTTGAAGTGTGTACTAGCAACTTACGTAACAAAATGCACTATTGTTTTGAAGAAAGTGGCAGCTAACATAAAAATAGGATAGGAACACAGCTGAAATAGGTAAGAATTTTTAATAACTGGGCAGTTTTAAAAACATGTAATACAGGTATATTTATAAATCAAATTCTGGGTGATTATATGAACTTTGAAATAACTTATATGTCGTAATAATATGAGTTCGGGGAATATTTATTTCACGTAGTACGAATGTTTCAAATGCCTGCGGTGAAAAGAATGAAAGATGGAATTTAATTAAAAAGCTCTCATATGTTAATGAGAGGAAGAACATAAAGCAACAAATGAACTGACAGCACACATGGAGAAAATGAGGATAGTAGAGAAACATTGAGAGTTTAAATTTTGGTTCAACGCTCCGTGGCTGAAAAAAGATAATACCTAATCAATGAATTGTACACTAACTCCGATATTACAGAATTACGAATAATGTTGGATTCTGGGCTCTAATCACGATCATTTTTTTCCTCGTCGCCATTAAAGTGTGATCTTTCAGCGGCCAGGACCATCGAGGACTCTCCACGAAACGAAAGATTCTTGATCAAATCAACAAGGAAAAAAAAACGGCTAACTGGATGGGGAGTAAGATGAGGTTATATATA
>NQII01000927.1:55501-78001 GCA_002778355.1 Clitarchus hookeri | reverse complement strand
GGGACATCCATTAGATATTCTTTGGATGTGTGTTTGCTATATGGGCACTCACCTACCACACCTTTACACGAAGCAATGTATTTCGTAAATATGGATTTTACATGAAAGTGACGAACGCGCGCCTCTTAGTTTCGAGTCTTGTTAGAGAGCTAGTTATTGTTTTATTTGAGGTTTATCAAACGAGGTAACCAATAAATAGTTTTATTTTCGTCTTGTGCGTATTCCACTTTGTATAAAGAAGGTTTTGTCCTGTCGCGGAATTTGAAAAATAATCAAAAAATTGGCACACTATTAGTGGTTTGCCACTCACCTACGACTATTTTACACGGAGTAGTTTTCTGAAGATGGGATTTTAAACGCTTCAGGTACTATCGGCATTGTTCGTGTCTCAGCGTCGAAGCCATAAGAATAAGAAGAGCTTCCGTATTTTATATTTACGAAGATCATTTCCGTTATTCGTCATTACGGAGTGCCTTTCCGTAAATAACTCTACATTTCCGTAAACGTTTCTGCAAATGTACAGAAATATCTAAGAGTGCAATTTTGATATAATGTAATTTTACCAGTGGCGGATTTAACAGGGGAAAAATATTTTAGTAAGTATTAATCAGTTGTACTGATTTGTATTTCTCGCAAGATCGCTTTTTCTCCAACGACAGTCCACTCAAGTACTTAGAATTCATTGTCGAAAAGAATTTGATGGACTGTATTCCAGAGTGAAGTAGACAGTTATATTCTGTACCATATAAGAAGGCCACTTTTTGACAGCTCGGCGAAAGTAGCGCCACTGTTTACATCTGAATACGTAGCCTTCCGCCATCAGCTGGTCCGTCAAGTCGGGGCTGTATTTTTTTTATCAACACGCTGTCAGCTAATCCACTTCTCATTGTACTGTAATGCTAAACAAATTTTAAGATATTTTAAGACTGACGTCTGTCTAATAAAATAAGTAGGTTATAAAAGTAAAAATATAAAATGTTGCAAATAATTAAATATTTGCTAACTCTTTTTTAATTTGTCCGAGATAGTGAATTTGGGATAACATTTGCGAGACGGTCTGTTGTATCTATTATCACACTTTGGACGTTATAGCTAATATATTCAGTTGGAATTATGTGACATGGAATAACGTTAGAATTGCTTGAAAACAATTCACACGTCTCACTTTCTACGGAAACAAGGAGATGGGTTTCGAGAGAACAATATGGCGTATAATTAACGTAGACGTACGATTACCAGCTGAATAGAAATAACTTGTACTCCAAATTGTTGTAGATAAAATATATGTTACTTTAAAAATTATGCAGAGCTCGTGGAGAAATATAACTATTGGCATCTATTTGTAAATTCGTTATATATCGCACAGGAAAGCGGTCCATTTCTGGCTGGTAATAGCTCGCATAATATCCGAGAGATAGTGCGCACAGCACATCATGGCGAAGTTTGAGCAACCCTGTTTTGGTCAACAGATAGCGTATTTTTTAAAGTTGATAGTTTTTATATTACGGGCTGGAAATATATTTCAAATTCGTGTCGTTTCGTCAAATTATTATAAAAAATAATTCAACAATATTATGCAATATTTCTGTATGCTTTTGGAATTAATATCAAGGACGTGTTGAAAGCGAAGTTGGAGATGGATGATACGACGTGAAAAAGCTTTCTGAAGTTAGCACAACTTCTGAAATTTTTTCCACGTCGTATCGTTCTAATATACATTTCATTTTGAACACCTATACATAACTACGTTATCACGAAGTTTAGTTTTTAACACTAACAACGATTGTTTTGTAACCTTGTAAAATAAAATGTATTAATAAATCAAGGAACTCTTTCTTATCCGCGTATTTTCTGCTTTTATGATGTGCATCGGCAGTGCACTCAGAATAGCCAAAGTAATTTTAACTTTTGTTTGTTCGTGCATCATCTGATCCAGGATTTTGTAAATTACACTTTGTTTGTTTCGTATACATTAAGTTGCCACTCACTGACTGTCAGAAAGTGGCCTTCTTATACGGTATGGACNTGTTTGTTTCGTATACATTAAGTTGCCACTCACTGACTGTCAGAAAGTGGCCTTCTTATACGGTATGGACCATAAGATTGTTTATAACACGGCTTCGCGAGCGTCGAATTAATTGAAAAGGATAAAAGAATCACGTCGTGCTATTATTTAAAAAAAAACTCTTAACTATTTTATTATACTCTGCATTGAAATAAATGTTACCAAGAAAATAAATCTTAATTCCAAAATTGAAAATTTGGCTGAGCAGAAGGCAAAGCGATTATTTCTAGCTGCATGAGTATCAGACCATCAACAATATATATATATATATATATATATATATATATATATATATATATATACATTGTAACATGTTGTTACAGTGGTTAAGAAGATATAGATATATATACACTTTAGTTTTTTGGGGTTGTTGAATAAAAATACTTGAAATAAAATGAATCCCAGAAATCATTGAATTTTATAAGAAAGTATCGTTTCCAAGTTTGGATTCTATTTAAGCTACTATTGGGCCCATCGTATTTTTAATGAGGACAGGGATGATCTTACCAGAGTTGGTTTTATAACGACTCCCAGCTGAAGGTTAGTAAATTAATGTCTGCCCTAATACAAAGGTCCATGGCTAATAATTGTTCTGTTTGTGTTGACGCATCAGCGCAAAATTAATTTTAGTATTTCTGTTGCCTTCGTTTATATTTTATCTCTTCTTAAAAAGTAAAATAACAATTATATTTTTCATGTTTTTATGTCATATGCTGCTGTTGAAATAGCGCACGACTATGACAAAAATCTTATGATTCCAAATGACTGAGTTCCGGTGCTTATCTATCTATCGCTGAGACATTTATAATGTAGTAACTGTTATTGGTTGGCTTTTTTTCTATTGTTAAATTAAATTTAAAAAAATGTAGCCTTATAGCCAGCACACGTGATAGATTGGGAGCCCAATGACGTAGGGCCAACTTTATTTTACGATCTGGGTATATATTTTTTCTACAAAGTTTTAATCCTTCTGTGTCACTCAACATGAGCCTCTATATAATGCGAGCAATTTCTTTGTAACAAACTCAGATTGATTACTGATATTATTGGCACGTACTAACACAAGCTCCCCGAATTACAAATTGTGTTCCTTCTTCGCCTTGTTTGCTCTTCTACGTATATCAGCAGCATGATATAATCGCTGTTTCACAAATTGTAGAATTTCTTGCAATAATGTCTCGTGGTCAGCCTCTTCAAAGTTTTTATTGCCGTCTTCCGGTTTTTTCAATAGGCTGAGAAATTGGTAAACGTGACGACATTTCATACAAGGTCTCAAAGGGAGTCTGGCCTGTGGAAGAGTGAATGNAGGCTGAGAAATTGGTAAACGTGACGACATTTCATACAAGGTCTCAAAGGGAGTCTGGCCTGTGGAAGAGTGAATGGCCTTGTTTTATCAATTCTGGAAATTTGCAGACACATGATAATTGAATTACCAACTGTCCATTTGTCTGATCATAATTCTGGAATACGAAATTCCTCGTTGGCAAAATCAGTGCATTTGTCAGAATAAGTTGCTTTGCAATTAAACATACTGCTACTATAATTTAACCAATGCCTTCCAATTTAATAAAGCTTGTCGAATAACTANAGGCTGAGAAATTGGTAAACGTGACGACATTTCATACAAGGTCTCAAAGGGAGTCTGGCCTGTGGAAGAGTGAATGACCTTGTTTTATCAATTCTGGAAATTTGCAGACACATGATAATTGAATTACCAACTGTCCATTTGTCTGATCATAATTCTGGAATACGAAATTCCTCGTTGGCAAAATCAGTGCATTTGTCAGAATAAGATGCTTTGCAATTAAACATACTGCTACTATAATTTAACCAATGCCTTCCAATTTAATAAAGCTTGTCGAATAACTAACGGGTGAGTCCGTGATGAAAAATCAACAGTCTGGAGTTGGAGTGCTGGTATTATAGGGTTGCGAACCTTTGCTCGTTCCAGCTAGTAATAAAAAAATTCTGAAAGACGACTCACTTCAGCCGCTCTGTCTAGTAATACGGTACACGAAATTCCATGAATAGCCACATTAACTCTCGACATGGAGGTTCATGCAATAAAACATTCTTCACCAGAAATTTCATGTAATAAAAATTCTCTCACACTTTGTAACAAAATTGTAAAAATGTTACAGCATATAACTGTCTCCGATGATACTTGCTCACTTTTTAAAGTACCACTGGTTTACATTAGAGTGCCGTCAATACCAACCAATCCTAGTTTGACTTTCTTTGCTTGACTTTACGTGGTGAGGAGTCATATAGTCGCTACGGTGATTTTGAATTACTATCAGTGAAAATGATGGCACAGGGATTTAACACCACCTCTCCATTTCGTGTATATTTTGTCGGAGTATTCCCACACTTGTAACGATGTTGGTTGTGTTCACATGTGTCATCGACGTGGATGGGGCTTCGATCACGTCCTGAGTCACGACGTCGCTCAGGTGCAAGTTCGTTACTTGTTTGCTTACGTCGTGGTGACTTTTCATTATCGTTGCCACCCAATCTGCTCCGTTTCCTATTTCCAGAACGGTGATTTTCGTCATTACGCTGTCGTCTGCGCTTCTACGTCAAAACAGTAAGTCCTGATGGGTATTTCCGTGTAATGGTTTATCGGAATGGTCGTTATAACGATCTCCTTTTTTGGGTTAGTGACCAGGCGACTGAACAGTGCGGTAAGTAGACACTTTGTATTGGTTTGATGCGCTCAGTGAACTGGAAGAACCTGGTTTATCTGTATGTGTATTACCTAGTGACATAGTAAACTCTTAAAAATGTCTTGTATTTTTACAAGAAAAATCTTTGGAAATCCAGTTGCCAAGAAAATCCTTTGCAAAACTACAAAGGTATTTCTTGTAAAATTTGCAAAACATTTATTTGTAATATTATGAATATCAGCCTTGTATTACAACTGATATAATTGAAAAGTGTATATAAAATTATTTTTTTCATCAAGGAAACAAATGTAATAAATTAATAACAAAGAATAACTATAAAAAATATTTCAAAATACAATTTACAAAAAAATATGACCACTTTGTCAGCACAGGGACTATAACCTATACCTCTTGTATTATTAGCCAGCACCCTTACTTAACCACAAGACCAATCTGACTTGCAAACTTAAAACTTTTTTTACAATAAATATGACAGCAAGTACATTCAAATATTAATGAAGTAATTTGGTTAAGAAGAAAAGTTACGTTTATTTCATTTTCAGAGTTCTGTTGTTGAGTTAAGAGATTTGGCAGACAACGATGTATTGAGAGCCGATTTAAGAGTTAAGTGCAGCTAGGAAACATTAAGATTTATTGAAAAACTAGCAAACCCGGCGAACTCCGTTTCGCCACCAGATGGCTTCGTTTTATGCAACATTTTGTTTGGTGANTAGCAAACCCGGCGAACTCCGTTTCGCCACCAGATGGCTTCGTTTTATGCAACATTTTGTTTGGTGATTAAAACAGGAAGAAACATTTTTTTTTATATTTGAAAAGGAAACATTTTATTTCATTTCACAACAGTAATGAATTGAACTTCTCTAAGTAAATGAAAGTGAATCCAAAGTAAATACGTTTCATTGAAGTGCTCTTTGGTAAACCACATTTTTTGTTTTTTGGTCTGACGTTAACACAAACAAAGCGGATGGTTTCCCAACTCGTGAACACGCAACGTATAACTGCCCATGTGAAAAACAATGATTTTCTAAATTTATCCCGCAAACACTAAGCGATTGGCCTTGCGACTTGTTAATTGTCATTGCGAACGCAAGGCGAACTGGAAATTGCAATCGTTTGAAGTCAAACGGAAGATCAGTCGGAATCATTGGTATTCGAGGAATACATACATTTTCACCTGCGTACTTTCCGTTAATAATGGTTGCCTCAATCAAATTCGGCATAAGTCTTTTTACCGAAAGTCGAGTACCGTTGCAAAGTCGCGGTGGATTCAAATTACGCAATATCATAATAACTGTACCAACTTTGAGTTGCAAGTTATGTGGTGGAAATCCTGGTAACTCCAGAGAGTTCAAAAACTCCGTTGGATAATTTACTACATCATCGGGATCTCTTATGGAATCAACGGATTTGTATGTCACCAAATCGCCAGCAATTTTTGATTGAATGGTGAAATTCAGTGCGTGTACATCATTATTCTTTGCGGCAAGAATTGCTCGTTGACTTAACCAAGCATAATTCTGATAATTCTCACTAATGTTTGGGAAAACATTTTCAATAAGAGCTAATTGAGAGTCTACAAATCGGCAAAATTCGTTGGTAAGAGTAATTAATCCAGATGTCGCATCAACTGGGACTTTTCCATTTCCAACAGCTAACAATTGTTTGGAAAATTGTGCAGCACTTTGATCATTTTGAAGTTGAACTCTCATATTAGTGGTTAGCGATAATGTTTTTACGTTATTCCATAAAGGTGATGCCTTCAGGCAAGCATTCAATTCATCTGCAGGCGTTCCACGGGGAATTACTGGCAACGTCTGCCTGAAATCGCCTGCCAACAATATCATCAAGCCGCCAAAGATGTTGTTATTTCGCCGAAGATCCTTCAGTGTGAAGTTAAGTGCTTCAAGTGATTTCTTATGTGCCATTGTGCACTCATCCCAAACAATGAGCTTGCATTGCATCAACAATTTTCCCATTGCACTGGATCGGGAAATATTGCATGTTGGAATATCAATTGTGTTTAAATTGAGTGGCAACTTAAGCGCAGAATGTGCAGTACGACCGCCATCTAGAAGAGTCGCCGCAATTCCAGATGATGCTAACGCCAAAGCTATGTCACATCTTGATCGAATAGTGGCCAAAATAAATGAAATGACAAATGTTTTCCCTGTTCCTCCAGGTGCGTCCAGGAAGAATAGACCACCAGTATTATTGTCCACCGCTTGCATTAATGTTTCGTATACTTGTTTTTGCTGTTCATTCAGCAACGGCTCATTATTTCGAACGAATTCCTGCAATGAATCAACATTGTATTGCAGCTCTCGATTTAATTCTTGGTTGAATGCATCGTGCATCGATCGATTTGGCGCAATCATTCCTACTTCAATCAGTAGCTTGTTTGCAATAGTCAAGCATTGATCCTCAATCAGAATCAATCCTTCATTGTAGATTTCATCGGTTATTTGGATGTCAGGATTATTCGTTTGAATGCGCAAGCGATGCAAGATATCTTCACATATGTCGTCTTTGTATTTGTTCCATAACTGAATTGGTTGTGAAGGAAAACATGTGGTGATGATAATTGCGAACAGCGTTCGTATTTGGTACGCATTTGATGAAACAACTGAATCCGCAAGTGTTAAATCCCAATGAGAATCGTTCTCCAGCAAACCCAATAGTTGACATGCTTCTCGATATGTTTGGCATTGGTGGCCATTCACAGTTTTCAAATGCGCGAATGATTTTGGTCCACGTACATGTACCAACAGCAGTCGCAAATAAAAACATTCATCATTTCTAGGATGAACAGTATACATGCGACCTAGTGCATCAGTGGAAAACACCTGTGGCCAATCTGGAACTGGGGTTCCTTGTTTGCGACGTTGGAATTTCTTTGTTGATTGATTCCAAGTGTAATACTTGGGCATTTCAACGTACATCAGCGTCGCTGCGAATGGATCTGCTTCACATATTGCAAAGAAGCTAGTCAATGTTGTCGATGGTGGTCTCTCAGCTCGTTGTGCCGCATTAGCCTCAGTGAAGTAAACTCTTTGGCCATTTTCCAAATGCACTGCTAAATGTACAACTGTGGGATATCTTTCATGAATTTGAAATGACAATAATCGCCACAGTGCTTCATTAGTACTGACGTATCTGCCCATTTGGAAGTTGCTGATTTCGTCATTCGCATTTTCCGACGCAATACCAAACACAGCCATGTCGCTGCCTTTTGTGACGTACTTGCACAAATATTTGATTGATTTGGCCGAATGACAACTCTCAACGTTTGCATGTGTTTCGAAAATTCGTGATAGCAGCGGGCAATATGGTACAATGAATTCATTTCCGATCTCAATCTCTTGATTTTGAACTTTAACTTTGATAGTTCGACCATTATCTTCTTTTGAACGCCGACGATAAACTGGATATCCATCGTTCCCTGTGACTGTTTCAGCAACTAACGGTCGCGGATATCGTTTTGTGCACTTTCCATCAGCCATGCAAGGCGATAATGGATTTAATGCACCGCACGGTCCATGGACCATCTGTGTCGTCACAATGTCGTGTAGATGGGGATCAGTGACTGGATCAGGAATTTCAGCTGATATGATGTCATCCACTTCATTTGAATGTAATTTGTTCAGCAACCAAATTAGGATATGAGCATGCGGTAGTCCACGCTTCTGCCATTCCACCGAGTACATATAACAACGTGTGTCACCAAAAACTCGATACTTAGTAAGCACATCCATCATAACCTTGAGTTTTTGCTGAAATACTCTGGCGATTATGTCATGGCGATCTTGCGGTTTTTGGCCCGGTTCCAACTCACGTTCAATTTCCGTCCACTTCGGATTGCATGTGAACGTAATAAATAAATCCGGAGTTCCATAATTTCGCACGTACGTCATAGCGTCTTGAGCGTATTCGTGCATGTGGCGTGGGCTTCCGATATAAGATGATGGGAGAATCGTCAGACGTCCAATATTCTGAACATCACCATCTGAATGAATAGCATCACGCAAGTGTATATAGTCCTCAGATCGTAGCTTTGCCTGATTGAATCGGATGAACGCTAAACGTTCGGTCTCGACTTTGACATACATGTCGACAGCGAATTGCTGGAATAGCCGACGGCACTTCAGAATGACATTCTCCTCATGTGTACGAATCATCATACGATACGCATAGTAATTCATTGCGCTTAGATTTTTATTCGTTGATACGCCTGAAAATGCAAAATTAAATGAATTGTTAATGGAAACCAATAATAGCAATAATAGCAATAATAATAGCAATAATTAGTGTGTGAATATTGTACCTGTAATTGGATCGACCATCTTCGACGTGATGTCGTATCCGTCTTGCCCTTGCCAATAAATGATTGGATATTGTAACGCATCGTACAAACGATGTGTCTCGTTTACACGATGCATGATATTGCTTCTTCGCTGAACGACAATGTCTCGCGATTTAGTTGGATCGCCAACAATAATTGCAGCAACATCATTAACGGTGGGTGCATTGAATCTTCGCACATGTTCACCTGTTGGGGTACAATCCGCTCTTATGACAAATTTGTGCGTATCCGATGGCATTCGTTCCAATGCTGTTTTGAACATATTAACCACAGCATTATTAGCGTGAAAAAATGCTTGCAACTGTTCAATAATTCGTCTCTTTAACTGTTGTGTTCCCTGTATATTGCACCGCACATTCAGCTGATCCACCATCGACGAAATGAAATATATTTGCAGAAATTGATGCGGTTCATCTGGTGTTGGCACCATTGAACCATGCAAATGATATATTTGTCCTTGTATCTGTAATTGCAAACAAACATAGTAAGTTGTAAGTTGTAACATAGGTGTAACATAGGAGTGATTGGTTATGTGTGTTGTATCTTTTACCTTGCAAGTCGGCATGAAGCCGCCTTCTCGAATGATATTAGCTCCAAAGGAAGTCATGCGAAAGCAGTTATTGTATTCAAGGATGTGTTGAAGAAAATGGCTGGAATCGGGATCACTTCCATCGAACAATGGTTTCAGTGGCTGTGGTGGTGTAAGTAATGGATCCAGTTTGACTTTTCCACTTGCGCAGCACAATCCAGCCGTTTCTCTTTTGAACTTTAACGCATTGCAATATCGGCATATAGTCGTCATTGGTCCAATATCTAAATTTTCATCATCACTGTAGTTCGCAGTGGGATCATATTGGAATGCCAAGCGATTGTATGATGCCAATGATCTTCGTGTGCTCACGCGTTGTCTCAATCGGGCATTTTCTCTTATTATATTTTGTCTTTCTTCGCTTAAGTTCTGTGAATACACTTGTTGCTGGCTTGCATGTCTCGTGCGGCGGCCGATGTTCGCACGTCGTCCTCTAGGCATTTTGGACTATGGACAGAGTGGTGAATTTAACCTCAAATGCACGATCCACATAATTTACACAGTTCAACTTACCACCTTAAAGACAAATGCCTGCTGTTGAAATTGAATAAAAATTTGCACAATACACGTGATTGATTTGATGGTTTCCAATTGAAATGTTAGGAAACGAATAACTTATTTTTTTTACTTTTTTTTCACAATTGTTTGTCACATGAAAGTTTGTCACATCACTGAGCAGAGAACAATGAGTAGCTGTCAAACAATGTATCACTCACCGGCGCCATCTACTTGATTTGTAGTACATGCTATGTATCAGAGATGGCGCTGTATGTAAAAAAAGATTTTCCCGCTTTTCTGTTAAAATTTTTCCTGAATTTTCTTTGCTATAAACCTCACGGAGCCCGAGACCTTTCCAACGAATGCAAAACCGTGGAAATCGGTTCGTGCGTTCTGGAGTTATAGCGTCAGGAAGGAAAACCCGACTTATTTTTATATAGTAGATGAGGTCACGTTTTATTGAAATTGTCGTTTTATTATGATTGTTTGAGTTGTTTTAAGAATATCACGTTGTTCAAACTTGCAATACATTTTATTTTGCACGCAGCTTTACTTTACGTCACCCATAGTTTTTGCACAAACAACTACGTATATATGGTTTTACGTTGTTGAGTGAGGGTCTTCGAATGGAATACCTGTTATTCATATGAGTAGGTCTTCACGCTAAGATGCTCCCTCTCTCAAAACATATTTGAGACGTCCACAAAGAAACGTTACACCTCCAAGAGTTCCTTCGCCTTCATGTGAAGATTTAATGGACTGGTAAGAGTTTTCTTATGGTGGGGTAGAAAGTTAGAGGAAGAATCAATAATTTTAGGAAAAAAAAAAATCTCTCCCTATTTAAAAATAAATGTGTAACTGGTTTACATCGTTCCTGTTTACTTCTTGTTTTGTTTTATTATTCAATTTAAATATTTTTACTCTACCGAAGAGTTGAAACGATTTTGGTCAGGGTTTGTTACGCATGGACATCTTCAGTACTATCGAAAGTAAGCGGTGCTTGCATAATTACGTTGCATGAATATAGACAAACTTTAAATGGATACTGGACATAGATCGAGCCACTGTGGTTTTATTTAAAGTAATTTTTGTTCATAGCGTTTCTTTTCGGCATTTAATGTTGCGCAATCCATATTTCTTCAGTGAAGAATATCTTCCCGATCTTCTTGTTGAATCCAGCACCAGTGAGCCTTCCAAGCAGTCCGAATTGAAGGACGCCAAATTGTTAATCTTATGTATTTCACCAGACAGTACGATAAATTGACATAGCATTACAAGAAATCAACGGGAGGACAATACACACATCTGTCAAAACAAAACTACTTATCAGCTGATTCATCTACAAATCTTTAATGTGTAATGGATCCAGAAAAATTTACACTGATCTTCCTGAAAAGAAAGAACTGAATACTGCATTCGCTGGGGGGTTACAGCTGTTGGCATTGGACAGACTCAAGCTAAGGAAATGTTTTATGTTATGAACATTTTAGTAATGGCTAGACGACACTTCACCTATCACAGAAAAAAGTNCAAGCTAAGGAAATGTTTTATGTTATGAACATTTTAGTAATGGCTAGACGACACTTCACCTATCACAGAAAAAAGTGGAAGAGGCAAGTCTCCTTTCATTTTACTGTTATATAAAGCTACCTTTATCTAGACATGCGTCTGGAAAGAACACTCATCCCTATTTTCGGAGAAAGGCTGTACTCAAACGTGAAACCAAATTGATGTTATACTCGATGCAGGAAATATTTTTGGACAAATACCATTATTAATTTTTAAACAGCCTTGATTTATTATTGAAATACATTCTCTCATTTCAANAATATTTTTGGACAAATACCATTATTAATTTTTAAACAGCCTTGATTTATTATTGAAATACATTCTCTCATTTCAATTTTTAATTTGGTTTTATGTCTTTGCTATTGCTCGCATTATTTCAATCATAAGTTTTTTCTTTCCATTTTATAATTTGAGTATTAAATCTAACAGGATAGTACTAAGCCCCTTTATCTTGCATTTTAAAGTGGTAAATATCAACAAGCCGAGCGACATTAAAACTGAGCACTTAATAATACCATACAAGAATTTTTCTGTTTTTTTTAAAATAAGAAACGTGTTTATTACACATTGTAAAAATTTGTATAAGCAAGATGAAAAAACCTTTTTCGTTGATATATCTTTTCTTTCAGGTATGGAAACAAAAATTTATACAAAAAATGTCAGTGGCTGTAAAAGAAGATAAAAGACTGGCACTCGAAAATGGTGACGTAGATGAAGGATATAATTCCATAACTGGCATTGTTTATGGAGATTTTTGCAAGAGAAGTTATGGTCATGGATATTCTGCAAATACTGAAACGGAAAGTGTAAATGACATAATAACGCAAATAAAAGATTGACCTCTACCATTGCCGGTGTAAAAGGACAACTGTAGTTTGGAGTAAACGGTTGGGAAACATAAATTATGCTGATCTGTCATAATTTCTTGGTGAGCCAGTTTTTATATTTACCATATGTCATAGTTTTTGAATTAGTCTGTGATTTGATCAAAGAGACCGGTGTACCGTGCCTTACATAATTATATAAAAAATTTTTAATAGCGGCTTACCCCGTTTATTTAGTAACAATATTGTCGTTATTATTGTTCACTCCCTACTCTGTAAATTTAATTTTTTACGTAGAATAATGGGAAAAAATGTTTATATTTAGTATCGAAAACCTATTTTTTTAAAAATATTTTTCATTCCAAATTGACAACAGTTTCATAAGTTGTTTATAGGATTAAAGTAAAAATAGGTGTTGGATGGGCGAGGGAGACGGAATTATCCTGAGGAAAGCCTACAAGTTTACCAGATACGGAAGTCCAGCTGTTGTATTTGCGGCACCTCTTTCCCAGGACAAACAGTTTAGAATTAACGAATAATAACGTGGTCAATCACGGAATCCTCAAAGAGAAGTAATGTTTTTTACATTAGGAAAACAACATTTTTGAATTTGTTCGCGATTATTTGAGATTCACAGAGTTTTAAAAAAAATTGCCTAAAAATTTATTTTTACTTACTACCTTGCGGATAACAGCTCACTAAGTAAATCCATGTATTAGTCAAGTGTCTACGGGTAGGGAACACAATAGTGATTCATAATTAATTTCCAAAATTTTTGATGTAATTAAATACATATACTGGCTATACGGATGCTTCGCTTTTAATCTAGCTACGTAGCAGGAATGTAGTTTATACACTAAATTAGAAAATGTATCTAAAAGGTGTAAATAAATACATAGAATTTTCGGTATTCGAGTTAAGAGCCTCGTGACCCGTAGATTTCACACTGACTTCGATCATAGAGGCCGCTAATGTTTGACCCTGAATATTCAAATAGGTATTATGTATAATGAGACCTTTCTTTGTTCACGTGGTTAATTCGTAGGTCTGAAGAGCTAATTTGGATATGACTAAGAGTGCAGACGTTCAATGGGAGTCCGGTGAGCTTGATCTTTCAGAATGCTCTATTACTATACAGCCGCCACTCTAGTTTCCATTGACATTTGCCGCAGTAATTATATGTTCCCTAGTCAAAAGTCTCCAAAATTACAACTAATAAATGAATAAGTAATTGTACACAGCAGTTATAACGATCATCCTATTTTAACTTTGGTGTGCGCTATAATAATATCAGCGATCCTGTGGTTCTCAAAGATGAACTACCTNATCATCCTATTTTAACTTTGGTGTGCGCTATAATAATATCAGCGATCCTGTGGTTCTCAAAGATGAACTACCTACCACAGTACCATCCAGCTACCGTTGTTTTCAACTTTATGAAAATGCCTTATCGTAAGTCAACTTTACATTTTTATCATAAAAACTTACTATTTAATAGAAAATTTGTACAAACGTTGGAATAAAATGTATAAAATTAATTTCGCGAGCCACTAGTGGTCCGTTTACCACAGTTTGAGGACCACTGCGCTGTCTTATAGGGAAAAAAGGTGGAATGCAAAGGTTATTCGTATGCTAATGAGTAAAAACGTTTTATGTATTTAAAATGATTACACTTCGCTTCGGACTGAATGTGTAGAGATAATAAACTCGAGTAATTTTTAAATAATGTTGAAAAATATTTTGAAATTTCTTATTTTTTCATTTAATTGCATTATTGAAGAGCTTTTCCCCCAGTCAGTTACATTAACGCCCAATAATTTGAGTGTCTATAAAAATAATTATATATAACATATATTTTTTTCTATTTTTGGAATCATATAGGGAAGAGTTCAAATTTTGTCTCAATCATTGAAATATTTGGCTGTTGTGTTCACGCAATCAGTATATACAGCCTTTTTACCGAGATAGTACAGCTAGAGCAACATAAATGCATGTTGACTATTTCTTTAATTTATTGACCGGTGGCCGACTGCACTGCATCGTAATACACTCGATAGGAATTAGTGTTATTCACTGCTACTAATGTCATTTTTACACAATTACAGGCATGTGTAAACTACTGTAAAGTAAATTAAGCTTTGAAGCTGGTTGATGATAACAAAACAAGGTTGAAACAGTCTGTTGTCAATTCAAGTTATTTTAGATCACGTAATTTTTCTCGACAATAAAATGTGTATTCATATTTAACACTACCCTGCGTATATCTAAGCCACAATCGCCTTTAAACGCAGTTTATCGTATAATGCATTTTCCACCAGCCTTTACAGACATTGGACTTATTCGAAATGACTGGTCAATAACGGTTGGCATTTTTGACATATGCGTTTGCACGGTCACCAAATCAGGATGTTTATGTGACGACCTGCTGTAATTACAATGCAATTTGTCATTACAGTTTTTACTTCTCTGGTAGTGGAAACGCCTCAAAATATTTCGTATTCAGTCTATAATTGTTTATTTATTAATATATTGAAGTAAAATATGAGAAAAGTAAAATAAGGTTTTTTTTTACCCAGGCTTGCGTTATTGGTTGGAGAACAGGGAAGATTCATTACTTTGATGTTAAGAACAACATTTTTTTTACGTGTGTTCCACGGCAGCAGAGTGTTCGCAACAAACCAAAACACGTGAAACCTAAAATTATTCTGGTTCTTCATCCGGAATGGAGCAAACTTTTCTTGTGGAAGGACTTCAGCATTTGTTTTCTGAACAGGGTGTATGGGTGAAGTTCCTAACAGGTGATGGAGATTCTGGTGTTTATGCGAGAACTAAGGAGAGGGCTCCTTTTGGAGACAAAATGAATAAAATAGAGTGTGCAAATCACATCGTGCGAGAGTATAACTCGGAATTGTACATCCTAGCCTCAGAAACAATTTTTAACTTAGAAGGGCGAAAAATAATTAGACAGAACATTCGTCTCCTCACAGCTGCAGTTCGTGGAGCCATTAGAAATTCCAAAGGAAATGTTGATAAGCTTCGGAAATATCTACGAAACGGCCGTACTTAGAGAAGGTGAAATGAATGGATGAGATTCTTATGTTGCTAGATCCCATTGTCAGAAAGGCAGATTGTCTCGTTCAGAACAAAACGACCAATAAAGCTGAAAACCTCAAAATTTTAATTTGCAAACTGACAGGTGGCAAAATAATTTATCATGCAAAAGGATCATCATACAGGCGACGCTGCTTACTGGTGTGCTCTAGCACACGTGGATGGTCCATATTATACGATAAGTTCTTGGAAAAGTATGACTGTAAACAGTCCAGAAAATATATCTAAGAAAATTTTTGCGTAGCAAGAAAGGTCTATGTCATCTAAAAGACTAAATTTTATTGACAAAGGAAAATACCAACGCAAAAAAAAAAGAAGAGAAATATCAACTAAACAACTGGTGACATTGAGTATGGTCCAAATGCTGCAAAACCTGATTTAACTCCCAATGATCTTCAAAGCCAGATTAACACAATTTTAGGGAAGCTGCAGGAAGAAGCTGGTTCTCTGACGCTATGTTCCTCATTAGAACGAGCTACCGTTGAACAGCGTAAGAATGCACCGTGGATGCAGGCAAGATGGCAGAGACTAACTGCATCACGATTCGGGGTTATCTATTGTATGAGGAATGTTACATCTTGCCACAATATTGTAAAAAATATTGTTTGTGGAACTGATCTCTATTCATCAGCTATTATTTACGGCCGAGTTCACGAGAAAAAATTCATACCCGCCTACGAAAAAGAGAAGCAGACAACTGTAGCACCTCGTGGCATTTTTTTTTCACCGTGAGATACAATAACTTGGAGCCAGCCCAGATGGAATTTTGGAGAAAGATGGCATTGTTGAGGTAAAGTGTGTACCATCTATATAAAACATGTCTATTCATGAGGCAGTAAAATGTAGGAATCTCTGCATAGAAATGAAAAATGAGAAGTTGAAACATAAAATATTACATCGGTACAAATACCAAATACAAAGGCAACTCCAGATATCGCACAGAAAATTCTGTGACTTGGTAATTTATTGCGACAGTGGAATTGAAGTAACAAGGTGACACTGTGTTAGGCTGTGTACGCCCCAAAGTTGGGAAGCCAATTAACACATCCAAAAAGTACGTAGCGTGTTTTGTTANACTGTGTTAGGCTGTGTACGCCCCAAAGTTGGGAAGCCAATTAACACATCCAAAAAGTACGTAGCGTGTTTTGTTAACGCTTAGTGGCATAGACTATATGATGCCTGAAGGTTAAGTGGTTTGTAATAATGTAGACTTTGGCTGTTTCAATTTGAAGGACGAATATATTGTCTCGGATATATTCACAAATAANTAATGTAGACTTTGGCTGTTTCAATTTGAAGGACGAATATATTGTCTCGGATATATTCACAAATAAACAACATCAATGGCGTACTGAATACTTATCTCTTGCTGCGGGTGCTGTCAGCTGTGGTGGGTGAGCTCCGGCGATGGGCGGCCTTTGGCAAAGGCTCGCTGTTGCTGCCGTCTCACTGTGGTGATGTTTTACTGACGTGGCCGAGGGTCCGATTTGCCCGGCGCTGCTGACCTCTCTCTGCGTGGCGATCTTCAACTGGCAGCTCGATGGTCTCCTGATATAACCTCTCTGCGCGGTACTAATGAACTGAGCTCCCACTTCTCCCTAAAAGGGGTTTTTATACTTGCCAGTGTCCATCCTTAATTGAGGGCACATGTTGCCTTGAGGAGGGAGGGGGTGAGGGGGTGAGGTTGTATAACGCAGAACAATGCCTTTCAAAACACGTGTCCTGGTTCCTGAAGGGATTTGGGGGGGGGGTTGTAGTACTTCGCCCCTAGCTTACTCTCGTCAGCTACTTATTCGGTGCGTTTCCACATTGTCCTGTGGTTAGCTAAGGGGTTGGGGGGTGTTCTCGGCACCTATAGCTCGTCAGCTATTTCTTCCGTGGTGCGTATATTTTGAATTCCGGCGAAATACACATGATTATTTGGTGATATTGCGTGAAACCTCTGCGCTCCACAGATCTCACGGGCAGGCGAGAGGCCTAGGGGTGTGAAGGGGGGCGGCAGGGAGGCCTATGCAGCAGGACGCGCAGCAAGACACGTGTAACTGCGGTCCATTCTGGCTGTTCACCTGCTTCGTGACACGTGTTCTACCCTGGTTATGCGGGGGAGGGGGTTTGTGGGCCAGTGTCGCTCTACTATCCTTAAACCTTCACACGACAAAGGGAAGAAAGAGACTACGAATTCTGGGGAAAAATTATGGTACCAAAACTGCAGAGATTTTATATGCAGTGCTTGTTGACGGAATTAGCGGACAGTCGTATCAGAAGAGGAATGTGGGTCTGAGAGCCGCAGTATAAACTGCAAGCGCAGGCCGCTGCAAAAAAAAATACAAGTAACATTTTAAAACGGTACATTGAAAATAGTGTTCTCTTTTTTGTTATATAAGCAAAATAGTCTGTACTCTTTGTTTTATAGTCACTTTTGACCATTTAAATTGCCTTTGTAATTTAAATTTAAATAACATTGTTTATAAAATGCTTGTATTGTGTTCTGTAATTGGTGTTAAAAATATCATGTTATAAATAACGTATATTGTTATTGATGCCGTAAAACCGCTGCCTAGGTCAAAATAAATGTTTAAAAATAAACTTTAATGTTATTATTTATGTGTGTGTGTATATATATATATATAGACACACACACGTATTTTTTTTTTGTATAGTCCTTCGTCTGCTTTTTCCTTGCTATTCTGTAAAGCATTCATATTTTCCTCCATGTATATTTCATATTCAAGTTTATGTCATTTTTGTTACATATTACTAGTACTCGCCTTTCATATGCGAATTCCATGTTGGTGGAACATGCGTAGTCATTTTATTGAACTCGTACAAACACACGTTCTCAATGAAATCACAAATAATGTGGCTGTGTCAATGTCTGTAAAGTTCCTGTTTGAGTACGGTGAATGTTAATATCTACCGTACAGTTCTAATGAATCATTTACCAGACACGCATACCGATAGTTTCTGTAAAACCTGCAGAAAATAATGTGCTGGACATTTTTAATACATACTACACTACTCATGCATACAAATTTCTATAAAAAAATTGGACTTTGGTTGGCTTGAAATTGAAGTTTGGACCTGGAAAAATAGCTACTAACCTCATAGCCTTTTTTTTCGTTCTGACCATATTATATTAGTTATACTCACTTTATATGAAGTAGATTTATTTTCGAGTATGCCGACACAGTTGCCCTGTTTTGGCAATCATTTCTGTTGGCCCAACCGGGATTCGACTAAGTAAACTTATACTAAAACTTATACCGAAAAGGAGTGAAATTATAAACATGTACATCGGAGTTGAAAAGCAAAGAAGTATGTTTCCATTCTGTGACAGCTATTCTTATTGTCCAACAAAGGAACAGCAAAATCACAATCGGGAGTTGTATTATAAATTGTAATTTATTGGTAGTTTATGGAAATCAAAAGTAAGATTTATAACAAAACCAAAATTATAATTGATATATTATAATTACTGTACGGAAAATGATATTGTAACAATGATGTTTCCATGTTTATCGCTCGTCCTTTGTTCCATATTTCAACCAATCGCCTGACCGGCCCGAGTGTTGGCCACACAACATCCGCTATCCTAGTTGACTCTACATTCCCCTATGTTTACGCTTTGGTGACGGTCGAAAACTCTAGTCTAAAAGTGTATTTGCCGTAGGTTGGCCTATTGTTCCGTGTTTGCTTTGTGTTACCTTGAATGGTGAGTCCAGTCCCGTTCCGGGATAGTTGTTTGAACAGAGTGAGTATTTTTTGTTTAGCCATAATTGACTTCAAATGGCTGCAATCAACATATTACAGAATATAATGTTAAAAACATATTCATCAGTGCAAGAAGAAAGGCTCTCTCCAAAAATGCATATATTATAATCCTTTAAAGCCACATTTAAAAACTCGCTGTAATTTAACTATATTGTGCTTTTTATTTTGTTCTTTAACATCATTTATGACAGTTTTAATAATGTCCGACATTATTTCGTGATTACTTTATCGTTAGAACACATTTCGGCATGTAAATGTTCCGTAAGTTAGGCTATAACTTAATTATTTTAACATTATTATTTTGCTAACAAAGCTGCATATTTGATCAGCAAAAATATTAAAGTTTACTTGCGATTACATCGGGTTTTGTATTATATACATCAGTTTTGTCAAAACAGATTCTACACATTTTGTGATAGACGCAGTCACGATGTGCCAATAAGCTCAGAAATGTAAAATGTGTTTAAAAATAAGTTAGCACTGCAGCGTATATATATATATGTATATAAGGAGTTATAATTTTCACATATTTTCGCAGCTATACTGTCCTTTTTTGTAACTACGGTACTTGTAGACTAGATAAACTCATGATATTGCATCATGTTTACAAATTTTTTNTATGTATATAAGGAGTTATAATTTTCACATATTTTCGCAGCTGTACTGTCCTTTTTTGTAACTACGGTACTTGTAGACTAGATAAACTCATGATATTGCATCATGTTTACAAATTTTTTTGGTATCCTTCGCAAGTTCTGCCATCGGAACGCAGTGGGCAGCGGTCGTGTCTTTGGAACACTGGTCTCTGAGGTTTTGGTAGCCATAATTATTATAGCCTGTGGCAAACATCAGAGGCCTCCTTTGCCATGTTGGTCGACTACCCGCGTCTTCTAGAGGCAGGGGTACTAAATAAGGGAGACACTTCCGTCGGCGTCTCGCATTTACCCAGGCAATTTCCTGTTCTTAGTTTCATTTTCTCGGCTTCCTGTATTTCGTTCGCCAGATAATTGAATGTGTATATGAACGTATCCAACGAACCACCAAAGAGCCCTCTGGGTGATGAGATGGTGGAATCGTGTGTATGCCGGGCTAGTCCCGATGAAAGAGAATAGCATTAATTAGTTAACATCTAGTTCATTAATTGAAGTATAGTCGTATTGCCTCGGTACCCATAGTGTAATTTTGCTCGTTAGTAGATTTACTCGTATTCCGTTAGTATGGTCGTGGAAACCTCTTTATTCGTTCACTCCTTGAACTAACGTGTGTACTGGCTTGGGAATGTTGTTAGAGAAATCCAAAAAAAGTAGTTTGCGGCTAAAACTAATGTTGTGCGACATGATGTCTAATTCTTCTTTCCTTATACAAGGCAGTTCGTAATTAATTAAATTTTTACTTTTCAACATTTAAAATAAATCCTATTTCTTAAAAGCATTTATTGTCAATCTTTTTCAGTTTGCTCCTGCGTGTTGAATTATTTTCCTAATGGCTACTTACCAACTTGAACATACCTCCCTTTAAAGACCCGTAGAAGTGTGGGAATACTTATGCTAACATCTCCCAGTTGAGTTTCATTAATTTCTCGCATTGTAATAGAATGTTTAGTGCACTAACATTGGGCTACGTTCTCCAATCGGGCGTTGCCCTAAGTAACCGCAAATATGATTAATTTTGATGATAAGGTGATAATTTACTCCATGTTTAAAATATAAATGTTGGTAACAATAAAAATAACATTTTATGATTTCTGATATTAATATGCTGTTACTGACCCATATATACATATTTAAAAAAATACACTAATGCAGTCTGACCATAAACAATGGTATTTTGCCAAAAGCATCACATTACAAAGTTAAAACTTTGAGTAAATAATTGTATCATTGCAGTATATTATTAGTATTGGTTTTAATAAACCTAGCTTATTTAGCTTCAATTACAATTTTCCTAATGTGTGATGCTATTCACCACCTGTGGCATAGGATGGTTCATAGGGTCGGAGTTAATTCCTCCAGGCAGAGACTAAAAGGTGACTTGAAGGTTGAGGGTATATCAATAAGGTAGTATTTTAGTGTTTCGCTTTACTGGATAGATATATTGTCTCGAGTTTAAAAAAAAAAACATACAGAAACACTTTCGAGGTGTGGTACTCTATTTTGGCTAACTCGGATTAACTGTGGGCGACATCGTTGTGGAGGGGGGGGGCCTTCTTTGAACAGCGACTTGATACTTAACTCTGCTGGTGGTGCTGGTATGTTGTCGGCTGTGGATGAGATCCAGCGATGTGGGCGGCCTTGGAAAAGGCCCACGTTTGGTGCTGTCTCCCCTGGACAGCAGCTCTGGGTTCGTTCTGATGTCCTTTCGCGATTTCCCGAAGCAACTCTTCTCTCGGCGCGGTGATAATGAACTGTCCCCTCTAACTGAACCTACTGACGTACTGCTGATGTACTCATGTACTGTTGTGGCCGGGGGTCCGATCTCCCCCCGCCGCTCTCGGTGCGACTGATTTTCAACTGATGACTGTTCCCTGACAAACTGTCTCTCGAACTAACCTCTCTGTGCGGTTATCTTTTGACTGATCTTTTTGACATACTCTTCTGACAGCCCCACCCTCCCAGCAAAGAGGCTTATATCCTTTCTAGTCTCCCTCCCTAATTTCCTGCACGTGTCCCCTTGTTGTGACGAGGGGGGAGGTGGGAGGAAGCAGAACAATGCACTTCAAAAATGTGCCATGGTTCCCTGAAGGTTGGGGGGGGGGAGGTGGCACCCTTTCCAAGTTTACTCTGTCAGCTATTTCTTCCGTCGAGCATGTTTTCTGACTTCAGGCGAACTACGCCTGCCTATTTCGCGATGTCTCAGCGCTTACAAATTTTACTTGGCTTGCTAGGAGGGAGGGGGGGAGGTGGTTGGGAGGACTGTGCTGCAGTGACACGTGTAAGGCCTGCACGCGCTGCTACCTCGGTTTGACCTTTATCTGCTGTGATTACGACTGACATGTGTCTCTCTACACTGGTTTATTAAGTTGGCCT
>NQII01000927.1:12287-55475 GCA_002778355.1 Clitarchus hookeri | reverse complement strand
GTATCGTTTGATGGTTAGCTCATCGCTTCCTGCAATGGACAATATATATATATATATATATATATATATATATATATAAAGGCAATTTAGCTAAGTTTCATGCTCCTCATTTTGTCTAATATAACTTAGAAAGGAAGATTCAGATAGAACTCAATTCTCTTATTGTAATGTATCTAATCAATAACACCGGTGACTCAACTAGATCTGGCAGCATGGCCAGTCACCCTGCTTTCCTTTCTGTAGTATGAGGTAATATTTAATATAAACTAACTACATTTTTTACCATATATAATATATATTATATATAATAGCTAGTTATTAGAGACGACAGGGTTACAGGTACTGGGTAATTTCTGAGACTTATGTAAATAAGATCTGTCTGATATAAGTTGGCGAGATTTTGACAGTCAGTGAGTGGCAACTTGACATATACGTAACAAATAGCATGACATTTACAAAATCCTGTATCAACTGATGCATGAACGAAATAAAATTAATATTACGTTAGACTGTCCTGCCGACGCACATCAAACAAGCAGAAAATACGCTGATAAGAAAGAGTTCGTAGATGAATTAATACGTTTTATTTTACATGTTCACACGCCAGCTGTTATTAGTGTTACAAACTAAACTTCGTGCTAAAGTAGTAATTTATGTGTTCAAAATTAAACGGACATTAAAACGGTCCGTATTCTAATGAAATGCCACTTCAAACATTGGAAGTTATTTTTATGTCGTACCCCCACTCTCCACACCTTTCATACATGCTTGATATTAATTCCAAAAGCCTACAGAGATATCGGAGGTTATAGTTGAATAATTTTCTCAAATAGTTTGACGAAATATATTTTAAATTCTTGTCGTTTTGAGCCAATAAAAGGAGAAATGTAAACTTTTACAAAGACAGAATCAAGAGACAGGCCAAAGTGCTGCTACCTGATGAGGTAGGTCACAACAAGCCCTACCACGCAATCTGTTACAACACGCCCTTCAATGCTATATGTTAGCCAGATCCCGAACTACAACCAGCCAGAAAAAAAATTGTTTTCTTATTTAAAATAAATTTACGAACAGATACCAATGGTTTTATTTGTCCTAGAGCTCTGTATAAATCTTTAAGTATTCCGTGTACAGCGATTNTAAATCTTTAAGTATTCCGTGTACAGCGATTTTGATTTCTAGTAATTTCTATTGGCCCAGCAATCGTTTTCGTTATGCTAACGTGCACTACATGCAAAGTTCTCCCACAAACCCAAATTTTTGTTGTTTTCGTGTTGTTACTATTCTGTATTAATAAAACGAAGAAAATGTGATGCGTGAGGGTAGTTTTGAAGAATTTTTACGTTATTTTACCCCACATATTTCTAACTCAAGCAGTTTAGTATTAGTAATAGCAGAATAACTGCTTTGCAAAAGTTGTTGGTAAGTTGTTTGTTTGCGAATGAAAAGTGCGTTCTCAAGCAAGTTTCCCCAATTACGTTTATTTCCAGTCTTAAAATATTTGCTGTTACATCCAAAGTGTGATAAGAACTACAATTACCGTCTCGCAAATGTTAACCCAAATTCGTTGTCTGTAATAAATAAAAAAATAGGTAGCAAATATTTCATTTTTTGCAAAGTTTTCTGTTTTTACGTTTAGAACCTACATATTTTTGGAGTGATGTGAGTCTTTAAATACTTTAAAATTTGTTTAGCATTATAATGGAAAGAGGATTAGCTGACAGCGTGTTAATAAAATAAATATACAGCTGCCACTTAACGTACCAGCTGATGGCAAAAGGATACATAAACGAAAAGTTAACATTGGCGCTACTTTCGTCGAACTGTCAAAACCTTGCCAAGTTACATGAGACAGAGAGTACTCTAGGTTAGCAGATAGAGCGAGTTGTGACGGTGGCAAGGATGGGAATGCAGGGAGTTGTGATACATAAGAATGAAAGCTATTTGTGTTGTCCCCAGAGGGTAAGCTGGATTTTCCCTCTAACCCCACTCCTTTCCCATGGTTCGCTTTCTATAATGATGGTCCCGGCAGGCGAGAAAGAGGAGGGGGGGGGGCATGTTTTGCTGTCGCCATCTCTCGTGGGAAGGCTGAACTAGCTCAAGAGTTTTTCCAGTTTCACTTCCAAGTCTCATCAACGGGAGCTACTCCAACGAATTATACTTGTGGCCAGGGAAGATAAAGTCATGAGATCACGCTGCTATATATATTTTTACCAACCTATATAAAACCTTTTATATCATACTGTAATGTCCATTTGAATGTTTGTAATGTTGTATTTTTTGCAATATTGTATTTCACTCAGACGCAAAGAAATCTTAAAACAATATATTCTACAATCGTTAAACTCCAACTGCGCAACTGTTCAATCCTCCAGTATACAATGACATTCTGAAGTGCAGTAAATTTCTTTATTAATTACGTCAATCCTGCCGAGAGATAACCTATTATTTTTACCCGAGTAAACACAAGATTAGAAACGGCTGTGAGACGAAGTGGTTGTATGGCGAAGTGCTTGCGAGTTTAACACAAAGGACGCGCGATCGACTTTTGGTGGGCGCAAAGTTTTATTTATTTTTTCTCCTGAACACAGATTAGAACGTTTCCATCTTTTACCATATTATTTTAATTACAGTGGTTTTCGAGAGCTTGATAAGAACGATTTCATTCCCACTTCTCAACAATTGAGATTAAATACAATATTTTATTTGTAACTGTAAAAATGTATTACGTATTTCAGTTTTTACAATACAATATTTCGTAGCATTAAAAAACATTTCGGCAGCTGATTCATAACTACTTTTTGTAAAGGTTCACAAAATGTTTACAATTTAAACGGAATTGTAAGTATTTACGTCGGTGTTCATGGTAAAATGCATGAAGTCACGTGAGAGGGGTGTGTATATATATATATATATAAAGTTTAATTTAACCATGCTTCATGAACTATACAGGCCTTTTCTTACTCGAACGGCGTCTTTCAAAATATCACTATTGAGACAATATGCTGTCTATCGCAACGTGGTCGTCTACCTGTGAATGCGGAGCCAATGCAGGACGCCCCCTTTCAAAGTAAAACCTGGCTTTGCTCCTAGTCGCACGTGGTTACGAACGACCCCTGAGTGGACGCCAGCCGCACATACGCAGAGCTCCGAGGTCACATCAGCCTTCCCAAGGCACTCGCATGTGGGCCCTATACGTGGTTCTATCATCTAGACTCAATACTCTCCAACTACGGCGCGAGGCCCGTACATTCAGTCCTGCCAGCTGACACTGGAGCCACAGAGTGAATAAATACACAGCGGCCGCGGTGGTGTGGTCGTCAGACTACTCGCTTTCCACCAAGGCGAACCGGGTACGATTCCCGGTGGGGTCCCCCTCAGATTTTCGCATGTGGGAATCATGCCGGACGATGCCACTGGTTGGCGGGTTTTCTTGGGAATCTCCCGTTTCCCCTCCCTTGCATTCCTGCGCTGCTCCATACTCACATCGCTTCACTCTCAAGACGTCGATGTTAAGAGTCGCCCAATTGTCTTCACTCATTCATTCACTCACAAAGATGAAATGGCGAGGCAGTTACTTTTGCTGTGAGCGTACCCGTTCGCTGATTCGCTGCGCGAGGCTATGCAACGGGCCTTGGGTCTGATTGGTTACTGAGTGCTGCCAAAGATTCCTCATTGGCTGGGCTGCTGGCTAACAAGTAGGTTACCAGGCACAGATTGGCGAACGGCGTTCAGACATGTTGTTGGCCAGCGACGCCATTTTTTTCTGGCATGGGCGACGGGAGTTCGCTTCACCTTTGTATTCTTTACTACTCTGTGCCAGAGCGGAGGTGCGTACTTTCTGCCGGGAGAACGCCATCTCATTCCCGGTCGGTTTCCATTTCACAGTCCCTCGCTCACCTTGATTAGTTCATCAGGCCGCGCAGTGCGCGAAGCAGCAGACCCGCTGCCCGAGATCCCGGGTCGCTAGAGCAGTGTTGTTACACGCGCCTTGTCGTCACCAGATGTGCAATTCTCAGATGCACGTCTTGAGTAGGTAATAGGCGGGAGTAGTGCGTGGTGTGTGAGCCTGCTCGCCGCATTCTCGGATACGAATGAAAAGCCACAGGCGGCAGTTCGCTGATCACGCCTAAAAATTGTCAATTTCTAGGCACCCCAGACGCAAGGCTATGTTAGCTGACCAATCAGAAAGCAATTTTGAGCACGTGATTTTAACAAACGACAATCGGAAATCGGGCGGCGTTTATGACCACGTAGGAGAAGCTATTTGATTCTTGCAAGAGACCGGAATGTTGTCTGCCATGTTTTGTAGAAACTAAAATAAGAGAAAATGGTGTAACGCTAGTACGGTAAATGCTAAATACTGACTGAACGGTTTATATCGTTTCACTACAGTGTACTGGTTCAAAAATAAACATTATGAACTTCGGTGGAATGCACTTAGGCTAACTCATCTACATCTCACACTGTGAAATTAGTATTGACCTTAAACATTATAACCAAACATTTTAAAACTACTAAACATACAAAAATATCCTAACACTAGTTTAAAACTAACCTAAAATCATAACCTGATATTTTAAAACTAACCTACAATAATACAATATTTTAAAATGACCCTACAATCATAACCTAAACTAACCTACATTCGTAACTTAACGTTTTAACCTACAATAGGTCATCTTTACTTTAATTAAAGCGACCTACAAATACTATTGCCCACATAAATCTTGTAATCAATGCAGAGCAAACTACGTTTCTTACTGAACTAATGCAATCATAGCTCAATCCCCAATAACAAGTCTTATTTTAAAAATGGAAAATTTTCAGAAGTTAATTAATGAATTACACTTACCGTTCCCAGAATTTTAATCCTCTTCTAGGTAATACCGAGATATAATTTATTGAACGAAACGAAACGAACTATTCAACATTATTCTTACTGAGTGCTAACTGCCTATACTGTAAGAATTATATGTAATGCGAAGAATTAATACTTTCAGCGACTTGTGATATGCTGAAAAACGATTATGGAGCTTAATGCTGCAATGTATATAAACACGACAGAAATACACTTCGCAAATGTATGTATGCACACTTTCAATTGTGAAGCATGTCATATTTTTCAAAACTTTCACTGTGTTCTAACAAATAATCTCTTTGTCATGAGTATTTACTTTGACTCAGAATAGTGAGAAATAAGGTTCTGCCATCTACAACAAAAGCTTGCTTTTTATAAAACACTGCACATTATTTTATCCGAAATATTTAGAACAAATAAATAAAATATAATTTTAATACTCACTTCAAAGATTAGCACAGAAAAGGAGGTTACACCCAAATAGTCTTCTTTATCAACAATAACTAGACATTGGCGATAATCAGCACCACAAAAATATGGCGGCGCGAACGAATTCGTGAGTGAGTGTTTTTGTCCCAGCATAAGCGATAAGGCGTGGGTGAATAATTGGTTAGACAAAAGTTGTTAGGTGAGGGGTAACCATAAATACTCAATTTCAATGATAATTTAATTAGCATTAAAACTAAAAATTATTTTTGATCGGTATTAATAAAGTTTTCATTACCAAAAAATCATCGATTTAATAAATTATGCATGTAGGTATACCAATAATAAAAAAAATTTATTTTTTAAAAATAATAATTATGAAAAATTACAGGTTTTTGGTATGTCTATGAAACAAATGTGAGTGCCGACAGCTTACTCTACGGCTGAATTGTCAGAATGACCAACAGGTAGCTTGGCAGTTAAATCTAGAATTTAACGCTACATGTTTGATGAAAATAGAATATATATATATATATATATATATATATGTAGGGTGCTGACAGCACCACTAATACTGTAAAAATATAATCAAATATGGCTATACAGGCAGGTCGTCTGGTGACGAAATCGGTAATTAATACACTAGCACCACCTAGGTGTTGAAAATATAATCAAATGACAAATGAAGAAGCCAAGATGTCAGAATGAGTAAAGGTGAGGGGTAGTGGGGCTGGTTACCTGCCAACAAATTGGTCGAACGAAGGTGAGTAATTGATGGTGGGGGTATGGCAATTAGCCAATGAGAAAAATTGGCGGAGCAATTAAATATTTTTGTGGGGTGGGTGGTGGGGGTCAGTCGTCTGCTGGGCGTGGTGCTGGGAGGTCCTCCAACAATGTATAAACAAATGGCAAACGAAAAGTATTTATGATGGCGTCATCCAGCAATGTATAAACAAATGACAAACAAAAAAATCAAGGTGGCCCCACACGATAGAATGAGTATACTTGACAAGTTGAAAGGGATGAGGGGGACCTCCGGAAATGTTAGTTTTTAAAATGAATCATTTACCAATACATTTTTTTAAATAAATTTTTAGTAGTATGTTTTTAATAATTGTAAATAATTTTCAAATTATTTTATTACTATTTTTTATAATTTGTTTGAATTTTTTTTATTTCAAAGTCAAAGGTCACAGGTGTCAAGGTCAAATATCACCAGGGTCAAGGTCAAAGTTCACGGTCAAGAGCAACTGGATCCAAGATGGCTGCTGGTCGGAATGACAGAGCACGATCACCCCCGTCACTCCCGTCCCAGGTCCCTATGTGCCAAAGTCCCCATAAACTCTCTACTAACATCAAATTATTCAAAAAATATAAAATCTAAAATTTGTTATTCGAGGAAAATGTCATCACATACTACAATGCGTACGAGTTGAACAATGTTTGGTACAATTATGACATAATTAATTTGTTGGGGTACGACAAACTTTACATTCTAGAAAAAATCTCAATCCTCTTGGCTACCATTACACAGCAAAAATTAGCGCACAACCACTGAATGTAAAATACATCCAGAAAAAAATTGAGCCATATGCATATATCAGCTTATTAGTTTCCTGATATGCCACGAGGTAGCTTTATAATCGTTTCTGTTTGCCGGTGATAACACTGTTTAACAGGCCAAGTATCTTAAGCCAGCTGTTGCTACATTCTATTCGCGGTATCTTCACACTTTTTGAATCAAACCTTTGAAAAGTCACCCCAAGTATGGCGGGTTTAGTTAGTTTTAAAATATATCACGAATAACAAGGATTTTATATTTCTGTTATCATAAAACTAGTTCGTTTGTTAAATTAGACCTTTACTTACATTTTGTCCGTAAATTACAATATTTCATTTATTATTACTAAGAATAAAAACATGGAGAAAGTGGGTGTGTTGGTAGTGTCTAGTAAGAAATAGTTATCATGCAAAATGTTTTTAAATTAGGTGCGCACGAATGCAATGCGTTGTCCCTTTGGTGCAATTATCTCGACTTTGTTAAGCTTTGTTTGTATGAGGCGTGGAAATAGCCTGGAAGTATAACCTTAGCTGTGTTTCAAAAAAGTTGTTAGTAACCGTGAATGTACTATACCTATCTCTTTTTCTCATCCCTTACCTACTTTATACACCAAAGTGCAACTTACGTTTGACCATCTCAAGGCTGTATTATAGCAAGTGGTTGAAACGCTGATTTTCAAATTCGTTTTGCAGCGCTCCAAGATGAACGCGTAATAAAGTCAAATTTGTCCAGCGCGCGTGTCAGAAAGACCCCATCAAGTTGCAACGCGGATATCAAACGTCTTTGATATTTTGTGAACGGACATCCGCTCTCTTCATGGTGCGCTATTCCATTATCCAGCTTTCTACGCTGCCAACTTGATGATTGTTGCACCGCGCCTACGCGGGTCTGGTCGATGAACGAACCAATGGATCGCCATTTTCTCAATGATTGTGTTTTGAAACTGCTCCCAGGTGTGTGTTTTCTTATATATACTCTATTTTATACAAGTTCGCACTGAAAAAAAAAACCGTTTTCTGGTGACGAAAAAAGTTTTGTTAGTGCCTACAAAATTCTCTTGTCAATATTGACATGACAATAGATTTTGTGTTGCCACCAAAATTTTTTCGTCATGTCAGCATTTGGTGGAAACTAAAAAATGAAGTTTGTGGTCACCAATAAATTCAGTGTGTTTATAGGCAATAATGTGTTCGTTAGTAGCGGCGATAAAGTTACTATGATAGCAGCAATACTCGTTAGTGAGGTTCACAAAGGGGTTTTGCGGGTTGTGAGATTTTGTAGGTAGGTATGGTCTAACAACAATTAAATACTAAATCTAAGTCTACATGAGTGGGTCTTGAACCGTAGATCTCTCAAGTGGGAACTCAGCGAGTTACCATTATTTTTTTATTATATTGACATGTATTTTGACTATATGATACAGGAAGTAAAATAGTGGACAGAGGCTCAAATGCGCATATCCTTATCCTGGTTACAAACTGGTTATAAACAAATTAGTTATGACATACACACACTCAGGGCTACACTTTAAGAGAAAAACAAATAATGCGCATAATTTTTGTTCAGGGTTTTATCTTTCACCATCAGCCATCTCGCCCTACGCAGTCTGTCAATAAATTCACGTAAGTGGAAAGGGGGCGGCGTGTTTGACTGTAGGGGACAATGTCAAATCAAGGAAGCAGACTGTCTCCCCACGTACGTCGTCAGCCGCCACGTCAAGTCTTCGGGCAACGTGACGTATACACCAGTTCCACAAGGGACGGGAATAGACACAATTGGTAACCCAATGAAATGCTGTGTCACGTTGGTTACATATTACACATCAATCATCTGTGTCTAGGATAATACTTTTACGTCGAAACTTAGTGGGTGTTAAGTCGTTGGTAAAGGAATATGCAGACGCTCGGAAGGCCGTTGGTATTTTTACATCTGCTAAATTTTTCCATATTGTTTCCCAGTACAAATTGGTCAATTTCAGTTGCACCCTCGGAAATGAATTCACCATTCTTCGATGATGTTTGTATAACAGACTCGTAGTGACGCTTACGCCGTCTGGTAATTCACTGATAGTTTGTTGCACGCCTTGAAGTGCCTGTAGGTGATGTCGAGGGAGAATATGTTCGTTTGTCCATACTGCGTGATGAAGCTTTGTGACGTCGCGGTGTTTAGACTTGAATTGTGGTATTATAGTTTTCTCAAACAAAGTCCTAGCTTTCAGTTCCAGATTCACAAGGTCCATGCCTCCTCTGTCTGCTGTGATAAGTAATTGCTCCCTATTCGCCCGGAATAGATGCCCACGCCACATGAACCACCCTTAGTACTGCCGCATTTGTGATTCGGTCGTTTTTGTCATGGAGAACAGGTGACCATTACGCTACATTGCTCGACGTTGATGCTTTGTCTGTAGCATATATATATATATATATAAAACAGAAATACAATAATGATATACACGACAAGGCTTGCTCACTCCACCTATGGAATCATTTACGAGTAACATTTANCATACTGCGTGATGAAGCTTTGTGACGTCGCGGTGTTTAGACTTGAATTGTGGTATTATAGTTTTCTCAAACAAAGCCCTAGCTTTCAGTTCCAGATTCACAAGGTCCATGCCTCCTCTGTCTGCTGTGATAAGTAATTGCTCCCTATTCGCCCGGAATAGATGCCCACGCCACATGAACCACCCTTAGTACTGCCGCATTTGTGATTCGGTCGCTTTTGTCATGGAGAACAGGTGACCATTACGCTACATTGCTCGACGTTAATGCTTTGTCTGTAGCATATATATATATATAACAGAAATACAATAATGATATACACGACAAGGCTTGCTCACTCCACCTATGGAATCATTTACGAGTAACATTTANAAACAGAAATACAATAATGATATACACGACAAGGCTTGCTCACTCCACCTATGGAATCATTTACGAGTAACATTTACTTACTAAGAATAAAGGAATGATATAATCCGTCAATAAGTACTTAATATTATCCCCCATGAATTAGTTTGTAGCATGATGCAAATAACCGAACACAGGCAAATATAGCGTCGTGGTCAGACGTGGCTACTTCGAGTATGCCAGAGCACATGCGCAGAATATAATGGATATAGTTTTGCAGTAGCATCAAAATGTTTTACTGTGGATAACATTAATACTGTGGCTGCCAACTAAATTTTACGGGGCAGCCAATAAAACTTTTTTCAATAAACAAATTTGTTAGTGTGCACTAAATAGCTTCCATATTGGTCAATGTACGTGTTATTGGGCACCACAATATGTTTTTTAGTAACAAAAAAAAATCGCATTGGAAAGCATAAATTTAACAATTTTCGTAGCCACTAATTTTATTTTATTTTTTTCATTTTTTCAATTCACTAATTTTTAACAGTTCTAAAAATGTAGCGAGACCACAACGTATCCTTCTGCCACAGCTATTCTGTCCTTAAGAAAACTATGTGCGTAAATGACAAATGTATGTCAAATGAAGGTTACCATTCCAACTTAATTAGTTTTTATAGGGCCAAGTCGTATTGCTGGGCTCAGTTTATTTCATTGCGGGTGGGTGGGGTTGGGAGAAACTTTTGTTTAACGTCTTCCATAAGACGGCATTGTTTTTCAGCTCTTCTAACGAGACGGTATTATTTTTAATTATACTTTCTTTTAATGAAGAAGTGAAAAAGTTTGTTTGTACGGAAATAACATTAAAATTATTACAACCTGTAATGTTTTAACCTCACTGAAATAATAAAACGCGCTAAATATGTGGTTAGTACCGATGCGAATAATAAAAATACTCCGTATGTAGATAAATATTTTTGGCGAAGTTAATCATAAACTCGTTGGAACTTCCCATCTNGAATAATAAAAATACTCCGTATGTAGATAAATATTTTTGGCGAAGTTAATCATAAACTCGTTGGAACTTCCCATCTAATAAACATGCAAATTTTACACTACAAAACCGCATTGAAATGGTGGTTTTCTAGGCAAANAATTTTACACTACAAAACCGCATTGAAATGGTGGTTTTCTAGGCAACGTACATATAAAACATTATAATAACAGTTTCGAAGTACATTACTTACAAAACACACTGACTTCGATTCCTGATTCCTTTTTGCAACTTCTGATCACATGACACGTTTGTCTGCCACTGACACAAGATAATTTGCAGAATCATCCAATAAATATGACACTTCACCAGTTTCCCGAAACCAATAAACTGCAGAAAGAAAATTAAGAATGGCGCTTCATGAGAGTACCAAAGATGGCGGAGCAAGCCGTACACGTGTCAATATTATTACATTTCACGCAAGAAAACGCGCCAAAAAGGCACTCGTACGACGAACTATGCTTAATGAAAGTAAATACAAAAACTATTAACTACCGATAAAATACTCCGATAACACCAGTAAGATACTCGCATAAACGAAAGGATAAAGATCACGTGCACAATGGTGTTCACAGAGCTGGAAACATTTCACTGATTGTAACTGTCCGCATGCTCCGCCATAATTGCTAAACATAATTTTAAAACCTATTCACTAAAAGAAAAAAAAACGTTCATCACTTTAAAAACCTACTTTAATCCAGAAATCTTGTAAGTATAATTTATGTTCCGAATTACAAGTTTTATTTGTGATTATTATTTTCTTCCATAATCGTCATCAATATCGCCAACGGAATCACATACATCCCGCAAACAACTCCTCAGCTGATACAGTACTTTCCAAACGAGAGCATTTGCGTTTACATAATGTGTAGGTTGGTCACACTGTTTGTCGAGATTTAAACTACTTATATGGAATGCTGTATACAAGTGCTGGAAGCTCACCTCCCTCTGCGCGCGCATCTATAAGTTCATTTCATATAAGAAGGCCACATTCTGACAGTCAGTGAGTGGCAACTTAATATATTGAAAACAACTAACGTCCCATTTACAAAATCCTGTATCAGCTGATGCACGAACGAACAAAAGTTAATATTACGTTGGCTATTCTGAGAGCAGTGCCGAAGCACATCACACAAGCAGAAAATACGCGCATAAGAAAGAGTTCGTACATTAATTAATACATTTTATTTTACGTGGTCATAAAACAGCAGTTTTTAGTTTTAGAAACGAAACTTCGTGATAAAATAGTAATGTATAGGTGTTCAAAATGAGATGCACAATAAAACGATACGTATCCAAATGTGACGAAAAAATCCAAAGTTTCCAGACTCTCAAACCAGGTGCTGCTATCTTGTGGGTTAAAAGTGCACCATATGTTGCAATATGCCCTTCCACGCCATCTGTCATCCATATCCCGAACTACACTCAGAAACATGTTATAGTTTTGTTTTTTAAAATAACGTATTCACGCGCATATATAAATAATTTTATTTTCCCGCGAGCTCTGTATAATTTTTAAAGTAACTTGTATTTCGTAAACCCCGTTTATGAACGACCCTACACACGTCCACAAGCTCCGTTTACGAATGCAGCGCCACCAAAGCAGTTCACCAATTGCCGCACGCAGCAGCACCTCCTGGCCACATGAAAGCCTATTCTTGAAACGCCATTTGATGGCGAATGGATACATAAACGAAAAGGCGCGGCGATTGTCAACTGTCAAGAAAGTGGCCTTCTTATATGGTACAGAATATACCCTTCCCCACGACAGTTGCACCACCCTCCGACTAAATAACACGCCAGCAGTTGGGGCGCTAACAGTCACGACAGCACTCTTGACTTTGCCTCTATTCGCGGAGGTGCGGCTTTGCCTCTTCGGAGAGTTCACTCTCCCCCTCCCCACGTCCATTCAGGGTCGTGGAGACGGACGGGAGGTCGTTTGATGTGTCTGGCCTCGTGAAGGTGACTGCGAAAGACACGGACTTCCTACGGGATAAACCCAGACCTTGCGGAATGACTCCTGAAATATCCTGAAGGCCTCTACATCAATCCAGACCCTGAAGCAAGTAACACACTGGCTCCAACCTCAATGACGAAACAAACTAACACCACCACGGCTTTCCCCCGTCCACAAAAACATCTGGAGGACGTGTAAACAGAATTCCAGCAACAGAAACGCAGAGAAAAACCCACGATCACAGCCGAAAACCGCACGGTCAAGGAGAACAAGCGCCCCCGCCAGTCGTCGTCTGAGGCGAAAATCACCGCCCCGTTATCGAACCGGTATGCCACACTGCAAGAAGTCGGAGATGAGACTTCAGTAAACTCAAGCCCAGGTACCTCAGGCCAACCTTCAGTCCACACTCAGACGGCTACTACCCTTACAACAACACAAAAAAAAACAGCAATTTCGCATAGTGGTCCCAGACGCCACTAAATTAAACCTCCTTGTTCAAAAACTGCGAGCGATAAGCAAAGACGGCTTCTCACTTCTCCCTTCAAACAGAGGCATCCAAATTCTCACCTCTAACTTCCAACACTATCAGTCAGCCATCACAATGCTCACAGCAAATTTTATTAATTCCTTTAGTTTCAACTAAACCTCAACCAAACAAAAAAAGGCAGTTTTTGACCTCACCCCAACAACAGAAATTGAAGACATCAGGCAAGACCTTACAAGCAGCGGCTGTCAGATCCAGCACATCTACCAGTTCATAATTTAATTTCACTGTCCACCAATTCATTATTAAGTGTTTTAAAGACCGCCATTATTCATCACTGCCGATGCTCAGAGCGGGGGAAGACCAGGCCCCGTGAGGGGCCCATTACCTCCCAATGGGGTTTTTCATAGCACGCAGGGAGATTAGGAAGGAGCTAGATTGGCCCCCTCCCAACTCCCTGAAGTGTTTTAAAGATTTTAAAATCAATAAAGTTTAACTGCAAACAGCCTGAAAAAACCTAGGATCACAGATTTTTAAAACCTTTTTCTAACCTATAACTTGGCCATATGACCAAATATAAAATTTTTTTTCTACTCTTTATATATAAAATGAAGTAAAATGAGATTTTTTATTGTCCAAATAAAAAGCGTTGAATTTTTCTGATGCAAAATTTTAGTTTTAAAATGTTTTCACGTAAGAATACGACAGTGCTGCCATCTCTTGAGTAGCAGATAGTAACCCCACCTACCGCGTGACCTCTCAGACAATCAGAGACCTCCGACCACGTGAAACGAAAATAAGAATTCTCAGCTCGTTTTTCAAGCTTAATCTAGCAACTATTAAGCAAATATAATGTTATAACATTTTCAACTACAAATTACACTCCTTCAGCGTAATATTATATATAAAACTAGATTTCTTAACCACTTTCAGTCGCTCGTCAGAGTAGAGCAAACACAGCCATAAAATATTTTAATAACAATTCACTACTTAAACAGATAAAACTAAGGCCTTTAAAATTGAATTTAAGTCAACATTTAATTCTAGTCACGATTAACAGGTAACAGTTATCTTTAGTAACGGTTTAAAGATAATTCTAGTATATCAATTCAAACCTTTTTCAGTACTACAATAACAATAACACAAACTTATTAAGTTATAATAATGATTAATTAAAGTCCTCATTTCCCAAACCACTCCAGTCATGTATATGAAATTTAAATAAACCGATGTTAACTAAATTAGTTTTGGCATTAAATTCAGCTTTTCAATTAACCAACTGTCGCAAGCCCCCTGCCAGGGACTCGCGACAGAACAATAAGTCCTGTAACATTAAAAAGGTACAGGCTCAATGTGCTACCCTGGAGCACTGGGAGAATCGGATTGTGGGGTAGTCGCAGTTTATATACAATTTGAAAACCGCCAGGTGGGTCAGGCTAGCTGTCCCCAACCTGCACTCGATATTGGCAGAAATCTGGGAGGACAAGGGTCCCTCACAGGGCCTGTACCTCCCCCGCGCTGAAGGAGTAGCGTCCCAGTGATGATGAACGGCGGTGGCGCTAACAGTACGATAGGCACAATCGATTTGGCAGCCCACGTGGCTGAAAAACAACGTCACAAAGCAGCGCTGAAACATATTGCGCGCAATAATGCTTTTAGGAAGTGGTGTGATGGATCTCATTTTATCAATCACCTTGCAATAGAATGACGCTCCACGAGTAGGTAAAATGAAGCTACAGAACTACTTTGTTACGGCTTTAGCGTTTTATTTTGCAGTATTCCTCGTATTGAAAAAGGCAGCCAAATAAACCCCGGGTCTAACACGTAGTCCCGGAAAAACCTGAACCGCCACATGCAGTCTCATGCAGCTTTGTCATTATAGAAAAAGCACAGGAATGGAGCCAGTTACTCAGAGAAGCAGAAGCGGGGAGAAGCCGCGTACCGATCCCACTCTGGTTACCGTTGGTTACAGCGGTTCACGCAAGTCTAAAAATACGAAGCCATGAGCGTTTTGGTTACCTCAAACAGAAAACACTTTGGTTGCAACCTCCAGTGACCAGATTGACTTATACCTACTTTAAAAGTGTTTTATATCATGCTAACGTCATTCCAGAAATAAAATAAGCTTAATTTCAAAAGTCTAATATCATATTACGCGAAACATATATGTGTATATAGATAAATACAATTAAATGACTCCAATTCCGGCAAAAATTTAAATATTATCGCTTTAAAACAAAGTATTCATTAACTATTTTGGCATACAAGCACACACGAACACAACGTCCCAACGTTTTATTAATTATAAAACATGTTGCAAAATGTTACCGATACTTTGTACAAAAGTCATGTTTTTTTCTGAAAGGAAATTACAGTATACTTAACTTAAAGCAGGAGTGCCTCTCTCTCTCTCTCTCTCTCTCTCTCTCTCTCTCTCTCTCTGCCCGCCAAGGAGAAACAGGGATGCTAGTAAAGGACTCTCCCCTACATCCCCTTCTACCTACATTTAGTTACTTGTAAATCATGGCAACTGAGGATCCAGAAATGTTCAGAAAAAATAAGAGAAACTGTTCTGCCAAGAACAAAACATAAAATAAATCACGTTATATCCACGCATGTGCAGAATTAGCTCCGAGCGGGACACACGCCGCTATCTCCTAAGGAGGGCTTTAAACTCGCCGTGTGTGGCTACCGGGGATGACGTACGTTAAATGACGCGGTCCATTGGCTACGAAGATTTTCAAACTTTTCAAACGTTGCTAATCTGATGTTAATGAGACGTCGCCGAAGGTACAAAACGGCTATTGAGCCGATAGCAGCACATACATTGACAAAGACGGCTGGTAATATGCAATATAAGTCACATTTGATCATTATATGGTGATTGTCACCACAAAACCTTGACCATATTCCATTCAGTTTTGCTTTCCGTCCTGATTATAAATTATAAGTCTTCGGTGTCGCCACTCGTCAGTCTGTTTGTTTTGATTTAATTTTATTGTTATGTTTGTAAATGAGGTTTCTTCTTAAACTTATTCTTATTTGGATGATTTGTAATCGATGGTTCAGAGCTACGCTGTAATAAAAATAAAGGATAATTCCTTCCTTGGTTTCACATGTTATTATTCAAATATGAGTTTAACATAATTTACAATATCTCAGAACACTTCGGAGTAGCTGATTAAATGTAAGTTTAATTTGTGTACCTTTGGAGCCACCTTTGATGTTTATGTTTAGATCGATCTTTCCCACCTTGCATGATGATGAAGGCTGATAGGTAGGCGGACTACGGCGGGCTAAAAGTCGACGTCCTTCTGGCCCTCTGGAACATCATCCCTGGTTGGCGTCGAGGCGAGAGTAGGCGTCCTTCTAGTCGTACGCTAGTCTATATTCGCGTGTCTTTACGCCACCGCGCCCTCGTTTTTCATCCGGCAGAGGGGGTTTTCTGCTAAACGCCGGGTTTGGACAACCGCGCTTTCTCATTGTATAAATCCGCTGCCCAATGGTCTTGTTACATTTACATGTGGGATGGCGCGTTCAGGCAGGCTGTAGAATTAAGGCATGCCCACACCGTCATAACATCACGATTTGCCACAAAATTTCCCTTCTTTTGATATATTTTTAATGTAATTGTTGGTATTCCGTAGTTGGTATCAAAATAAATACGTCTAGTGGCGCCATCTATATTGAACTGTAACTATGTATGTGCTAAAAAGGAACAAATAAATCAGTCTGTTGCGGAAGCTTGACGTGTTTCTATCAGGTTATGGGCAATCCTTTTTTTTACGTGATTTTATCAGTTTAAAAGTTGAAATAGAGTAACGTCAATTCGCTGAAACATGACCTCGAGCTATATTGCGAGTGTGCCTAAACTAAAAGGCAGGGAAAACCTTGACGAGTGGAGTTTCGCGGCTCAAAATTTGTTGGTGTTAGAAGGCATGGAACACTACATCATGGCGGTGCTTGACGTCGAATTGAATCCGGCCGATGACGCCAAGACGAAGGCAAAGTTACTTTTAACGATCGATTCCGCGCTGTATGTGCATATCAAGAATACCAGGAGCTCGGCAGAATTATGGACTAAGTTGANACAGCGGTTCACGCAAGTCTAAAAATACGAAGCCATGAGCGTTTTGGTTACCTCAAACAGAAAACACTTTGGTTGCGACCTCCAGTGGCCAGATTGACTTATACCTACTTTAAAAGTGTTTTATATCATGCTAACGTCATTCCAGAAATAAAATAAGCTTAATTTCAAAAGTCTAATATCATATTACGCCAAGCATATATGTGTATATAGATAAATAAAATTAAATGACTCCAGTTCCGGCAAAAATTTAAATATTATCGCTTTAAAACAAAGTATTCAAAAACTATTTTGGCAAACAAGCACACACGAACACAAGGTACCAATGTTTTATTAATTATAAAACATGTTGCAAAATGTTACCGATACTTTGTACAAAAGTAATGTTTTTTTCTGAAAGGAAATTACAGTAAACTTAACTTAAAGCAGGAGTGCCTCTCTCTCTCTCTCTGCCCACCAAGGAGAAACAGGGATGCTAGTAAAGGACTCTCCCCAACATCCCCTTCTACCTACATTTAGTTACTTGTAAATCATGGCAACTGAGGATTCAGAAATGTTCAGAAAAAATAAGAGAAACTGTTCTGCCAAGAACAAAACATAAAACAAATCACGTTATATCCACGCATGTGCAGAATTAGCTCCGAGTGGGACACACGCCGCTATCTCCTAAGAAGGGCTTTAAACTCGCCGTGTGTGGCTACCGGGGATGACGTACGTTAAATGGCGCGGTCCATTGGCTACGAAGATTTTCAAACTTTTCAAACGTTGCTAATGTGATGTTAATGAGACGTCGCTGAAGGTACAAGACGGCTATTGAGCCGATAGCAGCACATACATTGACAAAGACAGCTGGTAATATGCAATATAAGTCACATTTGATCATTATCTCGTGATTGTTACCACAAAACCTTGACCATATTCCATTCAGTTTTGCTTTCCGTCCTGATTATAAATTATAAGTCTTCGGTGTCGCCACTCGTCAGTCTGTTTGTTTTGATTTAATTTTATTGTTATGTTTGTAAATGAGGTTTCTTCGTAAATTTATTCTTATTTGGATGATTTGTAATCGATGGTTCAGAGCTACGCTGTAATAAAAATAAAGGATAATTCCTTCCTTGGTTTCACATGTTATTATTCAAATATGAGTTTAACATAATTTACAATATCTCAGAACACTTCGGAGTGGCTGATTAAATGTAAGTTTAATTTGTGTACCTTTGGAGCCACCTTTGATGTTTATGTTTAGATCGATCTTTCCCACCTTGCATGATGATGAAGGCTGATATGTAGGCTGACTACGGCGGGCCAAAAGTCTACGTCCTTCTGGCCCTCTGGAACATCATCCCTGGTTGGCGTCGAGGCGAGAGTAGGCGTCCTTCTAGTCGTACGCTAGTCTATATTCGCGTGTCTTTACGCCACCGCGCCCTCGTTTTTCATCCGGCAGAGGGGGTTTTCTGCTAAACGCCGGGTTTGGACAACCGCGCGTTCTCAGTGTATAAATCCGCTGCCCAATGATCTTGTTACATTTACATGTGGGATGGCGCGTTCAGGCAGGCTGTAGAATTAAGGCATGCCCACACCGTCATAACATCACGATTTGCCACAAAATTTCCCTTCTGTTGATATATTTTTAATGTAATAATGCGCTACATTTTGAAAACTTCCCTGAAGTTTAATCATACTAATTTCCCATAGCGTTAAATTTATTATAAAACGGTTTCTTTCACAGTATTTTCACACTTTTTGAATCAAACCTTCGAAAAACCATCGCTTGTATAACTTGTATAGTTCTTTCCTAAATACGTCATATATTACAAGTGCTTTGTGCTTCTGTTAATATAAAAGTGTCTGATTTTTCATTATGTAGGTAAAATGTTACTTATATTGTATACATAAATATTAAAATATTTCATTTATTGCCAATACCTATAAAACAGAGATAAAATAGGTGTTTTGGTAATGCCAAGTAAGAAATAGTTCCCGTGCAAAATATTATTAAACTGAGTGCGCACAAATGCGATGCGTTGCCCCTACAATGTAATATTCCAGTCTCAGTAAAGAAAAACTTTTTGGCATGAGGCGGAGGAATAGTTTGAATGTACAATAAATAATAACTAAAACAACTGAACTCATTGGCAACATTCCACAAGCCAAAAAAGGACCGTTCCAGTCAGGCCATGGGTTTTCGGACGTGACACGTATCTTCACCCACCTCAGCCACCCGAGGAGCACGAGGGTTGGTAACCGGGTGCCAGGACATGTTGCTTTTGCGCGACACCAGCGCCGCAGCGCGGCCAAGCTTGTTTGCCGTCGACCAGGGTTGATGTTTGCCGGTTTCAGAGTCCGGACTAAAGAAGAGGTTTTGGTCGCGAGGGGAGCGGGCTGTGGCCTTCAGCGTGGCGGTGACCGCAGGAGGGACCCTCCGAGACTGGCGACCTCGAAACACGCTCTAATTAATGAAGCAGGCGTCGTTGGCAGAGACAGGGGCGGGGGGAATGTTCGTGCAGCATCATAGCGCGGCGAGGCCTACCCTGCCGTGATGCCTCGCAGGCCTCTCGACGCAGGGCCGGGCGGCAATTATAAGGGAATTACTGGAGCGGTGCCCCGAGAGCTACTGGGGGTGGCCGCTTGTGCCTGCCCCAAGTACCCGCACCAGGCTCGCCCTCAACTGCTAAACGTATTACGCTCGGCACAGGTCGCCCAATTCAGCACCAAGGTACACTGAATGCTGGAATTTAGCGCAGGAGACACTCAAGCTTGGACTCACCCGCTATTACATTTTCCCTTTACCAAACATAATCATCTTTTCAATGAAATAATTTAAATGTTATTTTTACAACACCATTAGCACCTTTATATTTACGTATGTTCTACAGCGTAATGAACACTGCCAGATACGTATACACTCTAAATATGGATTAGTGAGAATTTCACTATTTAAATAAGTTAACAGCACATGACTTATTCAACAATCATTTCAGATAATTTAACTGAAGAATTAGTAAAAACAAGCCAGTTTATTTTCACTTATTGATTCAGTGACATTTTCCACTGATATACCAACAATTTTATTTGCTGTTATTAAGTGATTTATTTTTCTGACTGCTGGATCAATAAAACAAGATGTATCACATGAAATAACACTGCATAAATTAATAAAACACATAAAATGTATACTTTTTAAATGTGTGTTTTATCTTTCATAATACCATTTTACGAGGTAACATAATCTGTAATTATAACTCATCGTCACGGTTTTGTGTACATTGGTTTTAGTAACATATTTTTATACGGAGATATTAATTTTGAAGCCTAGCACTCTTTGGTATATATAGGTACTTATAAAGTGCTAATTGGCTACTGCTGCTCTTTTTGTTATTTTGAGGCTGTTATCTCAACCAATTTCGATGTCAAGTGCAAATAGTTTGACATGCATTTTGAACAATATACGGCATAGTCACACAAAACGTAGTATGTACGAGTGAATTATTTGTGAAATATATTCGTATCGTTAAATATACGTAAGTACTTATAAGTTACGTCTCTGTAAACCAGTTGCGGATGTTATATTTTGAAAACTAGATCAACAACTTAATTCTAATGTCTGTTCGGAGTCGATTTGTTGTGACTTAGTTGTCAATTCTTATATTCAGTTAATTGGTATAGGCCTTCAGCTATCAGTTTCTGAATTATAAGGTTGTATTCGTATTAACCTCTCGTATACATTTTGATTTGTTGTTTATTGCCAAAGCGAACACGAATAGCCTTTTTATAATCACGCAATTCAATAAAGGGATTGCTTTTAAAAAATTTCGAATTAGGTGAACTGAAACCACTATTATCATGTTTACAGTTCAAAGGAACGCTATTTTCTATACGTTAACACTACTTCTCGTAAAACTCACTTAAACGAGATAAATAACGTACACCTTTATTTAACAAATATAATTACGAGTGAAGGGAAACCTTGGTTTCTTTTTCAAATCTTTCTTTACAGCCATATTTAACGTATGAATTTACCATTTTTCACTGAGGAAAAACACTTTCACGCGTATACAACTAATATTCCCTACGCTTACTCTTCCCCTCGTTAGCTGTTTTTGATTTCAATTGTCAAATTAATGACGATATCGGACATCTGGTATACAAGATCGAAGCTAGCACTCCCATGTTCTGGTTTTTATCCATGGCATGTAAATAAATTTGATAGAACAAGAAAACATTTTGGTTCGCACTCAATAAAATTAGTCATTTTCTAGAATTTCGAGAAAGTGCTCATTTTTTTATTTCCTATTCAAGTTTCCTGAAGGCCCAAGAAGTCTTAATACTTTGGCGAGTTAAGCAGGACCTTCTCAAAAGTAGTAAATTTACTGAATTTGTTTCATTAAATGCTCGGGAAATAATTTACGGGTAATCTAAAGGATATCGCGTTATAGAACATTCAGTCTTTCGTATCGTTTTTGCGTTTTTTATTTCGTTTTCAAGAAACCATCATAGCGCTCGGTTTGTGGGTTTAAACTGCAGTAAAAGTGTTGAAGTGAATGAATTCATACGTACAATTTGTTTTAAAATTTGTAACGTTATAAATTAAACTGAAAACGAAAAGAAAGGCCATACAATTGAACGCTTTACATATTTCGATAAAGAAAGATAATACATATGTTTTCCCCGTCACAGTTAATGCTTGCTTGGTAACTCTTATGGTAAGGTAACGGTCTGGAAGCGTGATAATGTGGGTTCAAATCCTGCGCCCAGCAAGGTTAGTTCTATTGTTTAGAATTACGTTTAATTTCCCAATATAAACTGTGACTATTGAAAATATGTTTATTTTTCGTAATTATTTGGTTAAATTCAATACCACCGCGGCCCCAAAATACAATAGAACAAATTTTATTTGCAGACAACATTGTTATTAAAACGCTTTAGCTTTTATACCTCAAATAAGCAACTGGGCCCAGTTTCGCCCGGGTACAATTTAGTTTTTACAGCGGTACAGTAATAAATAAATTGGAAAAGACAATTACAACATTAAATGATAATAAATTAGTAAACTACTATCATATATAACATACATACACATCACGCCTGTCTCCCAGAGGGGTAGGCAGAGATTATGGACCTCAAATTACCATGATCCTGACATACCTACGTCTTTCGCTTTATCCACATTCATACATCTCTAATATAACAATATTATAAGANTTACCAAACATAATCATCTTTTCAATGAAATAATTTAAATGTTATTTTTACAACACCATTAGCACCTTTATATTTATGTATGTTCTACAGCGTAATGAACACTGCCAGATACGTATACACTCTAAATCTGGTTTAGTGAGAATTTCACTATTTAAATAAGTTAACAGCACATGACTTATTCAACAATCATTTCAGATAATTTAACTGAAGAATTAGTAAAAACAAGCCAGTTTATTTTCACTTATTCATTCAGTGACATTTTCCACTGATATACCAACAATTTTATTTGCTGTTATTAAGTGATTTATTTTTCTGACTGCTGGATTAATAAAATAAGATGTATCACATGAAATAACACTGCATAAATTAATAAAACACATAAAATGTATACTTTTTAAATGTGTGTTTTATCTTTCATAATACCATTTTACGAGGTAACATAATCTGTAATTATAACTCATCGTCACGGTTTTGTGTACATTGGTTTTAGTAACATATTTTTATACGGAGATATTAATTTTGAAGCCTAGCACTCTTTGGTATATATAGGTACTTATAAAGTGCTAATTGGCTACTGCTGCTCTTTTTGTTCTTTTGAGGCTGTTATCTCAACCAATTTCGATGTCAAGTGCAAGTAGTTTGACATGCATTTTAAACAATATACGGCATAGTCACACAAAACGTAGTATGTACGAGTGAATTATTTGTGAAATATATTCGTATCGTTAAATATACGTAAGTACTTATAAGTTACGTCTCTGTAAACCAGTTACGGATGTTATATTTTGAAAACTAGATCAACAACTTAATTCTAATGTCTGTTCGGAGTCGATTTGTTGTGACTTAGTTGTCAATTCTTATGTTCAGTTAATTGGTATAGGCCTTCAGCTATCAGTTTCTGAATTACAAGGTTGTATTCGTATTAACCTCTCGTATACATTTTGATTTGTTGTTTATTGCCAAAGCTAACACGAATAGCCTTTTTATAATCACGCAATTCAATAAAGGGATTGCTTTTAAAAAATTTCGAATTAGGCGAACTGAAACCACTATTATCATGTTTACAGTTCAAAGGAACGCCATTTTCTATACGTTAACACTACTTCTCGTAAAACTCACTTAAACGAGATAAATAATGTAGACCTTTATTTAACAAATCTAATTACGAGTGAAGGGAAACCTTGGTTTCTTTTTCAAATATTGGTTTACAGCCATATTTAACGTATGAATTTACCATTTTTCACTGAGGAAAAACACTTTCACGCGTATACAACTAATATTCCCTACGCTTACTCTTCCCCTCGTTAGCTGTTTTTGATTTGAATTGTCAAATTAATGACGATATCGGACATCTGGTATACAAGATCGAAGCTAGCACTCCTATGTTCTGGTTTTTATCCATGGCATGTAAATAAATTTGATAGAACAAGAAAACATTTTGGTTCGCACTCAATAAAATTAGTCATTTTCTAGAATTTCGAGACAGTGCTCATTTTTTATTTCCTATTCAAGTTTCCTGAAGGCTCAAGAAGTCTTAATACGTTGGCGAGTTAAGCAGGACCTTCTCAAAAGTAGTAAATTTACTGAATTTGTTTCATTAAATGCTTGGGAAATAATTTACGGGTAATCTAAAGGATATCGCGTTATAGAACATTCAGTCTTTCGTATCGTTTTTGCGTTTTTTATTTCGTTTTCAAGAAACCATCATAGCGCTCGGTTTGTGGGTTTAAACTGCAGTAAAAGTGTTGAAGTGAATGAATTCATACGTACAATTTGTTTTAAAATTTGTAACGTTATAAATTAAACTGAAAACGAAAAGAAAGGCCATACAATTGAACGCTTTACATATTTCGATAAAGAAAGATAGTACATATGTTTTCCCCGTCACAGTTAATGCTTGCTTGGTAACTCTTATGGTAAGGCAACGGTCTGGAAGCGTGATAATGTGGGTTCAAATCCTGCGCCCAGCAAGGTTTGTTCTATTGTTTAGAATTACGTTTAATTTCCCAACATAAAGTGTGACTATTGAAAATATGTTTATTTTTAGTAATTATTTGGTTAAATTAAATACCACCGCGGCCCCAAAATACAATAGAACAAATTTTATTTGCAGACAACATTGTTATTAAAACGCTTTAGCTTTTATACCTCAAATAAGCAACTGGGCCCAGTTTCGCCCGGGTACAATTTAGTTTTTACATCGGTACAGTAATAAATAAATTGGAAAAGACAATTACAACATTAAATGATAATAAATTAGTAAACTACTATCATATATAACATACATACACATCACGCCTGTCTCCCAGAGGGGTAGGCAGAGGTTATGGACCTCAAAATACCATGATCCTGACATACCTACGTCTTTCGCTTTATCCACATTCATACATCTCTAATATAACAATATTATAAGATNTACCATGATCCTGACATACCTACGTCTTTCGCTTTATCCACATTCATACATCTCTAATATAACAATATTATAAGATCGTGGTTTAGAAAATTTCTTTGCTAACAACATTAATCGTTTTGCCTCCGACCACCAGCACAAAAAGACTTCTGTTTGACGTGACACGCGAAAGGGCTACGTATAGTTGTCCGTTTGAAAAAAATGCTCCACTCAAATCCACTCCAGATCATTAATTGTTTGACCCTGTGCTTATTTATGGCCATACCAAAACAAACTCTTATTGGAAATTGGACTCTTTTAAAATTAAAAGTCATATCCGAGGGAACCATTGGTATTATATTTATTAAAACAGTTTCTCCAGTACCGCAGCCAGTTAGAATAGAACCTTCCATGATATAACTTTTTAAATATTTTATTTGTTATCGAGTCCCGTTGCATAATTTCGGTGGATTTATAATTCGCAATAAAATTATGGGAGCTCCAACTTTTAAAACCAGTTTGTGTGGTGGCATGCCAGAAGGATTCAATAAATAAAGGAATTCTGTGGGATAGTGCACAGCTTCTACACTCTCGAGTACTGTATTTAATAAGTAATATACTTGTGTTTGCGCATTAAATTTTGCGAGCACTAATTCATAAATTTTTTCGACTTGTTCATTAATAGGCCATAATATCGCTCTTTCTTTGAGCCACGATAGTGTCTTATTTGATAGGTCGTGTATTTCAGAGTATACGTTATCTATCTAATGTTGGAGGTCGGTGACTAAAACACATATGTCACTATTGAGATAAATTTTTCCACAATCCATTGGAAGCTCTNCTAATGTTGGAGGTCGGTGACTAAAACACATATGTCACTATTGAGATAAATTTTTCCACAATCCATTGGAAGCTCTTCATTTCCGACTTTCAGTAGCATGTCAGCAAACATGGTGTTATCTCCTGAAGACATGTGTACTCTCATGTTGGTTTNCCATTTCCGACTTTCAGTAGCATGTCAGCAAACATGGTGTTATCTCCTGAAGACATGTGTACTCTCATGTTGGTTTTTACTGTGAAGTTTAAATTGTAAATACGCTTATTACTGCCTATCTATTAAATATAGATATATGCTACCACTGACGTTTTGTAGGTCATTAAATTTTTCACAATTCTTTCGTACATGATTTTGTTATATCTCTAAAGCATTAGGTTCCGTATTCCATGAAAGCGCGCTGGCAGCAAACCTTTTACCCGACTTGATTCACTAATACCGTTAATTTTCAGCTTCTGGGCAATTTTTAATGCACATAAACCTTCCTCGATAAATTCACTTCATAACAGTAAAAACAGCATCCAAATCCGTTCAGTGATTCTTGTCATTAGCGCAGTCATGCAGACAGTCGGGTGCTCGCCAGGGACTTCCTTTTATACTATCTATTGATTACCAACGTTAAACTGTTGGAGGCTTGTCTTGAAAATTATTTGTGAATTAATTTTACTTAAAATTAGAATTATCACATTTAAATTAGCGCATCTACCTTAAGCAATAAAATTGTACACACTTGTGAAAATTTTTATGAAACTTTCTGCNCCTTAAGCAATAAAATTGTACACACTTGTGAAAATTTTTATGAAACTTTCTGCAACGAAAGACGCACTGATTCAAGTGATAGTGATAGGGAAAATATTTTACACCACATAAAGATATATGAAGAAATTGTGTATCTTGCAGTTTTCTACAACTGATTATATTATTTATAACTCGCGGTCGTGTGTGACGTAAATGTTACAGTTTCAGATGTGAATTGCAAATGTGTTGGAAGTTTCTAAGAATTTTAATTGATTAGTTTGTACTCTTATAAGAAAGACAACTAGCCTATGAACAAAATTACTTTAAGGCCCCATAGTGGAACAAAGAATTTTAGACAGCGTTGTCTCAATATTTGCTTATTTAATGGGTGCCACGGTGGTGTAGTGGTTAGACTACTCGCCTCCCAAATAAGCGAAACGGGTTCGATTCCCGACGGGATCGCTCCCGGATTTTGGAATTTGGGAATCGTGCCGGACAATGTCGCTGGTCGGCGGGTTTTTCTCTGGTATCTCCCGTTTCCATTGCCCCTGCTGCTCTATACTCGCCCCACCTCGCCCTCATCGGCTATTAAGACCTTGATGTTAAAGAGAAGCCCTAATCTCTCCACTACTAATTGAATATCTGTGAAAATTTCATAACGGACTGAATTTATTAGGTATATTCTAGTTCCCATAGTTGCATGTAGCACGGCGAAAAGTCTGCATGTTAGTTCACTGTCTTTTTCAGGCGTGTGACAGTTCCTCTCTTAAAACCTATTTGCGCTCAAGTTAAACAAAGTCTTCTATTTTAACTTTACGTTAACTCTATACCAACATTGTTTATAAAAGCATGCAGTTAAAAAAGAAAGGCTGTCCATGATAAGTTGTTAAATGTTCTATCTGAAAAACGTCGTGTATATGAATGTTAGTAGCTACATATAGTTCCTTCAGGGACTACGGGATCCGGGATAGGATCCAGGATCCGTCCGCCATCTTGTTAGGCGCAGTGTTGGCCATGATGGTGTCGTCCGCAATATGGGTAGGCGTCACAGCCAGGGCTCGATGTCATGTTGGATGCTCTTCCTCCATCATCCCCAAAAAACCTTTAAATAAAAAATTATTTTAATAAATAAGATTTTAATAAAAAGAAAAAACTATCGGTCCGCTACATTGTACTTTTAATAAATATATCGGTTAAGTGTGTCACCGCAGATCATAATCCATTTTCCAAGGAAATTAAAAAAATTCAATCTAGTTATGTTACCTACAATCCGATTTTAATAAAAATTTCGTAAATATATCTGCCTGCCACTTCGGTACACATCGGGGGATGTATTGAACAGCCCTCCTCCATAAAAAACCCGTAACCCCCAAAAATGTTAAAAACTAGCACACACCACCACTCATACTCCGACCCCACACCAACACCCACCCCCCTCGCCATCCCCAAAAAATACATCACCATCCCTCTTACCATTCCCCCCAAACCTAACGAACCACCCTCACCAACCACCCTCAACATTCCATCACTGACCCACACCCACCTCACCCCCCAACCTGACCATACCCTCTCAACCCTCTCCCATACAGTAACATCCTTTACCACCCTCATCATCCCACTCTACCCTTGGCTCACAAAATTCTAAACATCAAGGATCAGGTAATGTCATAATCCCGCGCACCCTGCCACATAAACATAAAAATCGACCATAGCACATTTCCTCATATCAATTTTTTATTTTGTTTGTGTGTATTAGGCATAACCATTGCATTATTGGTTTAGAGCATACCCTCAATTACGATAACTTGAAGAACTATTCCGAATAGGATATTTTGTTTATAAAAAATGCATAGTAAATTTATGATTGTTTGCATTTTAAGTAGATTTTAAGGTAAGCGATGTAACATAGAGGTTGTATCTTACTTTTTCTGTTGAGTCTGTATCTGAAATCATTGTTTGACCACATTTGCACAAGTCAGATTGTAAGCAAGCGAGTAAGTATAGCCAAATGCTATTATCATTTGCAATTTCTTAGGCCCAAGCTTGTGTAATTCAGATTGCAAGCATCATTTCTAGCTCTCGGAAAGTATGCATGTGTAAGACCCTACGACCGTGGACATAGTGATTAGCTAAATTAAAAATAATATTTGCATAATAGTGCTTTTTATCAAAATGAGTTCATAACACGGGAAGAAAAGATTTAGTTTTAAAATAGTGAAATTATATTTTTATTTTTTCACATTTGTTAAAATTTACTACTAAAAAATGATTCATGTTCGTTTGCATCCGTATAAACACCACCTTAAGTTCTAATTCGTTAAATACGAAACCAACTATTTAGGCACTCGTGTACGTCATGCCACCGTGCAGAAGAAGCAACACCGATATACCACTGAAAGTTCTGTAGATGATACACTAGCTGTCCCGGATGGTTTAGCTGTCGTCACGTCGGAAGGAGCAGCAACCATGGATAAAGATGCCTCTGTGCAAAGAAATTTTGCTCCTGGTGATTAGGTATCAGGTTCGTCGTTCATACTGGGCGCAGCAGATTTTGGTAGTGGAGCCTTATGATCCGAATCACCGTTTATCACTCCGCCGACGGAGGCTACAAGAACTCTCTGTTGCAGATCCGGCACCGAGGCATCAATGAGGCCTGCAGTTTAATTTTGTATGACCTTACATGTGTACAGTAAGTATCATTGCGTTAGAAAAGCGACCCACACTGTAAGCACATCTATTTGATGTGCTTGGGATTGTTCATATAGCCACGAAATTAATGGTACCATGCGGTGTGTTGATGCGTAAATACCTTGTCGCAGTAGCTACATGGATAAGTTTTCTCTGGTAGTGACGAAAAAGGCAACGTCCTGAAATCTGCAGGAGACAGGCCAACCAAAGAACTGGATGGTACAGCCTTAGAAATAGACGTTGTAGTTAGAAATGGTGCTGTCAGTTCGCCCGAAGTGGCAGTCTACCCCACTGAAGACATCTCAACCAGAGAAGTCGATGGCACTGTCGACATCATTTCTGAAGATGGCGATGGTGGTGCTGTTGCTGCATGTGTCCCATCTGAATAACTCGATGGTGCCTCTACTGGACCCACGACCGATGTCTCCGTAATATTTATGCCAGATAACGTCACCTGCTGCGACGATCTGCCACTCATCAAGACCTCTATCAAACTAAGCTCCATAAAATGAACACATTAACCTATATATCTGTATATAACCTAATGGCAATATTGCAATACATTTTGGGAGGCCAAGGCACATTTACTGTTGTACCTGGTGATGAGGTGACGGGTGCAACATTCGTTCCCGTCGTAGGCATTGACAATGTGGAGAGGTATTGATAGAAAACTATGTTACCGTTTTCACTCGCATCAACGATGGAGGTTGCAGCAAAACCCAGATATAAACTTCATCCCAGCACTGTGGGCACCTTATTGGCATAACTATCGCCGATACGCAGGCTTCCCTCATGCCTAGAGCCCTTTGCATATATACAATTTGTGAAAACCGAATGTAAATTGTGATACCGCAAATTGTGGATAGTTTGTAATGCGTGAAATCGTCATCGATGATGGGTGAACCGACCCCATTTGTTCTCAGCCGCAGATGATCCACCAAATCGAGTGTCCATCCAGAACCCTTCAATACCATTCTTCCTCCTCGTGACATATTTTATTTATGCTATTTTCAACACACGCTTCGATGTCATCCGCATTACACTCAGGTAAGTTCTGGTTCTTGATAACATTCTTTTTGTATGCATCTGGTTTACTATAGCTACATTCCACCCATATATTGTATTCCACGGTTCAGTATTTCCCCACCTCCTCTGTAAGTTATCTTCCGTCGAAGCTATCGGATTTGGAACATCATATGTTTTTAAAAGACCCCTGAATGCTGATTCCAGCAGGAAAAATAAATTTGCATTCAGCTTACTTTATTAGGTTGTGATGCATGGTAGGGTGAATTGCTAGTTGTAGCTTCTTATTCTCGGATCGAAGTTGCAGTGGGACGAGTTTTTACTGTGAACTTCAAATAGTAAATATGAACTGCTAGGCCTGCATCATACGATGGTGCAGCCCATTCTTACTGTTTCGGATAATTTTTTTTAATAGTCGGTACGAGTAAACAGTTTAGAGCACTTCTCACATCAATATGGCATGCGTATGGTACCCCTAACACAAAAGTTATTTTCATTCCTTCGTGATTCGTTACCATTTCCGAACGTCCTGTTGTAGTAGATGCATGGAAGGAATAAACGATCTGCCCACGACATTCACAGCTTAAGTTTTCTGCCTACAGTGTGTGTAGCACCAATTTCCATCCCAGTACATCCCCGATGCAATGTCAGCCGATAATGCTTAGCAGGCAGTGAACGTAGACGAGAACAGGTTTCGAGATAACTTTTCATGGTGCCACTTCGTCGACCAAACAGCAATTTGTATTATTCACTTGCGAAGTAACAAGCTCCACGTTAAGAATCAGTTGACCCCATGACGCCAAGAATTACTGCTTTCAGAAAATTTCTTCTTACAGTAACCTCACAATGCTCTGGAATACGTTCCATCTTGGGTCGAGAAGATGCTCCCCTCTTCGCAATCCGTACAACATCCGATATATCCAGACCCGATATAGCTATACATACAAGCCGTCGAAATGTAGCTCCTCTTTCAAGTAGGTAATCTAAAATGGAAACAGTAAGAAAAATGCATGCAATGTAATATAAAGTGAGAGGATTAAAATATCATAGCAGACAATATTTCGAAAATAATGCGAACAATAAATATACATCAACCTCAAGAATCAACATTAAAAATACCAATGTAAAGGCCACATGTTTAAACAAAGAAAGTGTTGGGGGAAGACGACCTAGTGCACTCTCGACATGAAATTACACATGATTATGAAGAAACCCTCCAGATATTCCATCAATGGGAAGTTCAGTATTAAAAAAATCTGTAATATATATAATATTAGCACTTAAAGTTTATCAAAAGAAATCAGAAAATTAACCGGTGGGTAAAAACTGAAACTATTTAATAAATATACGAAGCTGAGGTCATAACATCGACCCATCCTAATCCTGATTCGTACCCTGTTTGGGAAGAAAATCACGGCATGTAAAAATTAAATCATACTGCAAATGTATATAAAAAAAATACCTGCACTATTAAATACAGTGACAAATCGTCATGCCCATCACAACTTGCATAACGAGTTCCCCGAATTTTTTTAAACATCCCGAGCATTACTTTTACGTTCCACCCATATACATACAAGCCCATTATCAGTGAGAATTAAACTTATGCACCATCATTTTTATATTGTTTGCACCTACTATTCATGCAGTGCCCTAATAAAATGAGACGAAATATATATATATGGAAAAAGACAAATTGGTGGAAGAAAGGAACCGGCAATCTCTGTAAAGCATTTCGGAAAAAACATCACACATGCCTGGAAATAATATACCACTTTTAAAATCGATTAAGGCAGCAGCATGTAAGAGAATACCAGTCGCCTCCTCTTTAATATCGAATGCATATGTTTGAGTCGATGTGACCGATATCGTCGGCGATATTTCCAACCGAATAAAGATACAACAAGGTAAGTTTCGTACTCAGAATTTAATGAGGTAAAGTTGATACCGTCAATTTGTCAGAAACACATTTTTCCCCCCTCAGCAAATCATCGGACGATGGACATATGTACATATATATCTATAAGTGAAAAAAATTACCGATGCAGGTACCCAAACTGAGCTCGCTTATTCTTTCCATGGTATTAAATGTGCGAGCGAAAAAAAACCCTTGTGTACTAATAAATTGAGTTCTGTTTCCCAACTACAAATACAAATCACCATGTCTACGACACTGGTACGTGTTCATAGGTCATAAATGCAAACCCCCAGTGCCTGGTATGCACGCAAGAGACAGTGGTATGTAAAATGAGCAGCGAAATACATCGTAATGGCAACGAGGCTCTAAATCACCAAAATATGTAATGCTTACTGCGAAAAAAAAGCATCCGAAACGGTGAATGAAAAAACAAATTTGCAGTTCAACACAAATAGAAAGATTTATCACCGAGCATGCTGGAACATTGAAAAAATGCACAGTTTGATGCATGTATGGTGACATGAATCCATTGTGATTTTCGGTATACCTGAGAGAAAATAATCGTAGCTCATATATCATAGTTCTCCGATTCCTCAAAGATGAATAAACGTCGGTGATGCTTCAGAAAAGAATATTCCATTTCCAAACCCTTACACAATGCAAATTTATCGAATAGCTGCCCCAGTCCACCAATTAATCGTCATAGCTCGACCAATCAATTGCATTTGTGCGACATCCACCGCTACCTGCAACTCCCTCCCACTCCCACTCCCAACCAACACTATTACCTAACCATTACCTCGCTTGAACGACAGTGGCCCCTGCAGTGCACTGGCCACTCATGTTTTCAGCATCTACCGCCAGGGATCACCCATTGTGCCCACTTCCCAGTTCCTCCCCTCCCCACGCGACCACCCAGTCCATTGCACGCATACACCAGTGTATAAAAGGCCACTGGACGCAGTCTTCCGCCTAATGTTGCGTCGTCGTCACAACCTGGCCTTAGATACAGTCTATTTTTAGTTTCTAGTTTAAGAAGATGTTTGTGTGTGGTATCGCGAGTCAAAAAATAATTTTGGTTATTTTAGCGTACCAGAGGCTACGCTCTCTTGTGCCTCTCGATACAGAAAAAGAACTAACATTCCTACAGAAACAGTTCTTGCTGACATACGCATAACAAGAAGTTCGGTACGCATACAAAATACTTCTGGTCTACCTGCAGCAGGGCGAAGATATTCGCGACTGTCTCCAATGCAGGGAATGCTTCGAGGGATACACCACGTCTCTTCTGGGCACTCCTTATTTCCGCGCTTGGTGCAAGGCGCGACGTGGTGCAGCAGCAGCCGCCTCTGTCACAGCCACCATATTAGTTGCAATTTCGTCACCGACCATCACCTCCACTGTCCACAGCACCGCCTCCATAATCGAAGATTCTGCAGGGTGAAAATCATTAACGACTCTGTAGACCAGGCAACCACCGACCTCGTGTAGCTGATTAGAACAAGTCTCCTACCCAGCCCCAGCTCCACCTGGCACCCACTCACCTCGACGACATGCGATGATTGACTTTTGGATAGTGAGGGCTCCACGCAGACCACTATCTGTACTAGCAGCAGGGGGTTGATGCACACTAAAGCTACTCCAATCGCACCACCTCTACAATCTTCAATGTACGACGTGATGCACACCTGCTCATTCGAGTCAGGTATGGTAAAGTTTTATCTCAATATCATCCCAGCGTTTCGTCGTGTGAATCATTCCCGCCTCTACTACACCTTGGGGCCTGCGTACAACCCGAGCATCATGAAGGCCGAGGGCATGTCAAAAGTTTTTTTCATGGGCAGAATGTGATGTGACGGTCAAACCTGTGCAGTGTACGACATGAGGCCGGATGTAACCCTATCATGCAGCACCGACGAACTGTCGGAGTTGAACGTGAGTGAAACCATTGTCATTAAAGAAGGCTGCCAGCACAGTGACTACGAGATACGACGAGGGGCCCAGGAAACAATGCTACCAGACGAAGAAAACGAAATGGTTCCATTCGTCGAGCCGACCACGTCTTGTCGCAGCCTGCCATGCGACGTAAAGATAAGCTCGCTGGATGAGGATGGGAAAGAACAGTGGAAGTAAAAAAAAAGTATTGACAGTTTGGTGGCGTGATGGTGCAGAGTGCTAAAAAAATTGTGACGAGGAGGAAAAATTATTTTTGCAAGTGCAAACTGTAAGCATGTGGGTGACACAAAGTGTCCAGAAACTCATTTGTATGTACATGTTCGAGGAAAAGGAAAACCAGAAAATATGTATATACATAATAATTAAGTTCAGTTATCTTGAGGTGTATATGGGGAAAACAATTCTGATGTGTTCTATGTTGTAAAAAATGCAGCAGAAAATACACTCTGTAGTGTTTAAAGTATTGATTGTAAACGAAAAATATGTGTTTACGATTTGGAAAGTTATATGTATAAATATCAATGTAAATTAATAGTAATGAAAAAATACCATTTATATAAAATCATTTGTGCAAACCCATGTCACGAAATATTTTAAGTGTTAATATAAATAGCTCAAGGCATATATGAAAGGAATGGTAGTGACGAAAAGAAAGACCTCAGGTACGAAAAACATTCTTGTCAAAATGGTTACTTACAGATGTGCATCTGCACGGCATCAGGCAACTGTAGTATGCTCATGTGTATGCGTACATGCTTTGAAGTTACTTTCTCACATTTGCATCTGCATGGTGTTGGGTAACCACGAAGTCTGCACATACTGCGTTAGCTTTTTTGCTAGTCTGCACCTGCATATTGTCAGGTAACTTGAGTCTGCACAGATGCATGTGTACNTTTGCATCTGCATGGTGTTGGGTAACCACGAAGTCTGCACATACTGCGTTAGCTTTTTTGCTAGTCTGCACCTGCATGTTGTCAGGTAACTTGAGTCTGCACAGATGCATGTGTACGTGCTTCCAAGTCGTTTTCACACCTTCTCGGTGTTGGGTAACCGTGATGTCTGCATGTCTGGGAAGAGCAGTGTATGCACTTGCCAGCCACTTTCCTCATGCACACCGTCATCAAAAATGTTTGTTTAATACAAAGCAGTTCACAACCAACTCTCTGACATTTCAAAATCCCCACCCTTGAATAGGCACCACAAAACACCTAAGTGAGCGATATCATTTCCATGCAGTCCATGTTGATAGCGCACGTGATTGCTAAAATAAAATACACTCCGTCTTCGATGTTGGCAGGAATAACTGTCGTCGGGTGCATATTCCAGGCTCACAAAAGACCACGTGCAGGTGTTTAATTTCGTACGACCAGAAGGGAAAATGCGAAAATCTCCTGTGATAAATGCTGGTACCATCATCCCTTTCCATGAACATTTGTAGGTAGCCAAATGCCAGTAGAAAAATTCGTCGATTGATAGACCGGACATTGTAGCTACTATGTTTACACCGAATGAACGACAGGTTAGGCCGCAATCGTATCTCAGATCTCGAACTCGGATTTCAAGGAAACCTCGAAATCGATAGTGGCTCCCCCCACCCGTAGGCAATCTCCCTGCAATCCTCGCGCTCCCCCTCTGTATTACATGAGTTTCATTTTCGAGCACATACAATTGCCAAATCAGATGGACACGAATGAAGTTAAGAGGATCTCAATTTGAGCCAGCAGACCCAATATCTAACTCAACTCGGAGTCTAAGTTTCCGACCTCGTTCCCTCTAAACCGAGAGCATTGCTTTTGTGCAGTGGCCAGACAGCTGGCTCCCATCTCGGAGAACCAGGTTCGATTCCCAATAGGGCACATTAGATTCCTATACACGATAAACACAGACACTGCACACACACACACACACACAAACACACGAACATTCAGAGCAAGTATGGCTTTTAGCATTTGCCAGCTAGACTACCAATGCACATTGTAATCAAAGCATGGCTTTCACACGAAACTGCTAGCAAAAACTGGAGGTTTTTACTATTCCACATTATGAAGGGCAGCGCCGGAAATTATCATAGCTTGTTAAATACAAGACATTGAGGCGATTTGGAAAAATTCCACTTGCCCATTTCGCACAAGAAGGGTCCCAGATACTATGCTATTTCGTGCTACGATAGTCGTATTCCTGATGGGTGAAGATCTCCGCAATAGAAAAAACTGAAAATCTCAGTTGAGGTGGGGAAATTTCCCACCATCGAAAATACCTTGAGACCTCACCTGCTACTAGCCTCAAACGTAATCGAGGGCCCTCCTTGTGCTCATTTTCCCAGAATGTCAAATCATCTTCTCCGTGTTATAATTGCTAGACACTCTGAAAAAAATCCCGCATTCGCACAAGATGGATCCAGGATAATACACCATTACGCATAACAAGGGTAGATTGCCCGATGAGTAAAAAACTTCTCTACAGAAAAAATCGCTATGGTGGTTAGGTTCTTCCTTCACTTGTAGTAGTGTCATGGGTTGCATGTGCACAAGGTACAGGGCAGAGTGATGCATGTGACACATATACTTTGATGTTTGGTGCGTCTGCACCCGATGTAATATGTACCCGAGATAGACCTGATTGCTGTATTGTCCTATTTGTAAAAAACTTCGCTACAAAATAAAACCCCGAGAACTTCAGCTCCATCTCCGCACCTGACACCTGCATTGTATTAGATATACAGACATTGTCCCCATGTCGCGAGCCACGTCATGAAGCTATGTATTCCGAGGGTCAGTCGACATATGAACAAATATAAATTCTCCACCTAAAAAATAAAATAAAAAATCCGTATGGAGGAATAATCTCCCCACCGAAAAAAAAACACCACACCTGACGAAGCTGGAGACGGAGGCCTCGCCTCCAAATGATTTTATAGAAATAGTATTTTTTATGACTATTTATTTACGTTGACATTTATACATATATCTTTTTAAATCGTAAACATATTTTTCGTTTGCAATCTATACTTTAAACATTATCGAGCGTCTTTCCTGCTGTACTTTACAACATAGAACACATCAGAATTTTTTTTTGCCATATAAACCTCAAGATGACTGAACATAATTATTAAATATATATATACATATACATGTAGTTTTGGTTATATTTTTTCTCATACCTCCTTATTGATTTTTCTCAAACATGCTTACACTTTGCATGGAATTATTTGCCATTGTCACAATTGTTTTAGCATTCTGCACCATCACACCCTCACACTGTAAATATTTTTTTTTCACATACGCTTTTCTTCCCCATCCTCATCCGGCGAGTTTGTCTTTACCTCGCATGGCAGGCTGCGACAACTTGTGGTCCGCTCGAGGAACGGAACCATGTTGTCTTCTTCGTCCGGTAGGAGTCTATGCTTCCCGGCATCGCATTCTTCACTGAAGCGAAGCGCTGTTTCCTGGCCCACTCGTATCATGTAGTCCCTACGCTGGCAGCCTTCTTTAATGACAATGTTTTCACCCTCGTTCAACACCGACAGTTCGTCGGTGCTGTATGGGAAGTTACGTCTTGCCTCATGTTGTGCGCTGCACAGGTCTGACCGTCGCGCCGGATCCTATTCATAAAATAAACTTTTGACATGCCCTCGGCGTTTATGATGCTTGGGTCGTACGCAGGCCCCAAGGTGCGGTAGAGACGGGCATGATTCACACCACTGCAGGCTTCTGTTTTTCACTGTATCCTCATACCGTGGGTCGCCCAGCCAGTACTCCACATGTTGTCACCCTGGGATGGTATTGAGATAAATCTTCACCATTCCTGAAGATTGAAGATTGTACAGGTGGTGCGATTGGAGTAGCTTTAGTGTGAGTGAACCCCCTGATGCTAGTGCAGATAGTGGTCTGCGTGGGGCTCTCACTATCCGGGAGCAAATCTTCGCTTGTCGTCGAGGTGAGTGGGTGCCAGGTGGAGCTGGTGCTGGGTCGGAGACTTGTTCTAATCAGCTACATGAGGTCGGTGGTGGCCTGGTCTACAGAGTCGTTAATGATTTTCGCTCTAAGGACTCTTCGATGATGGAGGCGGTGCTGTGGAGAGTGGAGGTGATGCTCGGTGACGAAATTGCAACTAAGATGGTGGCTGTGACCGAGGCGGCTGCTGCTGCACCACGTCGCGCCTTGCACCAAGCGCGGAAATAAGGAGTGTCCAGAAGATACGTGGTGTATCCCTCGAAGCATTCCCTGCATTGTAGACAGTCGCGAATATCTTCGTCCTGCTGCAGGTATACCGGAAGTCTCTTGTACACTTACAGAACTTCGTGGTGTGCGTACGTCAGCAGGAACTCTTTCGGTAGAAAGACGAGTTCTTTTTCTGTATCGAGGGCCGTGAGCGAGCGTGGCCTCCTGTACACGACGATCGCCAGAATTATTTTCTGACCGGTGGTGCAACACTCTAACATCTTCTGAAACTACATACCCAAAATAAACTGTATCCTCTAATGCGAGCAGATAACGACGATGGCAGCAACAGGCGGAAGACTAGGTCCCGTGCTATTTTATATGCAATGGAGGGGGATGAGGCAGATGNGGAATGCGGCGACATGGGTAAGCTCTGGTGGTAGATATTGAAAACAGGATTGGCCAGCGCTTAATTGGGGGCACTGTCGATGAAGGGAGGTCATGGTAGTACGATGAGGGGAATATGTGGGAATCTGTAAGTAACAGAGCGTGCCTCACAATTGCGTTTGATTGATCAAGCTATGACGGTAAATTAGTGGACTGGGCAGCTATTCGATAAATTTACAGTGCATAAGGTTATGGAAACGGAAATGTTTTTCTCTGAAGCATCACTGACATTTGTTCATCATCGAGGAATGGGGGATCCATGATATATGAGCTGCAATTATTTTCTGTCAGGTATTCCTAATATTACAATGTATTCAAGCCACAATATACGCATCAAGCTGTGCATGTTTTCAATGTTTCAGCATGCTCAGTGATGCATTTTTCTATTGGTGTTGAACGGCAAATTTTATTTTCATTCCCGGTTTCGGGTGCTAGAATTTTTTTTTCGCAGTAAGCACTACACATTTCTGGGGGGTGGGAGGTATAGTCTCGTGGCCGTCACGGTGTGTTTCGTAGCCTATTTTACATATTACTGTCTCTTGTGTACATACCAGGCTCTGGAGGTTCGCATGTCTGACCTATGTATTCGTACCAGTGTCGTAGACATGGTGATTTGCATTTGAAGGTGGGCAACAGAACACAATCGGTTAGAACACAACACATTTTTTCCGCTCGCACATGTATTACAATGGACGNTTGAAGGTGGGCAACAGAACACAATCGGTTAGAACACAACACATTTTTTCCGCTCGCACATGTATTACAATGGACGGAATATGCGAGATCAGTTTGGATACCATCAGCGACGAATTTGTTTTAACGATGAATGCCCGAGGGGGGAAAAATGTGTTTCCGACATATTGAAGATATGAATTTTACCCCAGTAANGTGTTTCCGACATATTGAAGATATGAATTTTACCCCAGTAAATTCTGACCACGAACCTTGCCTTGTTGTAACTTTATTCGCTTGGAAATATCAGTGACTATCTGTCACGTCGACTCAAATATACGCATTCGATAATTAAAAATTATAATACAAATAATAATTCTACGTAATGATGTATGTGGGTTCAGTAATGGAAAGATTATTCATGGATAATGTATATGACCAACAGGAATTGAAGGCTGCCAGAGTCCTTAATCTCGAGAGGTACGGAAGCTTTCCTAACCTTGTGTAGTTGTATTAGGACAAATCTTTAGCCTTGCCCGACGTAAACATGTCAACGAATGATGAATTAATCACAACCAATATATATAACCATTTAGTTTCGCACACTAATACAAGACTTTCCTGCCCTATAAATACTCACATCTGGAGACATGCTCAAAACAGTAAAATTTGCTAAACACACCAAACGTGAAATATAACCAAAATTCTTATGTCTCAACTCTACATTAATAAAATTAATGCAACTTGGCTTTACACTGGATTTAATTACTGACAAAATTAATTTATGAAACACTTATTTGACTAAATTTAGATTGAAATAAAATAAAAGAATACTAACTCAATATTATAATTGGAAAACTAATTCCAGGAAACTTATCATTTGCAAACGTTACATTTGGTTGATTTTTGGGCTTCTGGTTATAATTACTGCTTAAATAAAATGTTCATAAAAATAGCTCGACCTATTAAATTTTTTTTTGCCACCACTGGCTATTTGTTTGATTGTGATGTGACATAAAACAAGTGTTCTGTGATGAACGCTACGACGGTGTGTGTGACCATATCAAGTCTCCACGATCGCCTTACGAATGCAGCTGGAACTGAGTTCCTGGCTTCCCTTACACCGTCTCGACCCTAGGAGGTATGTGTATACTTCAGAGGTCATGTCTAGGGACACCCAGATTTCACGACGAGTTGTATTTCACAACACTTTAGCTCAGATCCACTTTCGTCATTGGATGATCTTAGGTGTCTGCCCACGAATCACAGACGTACAGTATCGGAGTTACATAATTCTGATTGGATAGTCAAATAAGAACATTTCTTCTCACAAAGACGCGTCACCAATAAGCAATATAACACTACTGCTATGTCCGTAGGGTATTGAAACGTAGCATGTGCGGAAAACCTTTCTCGAAATTCGGGTATCCACTAAAAATGTCTTTTGCATATGACACGACTATGAGCCGTGATCATTTCCACTGCGCACCAGTGACCTTAATTTAAAATATTAGTGCCCTTAGGTATTAATGCCCTAAGAAAAAGAGAGGAGAAACATTTCTCCACCATTGATGCGTTTTTCGTGGAAGCGGAAAGCTGATATACGGGGAAAGGAAAGCTGTCATTAACACCGCGCTTGTCTAAATATCTGCCGAACGGGGAGANGCGGAAAGCTGATATACGGGGAAAGGAAAGCTGTCATTAACACCGCGCTTGTCTAAATATCTGCCGAACGGGGAGATAAGAGGGTATTCAAATGAGCGCACAGGCAGGAAAGAGTAATTAATCTCAATCAGCCCTTCTGCGACCGAATGATGTACTGCTCTCCCGAGATACTACTTCGTTGCCTTTGTGTTTAGCGGGGCGGTGTAGATAATCAATTTGCTGTTGTCTAGCAGTTCACCCTGTGGACTTCTTCCGTAATATCATGTCACATTGTTTCCAGACGAGTAGCCCATTTCCCGTGCACTCGTGTTTTACAGTGTGGTGTTATTTTCCCTTTATCTCTGGTGTTTTAAATAAACCAATTAATTGGGCAATTTTACACATGAAGTGACTTAATTTCATTGGAAATTCTTNATCTCTGGTGTTTTAAATAAACCAATTAATTGGGCAATTTTACACATGAAGTGACTTAATTTCATTGGAAATTCTTGAATTCGAAGCATAAACTAATGATAAATCAATCTAATAAAAGAGGTTTTAATGTCTTGGAAATGTGAGGCAAAGGAGGCTATCGAGAAAAGAAACTAACAATAATTCTAGATTTGGAAATACTTTATTTATTTATGTTAATTGTAGAAGATTAGGGTTATTAATTTATCATTACAGTACCCAATCCAAATAATTCAAAAGGTGGACAAGACTCATATGCGTGAACGCCTACGTAAGTTTGGTGACAATGCGCGCACAACTACCAAAACAAATTTTCCTGTAGAAATGTTGTTACGCGGCGCATCTTCAATCGTTTTGCATTACGCCTGCAAGAAAATGATTACACTTGTAAGTCTTCTTAGTACTGAAAAGTTAAGAGTTATGAATAGTGAAACGACGCTATATTAAAAATTGTTAATATTACCTTTAAAAACGTTTCTCTGGAAACATCTTCTGTGGGTAATTTAATCACTCAAAGTCCGGTACGAACATCATATTAAACAACAATTTTAAACAAATCATACAAATTTCATTTATTATAAAACAACAATCTTCTAACGCAGGGAAGCTAATGGCGTTCTAGCCCACGCGAATTAGAAAGGAGCAAGATACATGTGTCACATTCCAAATACAACAAGAAACATTCAATAACATAAAAAACACATATTTTCCAGTTATTTCGGCTGCCCAAGTTCAGTATAGTAAAACAATATTGATTTGCGACAATCCTTCTGCTAGGGTGCATGCCAGTCATCCGGCAGTGAAATTAATCCGATTCGTCACACAATACTGATCGATTGAAAACATTTTCGCACCAGGCGATCACAGCTGACAGCTTGTTCAATTTTTTTAGGGTTTAAGTTGCTTACTGACTGTAATCGTCATGTAAAACGTAACCTATAGCTGAAAGTTCTGAAATTCTCGTCGTGGCACCTTACTCCACGAGGAAAATCGGACACGTGGTTTGTGATCAGCGGTGACCGCAGCTGTTATTCACGAAGCACTCTTCTAACGCCGACCACGTGTCGTCTTAAGTCGAAGAGCGTGGTTTTAGCCCCGCATTCTCTTACTGATTGGTGTTAATCAACAATGCGTGCATGCACTGAGAAAAAAGTATGTTTGCAGAAATTATCTTCGCTGTTAAAATAGAGACAGATGTCTGACGAGTTGTAGGTGCCGTCTAAATATTGTTTACATATGTAGTAATACCAGCAGAACTGTGTGTTGCATTGTACACTGAAGGGCAAAAAAAACTGGTACAGGCGTGCGTATGCAAATAACAGACGTATGGAACCAATCAGAGAAACGCGATGAGGTCGGCAGCTAGATCGGTTACTGCTGCTACAATGGTTATCAAGATATAAGTGAGTTTGAACGTGGTGTTATAGTCGGCGCACGAGAGATGGGACATAGCATCTCCGAAGTAGCGATAACATTTGGATGTTCGCGTACGACCATTTCACGAGTGTACCGTGAATATCGGGAATCCGGTAAAACATCACGTCTTCGACATCGCTGAGGCTGGAAAAAGATCGCGAAAGAACGGGACAAACGACGACTGACGAGAATAATTAAACCTGACAGACGTGCAACCCTTTCTCCAATTGGCGCAGATTGGATTTGTGGACTGCCCTGCAGGATTCATGGTGTGAATTTCCTCCTTCATACCTTCAGACATTAGTCGAGTCCATGCCACGTCGTCTTGCGGCACTTCTGCGTGCTCG
>NQII01000927.1:0-12030 GCA_002778355.1 Clitarchus hookeri | reverse complement strand
CCAAAATAACAACCTCAACCATATTTGGATTCTTCCCACAACAAAGAGGATCGTAATAACCTAACAGAAGATTCTGTTACAGCAACCCTCAAAACCCGATTACAGAACTATTCAGTACTAGCAACAGAATATTGTGTTGAGTTGTTAGAATTCTGATTGTTGTGCGAACAATCCAAAAATTGTTCAAGTTATTTTGGAGGAGCTATCTGTTTTCTAGAAGGAACGCAGTGCTCTGCTTCAGCGAACATACGGGCAGTAGCGAATACAATGACAGACAGGAATACAACAAACAGTTCTGTTGGTTTCACTACCTANTCATGATATTAGGCAGGTGTACCAGTTTTTTTGGCTCTTCAGTGTATTTACTACTGTACGTTTGGCTGCTAAAGCAGACTTCTACAGCGTTCCTACTACAAGACATATAGTACCTCCAAAATAACAACCTCAACCATATTTGGATTCTTCCCACAACAAAGAGGATCGTAATAACCTAACAGAAGATTCTGTTACAGCAACCCTCAAAACCCGATTACAGAACTATTCAGTACTAGCAACAGAATATTGTGTTGAGTTGTTAGAATTCTGATTGTTGTGCGAACAATNCGATTACAGAACTATTCAGTACTAGCAACAGAATATTGTGTTGAGTTGTTAGAATTCTGATTGTTGTGCGAACAATGCAAAAATTGTTCAAGTTCTTTTGGAGGAGCTATCTGTTTTCTAGAAGGAACGCAGTGGTCTGCTTTAGCGAACATACGGGCAGTAGCGAATACAATGACAGACAGGAATACAACAAACAGTTCTGTTGGTTTCACTACCTATCTGAACGATATTTAGACGGTACCTACAGCCCATCAGATGCGTCTCCCTACAAAAATCTTTTTCTTTCCAGTGTACTCCACTCACGCTCCTCGGGCGTGTCGTTATGTCTATCTCCTGCTCCATTTACCGAAGTGTGGTGAGAAATTTCCTTCAAGCGGCTAATAAAATTTGGCAGGAAAATGTCTCTACCTCCTCTGACGGTGGCAGAACGCAAGAATGCTGTTTACAGCCGCGTCGATCCTGGGACCCAGTGTGTGGGTTCCCGCATTTCGCCGACTGTCCCTCGCCAAAACCAGCCAGCAAACATTTTGCTTATCACTTTTTTAAAAACGTTTTGTGGACGGCCAGTGTGTGTGTTTTAACTTAGTTCGCTCCCTGAAATGTGTATTGCAGAGCCGCTGTTGATGTTATCACTTTTGTAGTCGCACGTACATAATAATAATTTATTCCCGAGTGTTGCCTATGAAAATTAACGAAAACAGTGACAGTGCCAATTTAAGAATTTCTGGAATAACGTTATCAACGCTTTGTTTGTCGTGTTGAATTTCGCCACGCCTCCTGAAACAGAAGGTGAGCCGAAATATTTATGCATTGAAGTTTACGCTACTAACATTACCTGGAATTCGCACGTTGGTTCGCGCCTGCACGCTTTCCTTCATTGCATGCATTTATTAATTTCAACAATTACTATAGTTTAAAAGTTAAATATGTCGCACTCGAACCGTCCAGTGATTGAAGAATGTTGGCCTTGTGGTTGAGATAATGGGGAGATATTCCATTATTCTTTCCAGAACGAAACAAGCGTGCTTCGGAACACGTGTAGCCAATAAGGTGGTTGTGCACGCGCTAATGACCCGCCCAGTTGCCAACCACACCCTTCATTAATCAGTAGTGCTGTACAAAAAGAAATGCAATCTGCGGGCTCTATTTAATATAACACACATTGCTCAATCTAACTTTTATGCAATTTGTAATATTAATTTTACACCAAACTCCGCTAGTCTGCTAGATAATTGTTGTTTCGATATCCTAATCCATTAAGAATTTACAACTTTTTTTTAGTGTAATTATTGACGTCTCTTCGGAGTCGAAATTTAGTAAATGATAAGGGTAATATATGTTATTTGGTTACATATATTCTAAGAATCTAATAAAAAGTAACGAATTATTTATATCTAATCACACGTGCCAAATTTATTTCTAGCACACTTCACTTACTTTGTTATTGTTGTAGTGTGACATAAACGCAATTATATTATCTATGGCGGCGACACTAACACCGTCACCTCTATGTGTTTTTTGTTTTGTTGTTAATGTTCTTCCGACTGCTCGCTGAACTGTTGTTATATTATTATAATAAACTAAATACTTAAACTATAAATTACCACAAGTTTTATTTCATCAGGTTATGGGCCAAGTACGGCCGTTAAAGTCATAAAGTTGTGAGAGTAATTCCGTTAGTAAAAAAAGTTTTTTAGTTCCGCGAAGTTTTCTCTGATTTTTTTTAGTTAGCCGTTACAAAGCAAAAATTTGAATTTGCTCCGAAGTAACATGGCTATGTCTAACGTGCAAATAGACAAATTATTGGGAAGAGAGAACTATAGCACCTGGAAGTTTGCGGTGCAAACGTTTTTACAGCACGAAGACTTGTGGGAGTGCGTTGAACCCGACGGCGGTGCAATAGATCCGAAGCGTGACCTCAAGACTAAGTCGAAAATCATTTTGCTTGTGGATCCGATAAATTATATCCACGTTCAAGATGCAAAGACTTCTACCGAGGTATGGCAAAATCTACAGAATGCATTTGAAGACTCGGGTTTAACAAGAAAAGTTGGGTTACTCCGGGATTTGGTGAACACTACGCTAGATAGCTGTTCAAGTATTGAAGAATACGTCAATAAAATAGTAACCACAGCACACAAGTTGAGGAATATTGGATTTTGCGTAGACGATGAATGGTTGGGCACATTAATGTTGGCTGGCTTGCCGGAACAATTCAAGCCAATGATCATGGGGTTGGAGAGCTCCGGTGTAAAGATAAGTACAGACTCAATCAAAACGAAGCTACTGCAAGAAGTTAAGGAGTCAAGTGTCTCGGTTCTTTATACAAAGCATAAAAATACCCCCAAAAATAATTATCAAAATAACCAGTACAATAAGCCTGATAGCCCCCGAAGTCCCCGATGCTATAATTGCAACAAGTATGGACATTTCAGTAAATTCTGTAAAAGCAAAAGGAGAACTAATGATAAAGGTTTTGCAGCAGTTTTTTCAACAGTTCATGAACAAATTGACAGAGTGGAATGGTATGTAGATTCCGGCGCATCTTCACACATGACAAATGTATCTGACTGGATGTATGATGTCCGGGCACCTCCGATTCAACAGATAATGGTTGCCAACAGTACTTCAGTCGCCGTAGAAAAGATAGGTAATGTAAACCTGGATCTCTTGGGTGAAGATGGTAAAATAAATCACATACAGGTGAGAGATATTTTATATGTTCCACAATTAAGTACCAACTTGTTATCAGTGAGTCAGTTGGCAAAGAATAACTGTCAAGTTATATTTAATAAAACTGGCTGTGAGATTTACAATGCACAAAAGCAATTAGTAGCATCTGCTAGACTGACTAATAACATGTATAAATTAAATATATGTCAAGGAAATGCAATGATTTCAAAACCAGAGGGTCAGAGCTTAGATATTTGGCACCGGAGAATGGGACATCTAAATTACAAGGATGTTACTAGATTGCCATCATGTACTGAGGGTGTACAATTATCCAATACTAAAGACAGTGAAAGTAATTGCATTCCGTGTTTAAAGGGTAAACATTCAAAACTTCCGTTTAAGAATATTGGCTCCAGGGCAACGGCCCCACTAGAGATAATACACTCGGATTTGTGTGGCCCTATGGAGATGCCCTCAATGGGAGGAGCCAGGTATTTCATCACCTTTGTTGATGACTATTCTAGAAAAGTTGCTGTTTACTTTCTAAAAAACAAAATGAATATAAAAGAAGTCTTTGAAGTATATAAAAAGGAAATGGAAAATCAACTGGAGAGTAAGATAAAAACTCTTCGCACCGACAATGGTTTAGAATATATTAATAATCATTTGTCTAATTATTTGTCAGGTTCCGGCATCAAGCATCAGACTACCACGCCGTACACGCCTGAACAAAACGGGCTTGCCGAGCGAATGAATCGCACACTCGTCGAGCGCGCTAGATGCATGTTGAATGATGCTGGACTTTCAAAGCAATATTGGGCAGAGGCAGTGGAGACAGCTGCTCACATAGTAAATCGTTCTCCGACTAGAGTCCTTGACTACGTGACACCCGAAGAGAAACTGACAGGTATCAAACCAAACCTTTCTCATTTAAGAATATTTGGCTGCAAAGCCATGGTTCACGTGCCAAAGGAGAAAAGATTGAAGTGGGATTCAAAATCTGCAGAAATGATATTTCTGGGATATTGCGAAAATACCAAAGGGTACAGATTATTGAATCCAAATACAAAGAAGATTACTAAGAGCAGGAATGTCATATTTCTAGAAGACTGCCACTATGATAAAACTATATCTAATGTGAACCCCAATACCACATTACAGATGTCTATGCCGTTGGAGGAACCTGCTCAAGCTCAGATTCAGACAGAAGATAACCCTGGCTCCGCAAACCACGACCAGAGTATCTCTACACTGATATCAGACGACAGTTTTAACTCTACAAGAGAAGTGTCTGATCGAGAAGATGAAACCTATGAACCGAGCACTGACAGTTCCTATGACTCTCCGAATAAATATGTAAACACGAGACCACGTAGAAGAAAACCAGTTTCTATAGAAAAGGATGGAGACTTACACTATGCATGTTGGGCTGTAAGTGAGGATCCCTCATCTCTAGAAGAGGCTCTATCTAGCTCTGAATCCAGTCATTGGAGTAAAGCTATGGATGATGAGTACAACTCATTAAAGAAAAATAATACCTGGTTGTTGTGTGATTTGCCTGCCGGTAAGAAAGCTATATCCTGTAAATGGGTTTTTAAAACCAAAAGAGATGAAAAAGGCAATATAGCAAAATACAAGGCAAGATTAGTGATCAAATGATGCGCTCAAAGAAAAGGATTGGATTACAGTGAAGTTTATTCTCCGGTAATCAGATATACATCCCTGAGGTATTTGTTTGCATTAGCAGTGAAATATAATTTGCAAATGCACCAGATGGATGCCGTGTCTGCCTTCTTACAGGGCGNTTTGCATTAGCAGTGAAATATAATTTGCAAATGCACCAGATGGATGCCGTGTCTGCCTTCTTACAGGGCGAAATATAAGAACAAATATATATGAGTCAACCTTCTAACTTCAAAGAAAATTATACACAAGTATGCTTATTAAAAAAGTCATTATATGGACTAAAGCAAGCCAGTAGACTGTGGAATCAGAAACTGAGCAATACACTTAAAGAAATAGGTCTGTTGCAGTCATTACTTGATCCTTGTATTTATTATAGGATTGAGAATGATGATATAACGTTTTTAGCTGTATACGTAGATGATATAATTTTGTATACAAGCTCTACGAGTACTAGAGATTATATCAAGAAGAACTTATTTTCCAAATTTGAAATGAAGGACTTGGGAGAACTTAAATACTGCCTGGGTTTGCATGTACATCAAGACAGAAAACATGGGACTATAAGTATTGACCAGCAGAAATATATACAAGAAATATTAAGCAAATATGGTATGTCAAGTTGTAAGGGTGTAAAAACACCTATTGATCCAAAAACAAAGTTTAACTCGAATGAAGAAGAAAATTCAATGGCAGATACAGTTCCATATCATGAAATAATTGGATCATTGTTATATTTATCACAAGGAACCCGTCCCGACATATCCTATGCTGTAAATGCTCTGAGTAGATTTAATTCAAGACCGGAAATGCTGCATTGGATGGCGCTGAAGCGAGTCTTGAGATACTTGAAACATACTCAAAACTACGCATTAACTTTCAAGAAAAATAATGAAGAGAATATAATACATGGCTATTGCGATGCAGATTGGGCAAGCAATGAAGAAGACAGAAGATCATGTACCGGCTATGTATTTATATTTCAGGGTGGCGCAATTACGTGGAACTCACGTCGGCAACAAACTGTTGCGTTGTCCACTACCGAGGCTGAATACATGTCTCTTTCCAGCTGCACTCAAGAGGCTATGTGGCTCAGACAATTGCAGGAGGAAATATGGCCACACTTAGCCGCTATACCTGTTATTGTTTTCTGTGATAACCAAAGCGCGATTAAACTTTCAGGTTCTGAAAACTATCATTCCAGGACCAAGCATATCGACATACGTCATCACTTTGTACGTGACAAAGTACAATTGAAGAAGATAGTCATCAAGTACGTTCAGACAAATGAGATGGTGGCCGACGCGCTGACTAAAGGGACACCTCAACTGAAGCTTGATTACTGCTCAACCAGAATGGGTTTATGTCCAAGGGAGGATGTTGGAGTGTGACATAAACGCAATTATATTATCTATGGCGGCGACACTAACACCGTCACCTCTATGTGTTTTTTGTTTTGTTGTCAATGTTCTTCCGACTGCTCGCTGAGCTGTTGTTATATTATTATAATAAACTAAATACTTAAACTATAAATTACCACAAATTTTATTTCATCAGTTATAATTGCAAGCCAATACTTCGTTATATTGTTGATTTACACAATGGTAGTGATTTCAGTNATTTTATTTCATCAGTTATAATTGCAAGCCAATACTTCGTTATATTGTTGATTTACACAATGGTAGTGATTTCAGTAACCATTTAAATTTTATGAAATTAAATTTTTTAAAAGAAAAAAATTTAAATTCCCTAATACTATGTAAATATAAATAAATAAATAAAATTAATCAATATGGAAATGTTTCTTTTCTCCAACTTACACATGTCTGTAAATCTGTTATTCATTCTAGAATCCTGAAGACTCGAAAACTATCATATGTCTGAAAATTACAGTTATTCCTTTATTGATTTTATTGATCTTCATAACTTGAAACTTTTTCTTTAGGTATTTGTTTTAATTTTTTCCAAACTGTCACCACACGTATGATAAAAGGATTTACAAAACATTATGTTTTTTTATAAAACATACTGTTTTGTAAATCCNAACTGTCACCACACGTATGATAAAAGGATTTACAAAACATTATGTTTTTTTATAAAACATACTGTTTTGTAAATCCTTTTGTTTACTTACAGCGTTTTTGTCATAAAATGACGTAACTTTCCGAGTACTGAATATAAATTGCTCTTTCCGCTTCGCGAATTCTTGTCATTGTTATTATCAATNCATGACGTAACTTTCCGAGTACTGAATATAAATTGCTCTTTCCGCTTCGCGAATTCTTGTCATTGTTATTATCAATGTCAATTCTACCAACACTTGTGATATTATCTGAGGAACTTAAAAGCAATTTGGTTGGTATTCCAAACAGTAACTGACTCGTAGAGCCAAAGAGCGATTGCACCACAGTTTCCGACATGAGGTCGGCAACACGGCCGACACCTCCTCTGCGTGTCTGATGATGCAGTTATACCGCCAATATACTCAGCAGTCAGAGGCTGGCTAATAACGTCAGGCGGGACCACGGGCAGGTGGAGACGACAGTAGATCTGCTACATTGCCCCTTCATCGCTCCTTTGTTGTGCTGCTAGCAGCTGATTTGCGAGCACGTATTACCTACCTGCGCTAATAAACATGCGTCTGTAATAGCCATTAAGGGGATTCGCCACTAAAATAGCTGACTTTAGTATTAATCATATTAGGTATTTCATACTTGTTCCCTTTGTTTTCTAATCATAAAAAGGAAACATAATTGTTTAAAAAATCCTATTTTTGTACGGTAATATATATGTAACATTAAAATTGTATATATCTCAGGATCTAATAAATGAGTTAATTGCAGTTTTTCAGGAGTTCATGTCCTTTAAATATTTGTGTATATTTGTAATTGTTACTTAAAATTTAGATGCAATACAGATAAATAAAATTAGTTTAGATAAAAACAACTGTTTCCATTACATAAAAAAATTCAAATCTCAATTTATAGTACAAGTTCATGCATAAATCTACATAAATATTCAGTTCATATGTTCAAGAATATAATNTTCAAATCTCAATTTATAGTACAAGTTCATGCATAAATCTACATAAATATTCAGTTCATATGTTCAAGAATATAATGTCAAAATTATATCCCTGTACTATAAAGGTTTTCTGAGTTATATGAATTTTAATATTTACAAACGAAAAAAAAAAATATTTGCAGGAATTTGCATTTTGTTCGAATTTACAAAATATTGAGTTTTATAGGTCAACAAAACGGCGTTTCTAGAAGTTAATGCAATCGTATATTTATGTACAGGACATATACTACATTACCAAGTGTATCCATCTCTAAGTCCACTTTAGACGCTTATTTTGTCGTGATTTACCATGACTTCAACAGTATGACATCCACTATTAAAACCAAAACAGAAATTTTCCAGAACCTTGGCAAGACCGGAAATCAAATTCGGGACATTTGGCCCACCAACATAACGTTTTAATTACAGAAAAAAATGCGGCACCACATCGCAGATTATGGGTTTAATAAAGTTATAGTTCGGAACACGTTTCCCTCAATCTCCAACACAGCTCGTGCACAAGTATAGATGCTGTAGGATTAGAAGTGAGGTTGTTTTGTAGGGACAATAGGTGTATGCATATCCAATTCACAGTTTGACTACAAATTTGGGCGCATAAACTAAAATGTATGTTTATTTTTTGGTTACAACATGACAGAAAATAGTTCTGTAGAATAAATAGTGCACGGGTCATGCTATCACTCGGACGTGATTTATACTTTGTACATTGCAGCTGTAGGCATAAACTGTGTTTGATATTCGTTTATCTGGACAAAATGACGGAAATAGAGGAGCTGAGAGATTTGCAGTACTCTTAACGACAACGTCTTCAGCAGCCATTGGACTGAAATGAGATGGAAAAAGAGCAACGACGTGTTGCTAACGCCACCTAACGGCAACGTGTATCGCCTCATTTCACGCATACTGATATAAATTTAAGAACTTTCAATCGAATGAAAGAGAGCAATTAGTGTCTCAAAAATACGATTTCACGTTTAACATAACTTTTTAACAACTTCAGATTATACATCGGTGTATCTTCTAGCTAGAATTATGACAGGTGAGTCACGCTCCGTAATTCGTTAAAGTTCAGTAAATCTCACCTCGACTCGATGCCAAGGGCTAGTTTAAAAATGCGGGTTACGTCAGGGGGCGCGTCCATTCTCCGATCCTCTTGTGGAGAACCTTTCCAGGTCGGCGCCGGCGTCACGGCGGAAGCAGATACCGCGCGAGGTGTTACTGTGCCCTGTATCGTCAGGTCATCGTGCAATAGTGACCTGGTTCTCAGTCTGGCGGAGGGGATTCTTGCTGTTTCCATTAACCTGTCCAGTAACCGTGACCACGATCGTGACATGATGCATATGAAGGATATTTACGTACTGTACACAGCGAGGAATGAGTACCAATACTTTGAGAGTTTTCAGAACCGGTAATATGGTTTGTGAAAGATAATACACCTCTCGTTTTTTAAAGGTATATGGTAACTGTTATGTTTTAATTCCCACTGGAATAATAACAAAGAAAGGATGTGCACTAGTAGTACAGAAAGTTAACACCAGAGGAGGAGTTCATNAATTCCCACTGGAATAATAACAAAGAAAGGATGTGCACTAGTAGTACAGAAAGTTAACACCAGAGGAGGAGTTCATGTGAAAAGATTAAGTCAAGTATTTATTTTAATAATTCTATCATGGAAGTAATTAGTAATACAGGAATTCAGGCTGTAAGACCAACGGAAGAAGGGAAGAAAAGGAATGTTATTTTAAAGTAGACTGAACGTGAGTTAGTGACGAACTCACCCTGTCTCGAACTCCGGACCCTCTGCCCAGACGGNTAAAGTAGACTGAACGTGAGTTAGTGACGAACTCACCCTGTCTCGAACTCCGGACCCTCTGCCCAGACGGAGGATCTACACCGGCTCCTCTTCTGGTCACTGTTCACACCTTTAACCACTCGCCGACTGCGACGATCTCCTCCCTCGCTGTCTAGTCCACCCTTTGCGTTCCTCCAAGTGTATGTGTTCTCGTAATGCTTTCTGATTGGCTCCCTTTGTGCGCTGGAGGCGGAGTCTGCTTACAGTTTGTTGAATTTAGTCTGGAATGTCCTGATATCTGCTGGACCCACATTTACTGTTGTCGTCTGTATTTTATTGTTGATGTTTAGAGATTGCATTCCGGCTCGCTGTTGCGGTTATTTAATTTTGTAAACTCGCGTGTAGCGTCCTTTACATGGTATTGTTGCGACAGGTTGTGCACAACGGGGCCGTGTATAACATAAAGTCTTTGGGCATGCAGCACGTTATTCAATGGTTGCGAAATAATACACTAGACACTAGTACAGTATACATCAAAGTGTTATACGACTGAAACACTTCGGCTCACAAACTAATGTGTGTCCCAAAGGGTTAACAAGGATTTTTAGCAGTAGCGTCCCGATTGTTGCAGTATACTGCCGACTAGCCTAGTTGCAATCATATGTGTGACGGCGCGTTCACGTAGGCTGCCGAATTAAGGTTTGCCCATGCCAACGTAATAATGCAAAAATCGGCCGACGGGAAACCGAACCCGGGTTGCTTTGGTAGGAGCCGGTTGTGCAAGCCATGCAACCACCACGGCTCTATGTATCAAGAAATAAATAAAGGGTAGGAACTTTCTTTCATTTGGAAGCAATAGTGACGGTACTTCTAACTTACACAAACCGTAATGACAACATGGCTATGATTCCTGGGTCAAAGTATTTCGGAACCACATCAGGTATCATGACAGCTGAGTTTAACATAGCCGTAGTGCCATTTGTAAGTCTCATTAAAGAAGAATACTTCCTGAAATTCATTAACATTGAAATTGTCCTAATTACTGCGCGCATCCAACACGTAGTACTGAAATATATACATTCATGCTTTACTGTGTGTTACTTAACAAAAGGAAACAAGGAAGATGGAACCAATTTTAAAGGCCACCAAATTAAATACTACTCTTTTAATACGGCTGTAAGTTACATAAATATTTTCAGTGATTCGTTATTAGGTTTATTGTTGATGTTTACTTAGGTTAAAAAGCATGCTGGAATGCGAAGTGATATTTTCCGGAAGTCATTTGACTCTTTCATGCATAGTGGTCAGAATTTTGACATGTTGCTGCTCTGCATCGCTTCCCTTAGCCCGTCTCGCTCTAGAGAGCGAAGCAGTGCGTCAAGGATAGAGTAGTAATCTGAGGACTGCGCGGAGATTTACAAAGGAGTGTCACTGCCGTTATAAGGCTATTGGGTCTCGTGCCAATTTCTACCACCGAGGTAATTAAATGTCTGGGGTTATCGTTGCAAGAAGGTTCTGGTCATCGCCTTCGCCTCTCTTATAGTGACGCGGGGTGTGGGAAACTTTTGAATCGGGCCAGCGAGACTATTTAAGCCGTGACGGGCCTCCAAGCAGCGACAGTCTAGAGTTTGGAGGATTGTACGACCTTAAGAGCGAAATGTGCGTAGCGATGTGTAGCGACGAGAGTGACCAGCAGGAGTGAAGTCTGCGGATTGCGATCATCGATACTGACGGCGGGACTATTGAACCAGATGCGTGAGTGACACATTTGGAATTATGTTAATGGACATATTGATTATGTTTAAACAATAAGTGTGAATAAAGTCACTGTAACCAATATAGAGACAGTGATAAGGACTTTAGTTAGAATTGAGATAGACATAAAATATGGCGCTAAATGAGGAAAACAAGAGTAATAGTGGAGATAATGTTGTAAATAATGGCTTTGTAAATATTTATAGCATTTTAAATTAATAAACAACCTAAATTTAGTTATTTTATTTTATTAAGATCTCAATCCCTAACGAACCCGGATCGCCTGCTGGCGTGTTGTAACAATATATTGGCCGTCGCACGGGGAGTGGCTTTAATGAAGTACACTGTACAGAGCAAAAATAAATGGCATCCAAGAAGGAAGGTCCTCGCCTGGTGGGAGATATCATCTTGGTTTAGACTACGTTCCGTAGTCGTTTCCA
>NQII01000926.1:770153-786007 GCA_002778355.1 Clitarchus hookeri | reverse complement strand
CAAGAACGAACGCGCAGAAATCACGTCTCAGTTCTTTATCCCTTTCTGTAAGAGCCTGTACAAGCTGTAACCTGTGTGGTTTGTACAGCAATCGCTGTCGCAACACTGTCTATACTGTCGATTGAGGAATTTGCATTTCCCAGCTAGCTTGTCGAGTTCATTTTCTCGGACAACGAACGAACGCTTGTTGAATCCGTTGCACATTCTCTTCGGACTTTGCAAAGGCACCCTGTGTCACGGAACTGACGAAACCAACGTACGATACTCCACCTATCGGGAGGACGACGTCCGTATTGGCGACGGAATTCACGTTGAACAGTCGTAACTGATTCACATTTAGCAAACTGAATAAAACAGAACGCCTGCTGTTGTTCCGTCGCCATCGTGATGCGGACTAACACACAACACACGCTCGTAGTGCGACGACAGACGCTCCCAGTGTCATCTCTCGGCACATAAAGGAAACATCAGACCGTCCCCTTCACACTGGCGTGTCGAATGCGAGCTCGTTTCCCCCTCACCACCTCAAACAGAGAGTTACGAACGCCATCCAAACCGTAACACCCGACATGCTGACAAGAGCGTGGAACGAGTTTGATTATAGCGTAGATGTCGTTCGGGCCACTCATGGTGGCCACATTGAACATTTATGAATGTATGGTAAACAAACTTCACGGTTCCACGGTTCATTTGATTGGTCAATCTAGGTTGTAGGTTGTTTGGTTTTGATTCAAAGTTGGGGTATGTTTTTATACTCAACCGGTACATTGAGTGCCGCTATGCGACTCGCGAGGAAAGTGGATGTTCGAGAATACAACAAAGACATATTGGATGTCTGCACCAATTATACTCCGCACCTGTGAGTAAAAAAAAAAAAACTATTACGCTCAAACAATTGCAGGAAATAATGCGTATACAACCACAGATGAAGGTTGTTTGCGATTAACCGAGCAGTTTTGAAAGCCCTGCTGAAGATAACTATGTAGCACGTACTAAAATATTTTCTGAGAAATCGTTGTTTGTGCGAATTCGAGTATCTCGGCAAATAAATACTCTGGGAATACGACTTCTTGCCAGAAAAGGTTACCTCTAATTATTTAAGCCCGTGCAGTTTTCTTTAATCACATTAAGTGTATTCGAAGAAAGAAAAAAAATAGTAAAAATAAAAAAAAATTAGAGCTCGCCTACGCAGTTTCCTTAACAAGCAGAAGAAAAATAAAACGGCACAGTCGTATGATCAGTTCTCACTTGCACAGGGAAGCGTAGGAGCGACGGGGCGTTGGTCATGCGTGTTATTGTCGCCCTTATCGCTGCGCCTCGAACGCGAAAATAAAAAAAAAATCTTCCTACGTTGGTTGCGTAAAAATGTGTTACTTTGTATTTGTACCACTACTTTGTATTTGTACCACGTACTGGTCTACTTGTAGACGTAACCTGCGACTATTTTGTCCTCAGAACAATTATTTTAGATCGCGTGATATTTGTACAATGGCTTGTCCTAGTCAAAATTTTACTATTTTTGTAATGAGAAAATTAAATAAACCAATGATTTGCATAAAAATGTTAAGGTATATGCTTAGCAGGCGTTATTTTACCAAAATTTAGGAGCAGCCGCAAATAAAAAATATGGAAATATTTCCATATTTACAGCATAAAGGCGATTAGGCAAGTGGTGAGTCAACAAGAGTCGGCCTTACAGCTCACGCAAAATGAATATTGTGATGTAATTATGAGTTGATAGTTGAGTCTCCATGTCTGTCCTGCAGCGTAAAGTCTGTAGCTAGTTGGGCTTAGGGGAACTTCCGTTATTTTCTTTCTTTAAAATATAAACAAGTTATGAAAACCAAGAAAGCAAATAAGGAGTGAATTAACAAGAGTTTGTGTTTTTGTGACTGTTTTGAATCTATAAATCTTTATGTGATCTTTGATAGAATGGTGCAATGGGCGTGAATGACCAGATGAAGATTTTTGGACATTCGCCATTGCGATGCAGATGTCTGTCATGGAAAAACAAGACTATACTTTAAAAAAGACAAGCAACCTCGTTTTTAGCTTGCTGTCCTGTTTCATTCGACTCGATTCCTTCATGGAGTTTTCTGGCTTTGTACATATATATTCTCGACTACAGCATACCTGGCTTGCATTCTGTCATGTCTGGTAAAACTGCTGTGTTTGAGTGCGTTTCTTTGTTGTGTTGTCCCCATTTAGTTCCTACTTATTTTGTCAGTGTTGTCCTAATTTTTTCAAGCAGGTTTCTGTAGCCTGTGTTGTTTCCCATGTGTTATCTGTTGGTCGTGTATATATACATATATTCTTTCCGTAACTAGTTACTGTTCTGTTTTTTGATTCTATTTCCTCTTGTAATTTCCCAGTGTTGTATACGTATTTATTTTCTCGTCCATAGGTCACTTGTCTTTAAGCATTTTTTCGTGTTCAGTCTTGTTTTTTCCATGGTAAACATCTGCATCGCAATGGCGAATGTCCAAAAATCTCCATCTAGTTATAAATCTTTAATTTACCCGCAATTTTCAGGGCAATAAAAAACGTTAACAAAACCTTTTTTTTAATGTGACTTGGGAAAAGATCGACAAATTTTTTTTGTCTGGAAGCGATGTCGTGAAGTGAAATTATTTAACATGTAAAACGCTATCCTTTCACTTGGCTGGTTCCGCATAGTGTTCCGCCTGCGTGGCGCTTCAACTGTGCCGCAGAGTGTTCGAAAACCTGGTTCTTGGGCGAAACTATTAAACATGCCCCCAGTACGTTTACCCACGACAAGCCATCATACCCCAGGCGAGGAAGGAATTGTACTTTAAAGTTACCACCACTCATACTGTAAATATTATTCTAGAGTAACCAGCTTAGACATGAAGGCATAGTCTACCTCGTTCTGGGCAAGAACGAACGCGCAGAAATCACGTCTCAGTTCGTTATCCCTTTCGGTAAGAGCCTGTACAAGCTGTAACCTGTGTGGTTTGTACAGCAATCGCTTTCGCAACACTGTCCGTACCGTCGATTGAGGAATTTGCATTTCCCAGCTAGCTTGTCGAGTTCATTTTCTCGGACAACGAACGAACGCTTGTTGAATCCGTCGCACATTCTCTTCGGACTTTGCAAAGGCACCCTGTGTCACGGAACTGACGAAACCAACGTACGATACTCCACCTATCGGGAGGGACGACGTCCGTATTGGCGACGGAATTCACGTTGCACAGTCGTAACTGATTCACATTTAGCAAACGGAATAACACAGAACGCCTTCTGTTGTTCCGTCGCCATCGTGATGCGGACTAACACACAACACACGCTCATAGTGCGACGACAGACGCTCCCAGTGTCATCTCTCGACACATAAAGGAAACATCAGACAGTCCCCTTCACATTGGCGTGTCGAATGCGAGCTCTCTACCCCCTCACCACCTCAAACAGAGAGTTACGGACGCCATCCAAACCGTAACACCCGACATGCTGACAAGAGCGTGGAACGAGTTTGATTATAGCGTAGATGTCGTTCGGGCCACTCATGGTGGTCACATTGAACATTTATGAATGTATGGTAAACAAACTTCACGGTTCCACGGTTCATTTGATTGGTCAATCTAGGTTGTAGGTTGTTTGGTTTTGATTCAAAGTTGGGGTATGTTTTTATACTCAACCTGTACATTGAGTGCCGCTATGCGACTCGCGACGAAGGTGGATGTTCGAGAACACAACAGGGACATATTGGATGTCTGCACCAATTATACTCCGCACCTGTGAGTAAAAAAAAAAACTATTACGCTCAAACAATTGCAGGAAATAATGCGTATACAACCACAGATGAAGGTTGCTTGCGATTAACCGAGCAGTTTTGAAAGCCCTGCTGAAGATAACTACGTAGAACGTACTAAAATATTTTCCGAGAAATCGTTGTTTGTGCGAATTCGAGTATCTCGGCAAATAAATACTCTGGGAATACGACTTCTTGCCAGAAAAGGTTACCTCTAATTATTTAAGCCCGTGCAGTTTTCTTTAATCACATTAAGTGTATTCGAAGAAAGAAAAAAAATAGTAAAAATAAAAAAAAATTAGAGCTCGCCTACGCAGTTTTCTTAATAAGCAGGAGAAAAATAAAACGGTGCAGTCGTATGATCAGTTCTCACCTGCACAGGGAAGCGTAGGAGCGACGGGGCGTTGGTCATGTGTGTTATTGTCGCCCTTATCGCTGCGCCTCGAACCCGAAAAGAAAAAAAAAATCTTCCTACGTTGGTTGCGTAAAAATGTGTTACTTTGTATTTGTACCACTACTTTGTATTTGTACCACGTACTGTTCTACTTGTAGACGTAACCTGCGACTATGTTGTCCTCAGAACAATTATTTTAGATCGCGTGATATTGTACAATGGCTTGTCAAAGTCAAAATTTTACAATTTTTGTAATGAGAAAATTAAATAAACCAATGATTTGCATAAACATTTTAAGGTATATGCTTAGGAGACGTTATTTTACAAAAATTTAGGAGCAGCCACAAATAAAAAATATGGAAATATTTCCATATTTTCAGCATAAAGGCGATTAGGCAAGTGGTGAGTCAGCAAGAGTCGGCCTTACAGCTCACGCAAAATTAATATTGTGATGTAATTATGAGTTCATAGTTGAGTCTCTATGTCTGTACTGCAGCGTAAAGTCTGTAGCTAGTTAGGTTTAGGGGAACTTCCGTCATTTTTTTTAAATATAAACAAGTTATGAAAACCAAGAGAGCAAATAAGGAGTGAATTAACTATAGTTTGTGTTTTTGTAACTGTGTTGAATCTATAAATCTTTATGTGATCTTTGAATGAATGGTGCAATGGGTGTGAATGACCAGATGAAGATTTTTGGACATTGGCCATTGCGATGCAGATGTCTATCACAGAAAAACAAGACTATACTTTAAAAAAGACAAACAACCTCGTTTTTAGCTTGCTGTCCTGTTTCATTTGACTCGATTCCTTCATGGAGTTTTCTGCCTTTGCACATATATATTCTCGACTACAGCATACCTGGCTTGCATTCTGTCGTGTCTGGTAAAACTGCTGTGTTTGAGTGCGTTTCTTTGTTGTGTTGTCCCCATTTAGTTCCTACATATTTTGTCAGTGTTGTCCTAATTTTTTCAAACAGGTTTCTGTAGCGTGTGTTGTTTTCCATGTGTTATCTGTTGGTCGTGTATATATACATATATTTTTTCCGTAACTAGTTACTGTTCTGTTTTTCGATTCTATTTCCTCTTGGAATTTCCCAGTGTTGTATACGTATTTATTTTCTCGTCCATAGGTCACTCGTCTTTAAGTATTTTTTCGTGTTCAGTCTTGTTTTTTCCATTCGCAATGGCGAATGTCCAAAAATCTCCATCTAGTTATAAATCTTTAATTTACCCGCAATTTTCAGGGCAATAAAAAACGTTAACAAAACCTTTTTTTTAATGTGACTTGGGAAAAGATCGACAAATTTTTTTTTGTCTGGAAGCGATATCGTGAAGTGAAATTATTTAACATGTAAAACGCTATCCTTTCATTTGGCTGGTTCCGTATAGTGTTCCGCATGCGTGGCGCTTCAACTGCGGTGCAGAGTGTTTGAAGTCCTGGTTCTTTGACGAGACTATTACACGTGCACCCAGTGTGTTTGCCTACGAAAAGACATCACAATCCAGGCTAGGAAGGAATTGTACTTAAAGTTACCACGCATGCTGTATTATTCTGGAGCCTCCAGTATAATTACAAATGGCTTTTCCAGACTGCCGTGTCTTACAACACACTAGCCGGACACGAGTCATACTACGATAGGAGCCTGTATTGAACTTCGCTGCAGACTTGTCATCAATAAAGTGACAGGTTCACCACTGAAGGTGCCATAGGAAGACGCAGCACTATGAGAACACTGCACGCCAGTTCAGAGCCCTGCGCGTAGAGGCGATGGCGCTCTTGTAGCGCGTGCCAGTGTAGCCCTTAGCTCCCGCGCTTCTCGGCCAAAGGAGAAGGGAAACGATGCAAGCAGACGGCCCCTCGAGACATACCGGCAAGTCGAGATTGTAACCTAGTGCACAGTATTCCTCCTCCACTCAAGCAGCCCCTCCTTACTGCATCCGCCACTGCCACCTGTGGTACCAACACCATCCGCCGCACGTGAAGTAATGACCAGGCAAAGATGCGATAAGATGATAGGAACGAGACTTCATTGTTGCAATGCGCCTGATAAAGAGGAGTGGTGTTGCTCGTGTGCACTCGAATTTTGAACCTTAGATTAGTTTAATAAAAAATTATCAGTACAAGTTAACTATACGGATTTCTTTATTATTTTGAAAAATGCCATACGGGCAGGGGAGGATTTATATTTTTGCTGTCAAGAGGCTACGTGGATTTTGCGTGTCATTGAACATTGGGTGTGTTACGTGATCCGTATCTGTGTCACGTGATACAACTTACTGGTGTCTTACCGGAGACTGTTTATTACATCCTGGTTTTTATTTCAATGATTTATATAGTGGCTAGCACTCTACCCCAGCAAATACTGACTTAAAATTTGGAGAGGAAAAAATTACAAACATTACTTTTCGTGGCAGTGTTTTGAAAACATTTTGCATTAAGTTACTATACATTTTCGTTAAAACATTATGTCAAAACATGGTACAACTTNATTTTGCATTAAGTTACTATACATTTTCGTTAAAACATTATGTCAAAACATGGTACAACTTCATAGCAATAGATCACCGAAACGAGTTTTGTTCATAAACGTCAAAGGTAAAAGGACACGAGTAGGGGGTTTTAGGGGCTACGGGAACAAGGGCTGGGGGCTGTGGATTTGTGAATTCGTCCGCCAAATTGGACGTCACCGCCCACAATTGGATTCCGGCATCTCGGATGTCCTTAACATTGACCTTTTTGAGTCCGCCATCTTTTCCGTCATCTTGTTTTCGCCATCCATCTTGTTTCTGTTGTCCGCCAACGTGTTTCCACTTGTGTTTCGTTTACATCAGATGTTATTAGGGGGGCTTGCCAGTCGTTCGACTGCCATATTTGTTTATGGAGATGGCAGCTAGAATGTATGTTCCTGGAGTTGACTGCTAGGGGCACGCACACACTACTAATCGAACGCCATATTGTTTCTGGAGTTAGCTGCTAGTAGCACTGCTATTTTTATTTAATTTCCAGAACTTAAAAAATACTGTGGAGACGNAACATTATATATTTTTTGTTTCTCTCATAGGTATGTTATATGAACAACATTTTGTATGCCTTAATTTTATGGGGGGGAAATATGTTTCTTAGAAATAAAACAAAACAACAAATTTTTTAAACATTTTTTTATGTACAGATTTATGACATATATCATGAAAAAAAAAATTCTTCAGAGCAGCACTCTAGTCTTTCGAAGGCGACATCTGGCATCATCTTGGAACTGTTCTTCACTGCTATTAGCTAATTATGTCCGATTTTGGTATCCAAGAATCCTGTGATTTGGTGTAACCCAGCCAGCATACTAATGATTTATTTCCTTTCGGTTTCATTTTCCCACAAGGTATGTATGGGGTAACTTTGTTAAATTTCTTGAGCACAGAATCCTCCGCGAATCGGTTCCCCATTCAAATCTTCAAGATAGTAGGTCCGTGGTTCATAATGACGAATATTTGCTACTCGGAACAGCTCGTTCGATCACCCAGGTATGTAGCCTTTGTCAAAAGTTCTCTTCATTCGTGATATGCGTACATAATCACCCACATGAGCTCTGAGTTTGTGTCTGTCCAAATTGTTCTCGTATTTAAATACTGTGTATCAGTGAATCATCCACAACATCTACAGGATGTGTAACCATCGTACGGTGAAGCGTATGATTATAAGCATATATGAGTTTAGGCAACATGTCCAAGCACTTGTAGCTTCCCTTACTACAGCAGTCTAAAAAAATGACTGTCGCTAACAATATGGGTGCCCACAGAAAACATAACAAAATGTACCAATGCTTATTAAAGTTTAAAAACATGCACTTATTATAATAAATTGTTTCTTTTACCAAATTAAAAAATTAAGTTACTACTGCCTAGGTAGCCGAGTGGTCTACACTTTAGGTCCAATTTTCCATTCCAATGGAAGCCAGATCGAAACCGCTCGCCTCTACAGGATTTTTTAAATTCCGGAAATTCAATAAAAACAGGCAGCATTCCTAGCAGCCAACTCCAGAACCAATATGGCGTTCGATTAAGCGTGTGTGCGCGACCCTAGCGGCCAACTCAAGAAACACACACCAGCACACACTAGATGCCATCTTCATAAACAAATATGGTGTCTGCACGACTGGTGTGCCCCTAGCAAACATAGGATGTAAACAAATAATGGAAACAATAAGGCGGACTCAAAAAGGTCAAGGGCATCCAAGATGGTGAATCCAAGATGGCGGTGATGGCATACTCCAAGATGGTGGACAAATCCACAAATTCAAAGCCCCACACATTGCCCCCGGAGCCCCTAAAACCCCCTACTGATGTGTTACACAAAAATGTTTTGTTTTCAAAATAAGTNCCCACACATTGCCCCCGGAGCCCCTAAAACCCCCTACTGATGTGTTACACAAAAATGTTTTGTTTTCAAAATAAGTTTTTTGGGGGGAATTTTTTTTGGGGAAATTTTTTTTTAACCATACCATTTCAGTTATTTTGCTACCCCTCAGATNGTTTTTTGGGGGGAATTTTTTTTGGGGAAATTTTTTTTTAACCATACCATTTCAGTTATTTTGCTACCCCTCAGATTTTGCCGCCCTCGGCTATAGCTCATCGAACCCTCCATGTGAATCCACTCCTGCATGCATCAAACTGTAAGTCTACTTGTAACATTATCTACATACTAAAGATATGATATTTCCCTTTTTTTTTTAAGTTTAATACCCCTATATTGTATAAAATCATACGAAATTTCTGGAAGCATACTGTATCTTACCTTGGGGTGATCAGAGAGAGGTTGTGCCATCTCCATTTCTTCTATAGATCTATGCGGCGTCATTCCATAACCTACTTGCTTCTCNGATCAGAGAGAGGTTGTGCCATCTCCATTTCTTCTATAGATCTATGCGGCGTCATTCCATAACCTACTTGCTTCTCACTGTGTTTTCTACTCTCTCCCGAGCTGCCTTTCTTCTGCACATCAAAAACAAAAACTTATAACTATGTAAATCATTGCAAACAAACACATTATAATAACCATGCACGAAGTTGAAGAGATATTCACTCTTTGATGCAGACTGTTGAGACCGCCACCAAAACTATAGACTGTTCATGGTAAAGTGAGCACTTTTGAGGCCCTAGTTACTTTACTCCATCAGCCACTTTTTATCCATCTACCACNACTGTTCATGGTAAAGTGAGCACTTTTGAGGCCCTAGTTACTTTACTCCATCAGCCACTTTTTATCCATCTACCACTTTTTAAAATAAATATTGCCATGTTAGTTATGAACACAGTGTATATATTTCACCCGACTCTGAAGTAAACGTCTAACACTACAATAAAATATATTTATTGATTATTATTCCAAATGAGACGGCTTCAAAAAGTGCTCACTTTACCGTGAACAGCCTATACCTACCTTAACAGATAATAAGGATTACGGACCGGGAACACGAGAAACCGGAGCTCTTTAAACGAAGTAATAACGGTATACAATGTGGAGAAAGAGAAGGGGGAGAGGTGATTGTAGGTGTGAATAACCTCGCAATTTTCCCTGTCGTATTTGCTTGAACATAGTTCGCCCATAATTTTTTTTTTTTCATATTCCCGATGTTTGTGGGAAATTTAGTTCGTGGATGGCACAAATGAACTGCACACTCGTCACTGTCACAATCTTGCACTGATAATTCACGAGTCTTATCATCGAAGACGCTTCTTTCAAGGAGGAGATTAACATTTCCGTCACACCTGTCCACAGCCACGGTAACAGCTGGCTGGTCCGAGTAGGTTACGCCGTGCAGTGGAGGATATGTACTTGCATATTTTTTTCTCGAAAGTGAACTTATCACCAGGACACGCTCCACCATTGCGAGCAGACTTGGTGGAAGGTCTCGGCCTCGAGCCTAGGTGCACTTCGCATGCAGAAGGCGTGCAGGTGGGAAATCTTGCCTTTTNGAGTAGGTTACGCCGTGCAGTGGAGGATATGTACTTGCATATTTTTTTCTCGAAAGTGAACTTATCACCAGGACGCGCTCCACCATTGCGAGCAGACTTGGTGGAAGGTCTCGGCCTCGAGCCTAGGTGCACTTCGCATGCAGAAGGCGTGCAGGTGGGAAACCTTGCCTTTTCACTACATGGTTATGTCCATCACATTTCTCCTGCCATTTGCACGCACAATTATTTTTGCTTTTTCGGAAAAGGCTTGTACACCACACTTTCGTACATTCTTGGCTTGCATACGTGGACATCACGATTTTGTTTTACCAACTCCTCAAGCGAACAAGGAAGCGTAGAGTTAGGGCGTAAATTGTAAACGTAACAGTTTTTATGTTCGCACGTTAATTNTTCACTACATGGTTATGTCCATCACATTTCTCCTGCCATTTGCACGCACAATTATTTTTGCTTTTTCGGAAAAGGCTCGTACACCACACTTTCGTACATTCTTGGCTTGCATACGTGGACATCACGATTTTGTTTTACCAACTCCTCAAGCGAACAAGGAAGCGTAGAGTTAGGGCATAAATTATAAACGTAACAGTTTTTATGTTCGCACGTTAATATGTCCCTCACATAACAGCCTCCGAAATCATCGTAGCAGCACAGCCAGAGAATTGTACCGTCACAAAATTGAATTTGCAGAATGCCTCGAGCATCTCGAACACTTACACGTCGGTACCTACAATTCAGTTCACTGTACTTGCTCATGTCTTCTGACCTGAATGGACAAGATTCGATGACGGACACTTCCATTTCTTCTTCCATATCACTGTATTCTAAGTCGGAGCTGATGTAGCTCTCTGCGAAACTGGGAGAGAATAAGTTGTAGGACGTTCCGGACGATGGGGTCTTGTACGGGTTGCCTAATGGTTGTGGGTTGCCTAATGGTTGCGGGTTCATGCTAGTAGACGGCATTGGCGAAGTTGCTCCTCGTGCCAATATGGTGAGGATAAGCTGAAGAATATTATCTCCATGTTTTTCTGTGTTGCTGTTGCTGTTATTTTCTTCTTCATTTGACAACATNGGATAAGCTGAAGAATATTATCTCCATGTTTTTCTGTGTTGCTGTTGCTGTTATTTTCTTCTTCATTTGACAACATGGCTATCGCAAATTTAACAGGGGTTTGAAACCCTGCAAGTTTCGAAATGGCCACTGGACTTTCCTCTTGAAATAGCNGGCTATCGCAAATTTAACAGGGGTTTGAAACCCTGCAAGTTTCGAAATGGCCACTGGACTTTCCTCTTGAAATAGCGAAAAAGGAACGACAGCGAGAAAAATGACTACTTTCAGGGCGGGGCTCGGGGTGCGCCTTATAAAGGNTGAAATAGCGAAAAAGGAACGACAGCGAGAAAAATGACTACTTTCAGGGCGGGGCTCGGGGTGCGCCTTATAAAGGGTTTTAAAGGGGAAAAAATAGTCCGCCCTCGCGATTAAGAAGGCCGCCGATTGGTCGGAGCGAAGGTTTCCGAAAACAGCCGAGTAATTAGCCAATGAGAAACATTGGCAGAGCTATTAAATATATTGGAAGGGGATGGGCAATTAGCCAATGAGGATTAGGGGTGGGGCAATTGGTCAATTAAATATATTGGAAGGAGGGAGTGGAGGGGAACAGTCGTCTGCTGGGCGCGGTGCTGGGGACAGCATCAGTAATGTAAAACAAATAACAAACGAAAAACCAAGATGGCGTTCGAACGAAGGTGAGGCAAACTCCAGTAATGTATGAACAAATGACAAACGAAAAACCAAGATGGCGAACGGTGGCTGTTACGCCTACCAAGATGGTGGACTACACCAACTAAGATAGCAGATCGTGGTTGTGATGCCTACCAAGATGGCGGACTGCACCGACCAAGATGGCGGAGTGAGTATGGGCGGAGGGTGGTGAAAGGGGTAAACCTCCAAAAATTAAATTTTTTAAAATAAATTTTTTAATAAATTTTATATTTTTAATATAATTTTGTTATAAATTTCTTGGAATGTTTGGGGTTTACTTAGATTTTTTTGTCAAAGATTAAAGGTGAAGGTCACATGGATCCAATATAGCGGCCTGCGCCTAGCTCCTACGCTGGACGCCGATGCCCCACACTCCTAATTATCATGCTACTCTCTAAATGTTTTACAAATTTACTAGTTCTTACACTTATGAACATTAAAAAGAAACAAAGTAAAATTAAACAAATGTTTACTTAACACTTTTAATTTAATGTCAAAACATTAAACTACTCCCCCCCCCCTCCCGCCATTGCCAACTTTACTGGTTCCATGCCAGTCAGTGTGCCCGTTAAAATAGACGTGGCGTTTTTCGAAGGCTGATTTCAAAAGTGATCGTTTACCCGTCAACTGCCTACCGCGGACATAACAAAGAGGCAGAAGGCTGACCGTGCGTTCAGAGTCTGAACTATGGCCACCGCGATCCGGGTTCGATCCCAGGATTACCCAGAGTCGGATCTCGCGCACATGTGGCCTGGTCGGGAGGGGTGTCACAAGTTGCCTCCCGGGCGCACATGACGGCGAACAGCTGACGACACTCAGAGGAGTACTTCCTAGGACATGCTCCAATCGATACTTTAGTAATTAGTAATCTAGTAATGTTCAAATAGGACTCTGTTGATAGTCTCCTGTGTGCCGTTATCATCTGCCGATCGAAGTTATAGTCTGGATAACATACCTCCGCGGTTCCATTAAATCTGTTACCAAATAAATAAANATCATCTGCCGATCGAAGTTATAGTCTGGATAACATACCTCCGCGGTTCCATTAAATCTGTTACCAAATAAATAAAAACTTCACAAAAAGTTTAAAATATACATAAAGAATGCAAAGGAATTATAAGTTACCAACGGTACCGATACAAAACGTTTTTTAACAAAAAATACATGTTTCCAATACCACAGGCAAATAAGCACTAAAGAACAACAGAATTAACTTAATAGTGTCTCTGACTAGGGAGGGTTNATCATCTGCCGATCGAAGTTATAGTCTGGATAACATACCTCCGCGGTTCCATTAAATCTGTTACCAAATAAATAAACACTTCACAAAAAGTTTAAAATATACATAAAGAATGCAAAGGAATTATAAGTTACCAACGGTACCGATACAAAACGTTTTTTTAACAAAAAATACATGTTTCCAATACCACAGGCAAATAAACACTAAAGAACAACATAATTAACGTAATGTTGTCTCTGACTAGGGAGGGTTTCTTTCTTCCCACTGCAGCTTAGTACCGTGTGTGACCTCCACGTGCACTGTGCAGGTCCCTAACACGCCGTGGCATGCTTGTACTCAGTGTGTGACGTCATCTTCCCTCTCCATCTGGGCAGCTCTTATGAGATATGCAAGTGTTGCTGGAGGCTGTGGACGATTATAAACTGCTGTTATCAGTTTGTCCCAGGCATGTTCAATGCGCCAGTGCGCTATCTGTTGATCACAAAAGAAATACGCAACTCCTACCACCCAAACTGCCTTATCGCACAATATTCCAAACTTTTTGTGAGGTGTATACGTATATACATTTATACAGACAAACGCACGCAGACAATATGTTTTGATTACATTTACAAGCAAATGTATTACAATCCACAACATGTCATAGGAATTAAATTAATGTATACAATTATTTACTTAACGCGCGTACACACGTACACCTAAACCTAGAAATCGATCTTTTGAAAGTGCTGTACCTCAAAATATCTGCGTCAGATACACACACACACAATTTCCGCCAATAAAGTAATAGCGTCACCGCTGGAAGTTCCATAGGTACACGCAGTGCGACTGGAACACTGCACGCCAGTTCAGAGCCTTGCTCTTAGAGGCAATGGCGAACTTGAGGCGCGAGGCAGTGTCGCCCTTATAGCTCCCGCGCTTCTCGGCCTGAAACGACGTAAATAACTCTTAGGTGCGTGAGAGTGCGAGCAAGATGACGTCACTTACTCGTGGATACTTCGAGAAGATGCGTGCACTCAGAACACAATATGGTGCTGAGTCGGCCTCTTTGACCTCCCTCGCAGGGGCGAGGAGGATCATCTCAAGTCTGATCCACCGCCCGGACATGACTGACGGACACCTGCAGGCCGTCCACCGTTACAAGAGCACATTTGTAATCAACCTTTGAGAAATGTCACTGCCCCTACCTGGTATAGGCGTGCGTATGCAAATAACAGATGTATGGAACCAATCAGAGTAACGCGATGCGGTCGGCAGCTANCACCAGACATGAACATTATTGAGCATATCTGGGATGCCTTGCAACGTGCTATTCAGAATAGATATCCACCGCATCGCACTCCTATGGATTTGTGGACTGCGCTGCAGGATTCATGGTGTGAAATGCCTCCTGCATACCTTCAGACTTTAGTCGAGTTCATGCCACGTCGTTTTGAGGCATTTCTGCGTGCTCGCGGGGGCCCTACACGATATTAAGCAGGTGTACTAGTTTTTTTTTTTTTTTGCTCTTCAGTGTATATTGGCGGGCCACTGACGTTCGCCCAGTAAAGTTGGTAACGATGGANCACCAGACATGAACATTATTGAGCATATCTGGGATGCCTTGCAACGTGCTATTCAGAATAGATATCCACCGCATCGTACTCCTATGGATTTGTGGACTGCGCTGCAGGATTCATGGTGTGAAATGCCTCCTGCATACCTTCAGACTTTAGTCGAGTTCATGCCACGTCGTTTTGCGGCATTTCTGCGTGCTCGCGGGGGCCCTACACGATATTAATCAGGTGTACTAGTTTTTTTTTTTTTTTTTTTTTTTTTGCTCTTCAGTGTATATTGGCGGGCCACTGGCGTTCGCCCAGTAAAGTTGGTAACGATGGAGGGAAAATAGTTAACTCTGTATTAAAAGTGTTATGTAAATTTTTCTAACATCTGAACTTATTTATTTTTCAATTTTTTTTAACGCACTTAAGTGCAAAAATTTAAAAATTAGTAAAATATTTACTTTTTGAATAATTACAGTTCCACTTGACCGACGCATGAATCAAGCTATGAGGCGCGTGCCCATGTTGATAGGCAACATGCAGATTTCGCAAAATATAGTTGAAAATGATACCAACATATTTGCATATGCGTATGAAAATAAAAATGTGCCGTTTGTTGCATAAAAATCAGTTTTGAAAAAGTTATTTTAGTTCTAAAGCAGTAACTTTCGCGGCCGCTGTCGCGTGAATGCGGAACGCTCTCTCATTGGTGTGACGTCACTAGTCATACGCCGGCGACCGGTAGCAAACACGCAGCACTAAGATGGAAGGCAACTTTGTGAAAGCGCAGTCGGACAATCTGCCACGAGTAGATATCGATATGCTACCTGATTACTTCAATTCCCATTGTTTTGTGGAATCTGAAATAAGATGTGTAAAACTACAAAGATAAGAACGTGTCCCATATCGCACAGTCGTGATCTTCAAATCCGCAGTAGGCCTACATCACACATTACAACTTATTTTTACGTTTTACTGAGGTAGTACGTATTACACTGAGGCGACAAAAATCATGGGATACCTCCTAATATCGTGTCAGATCTCCTTTTGCCCAGCGAAGTGCACCAACTCGACGTGGCATGGACTCAACGAGTCATTGGAAGTCCCCGGCAGAAATATCGAGCCATGCTGCCTCTATAGACGTCCACAATTGCGAAAGTGTTGCCGGTGCAGGATTCTGTGCAC
>NQII01000926.1:760091-770108 GCA_002778355.1 Clitarchus hookeri | reverse complement strand
AATTGCGAAAGTGTTGCCGGTGCAGGATTCTGTGCACAAACGTCCCACATTGATTCCTGTGGTTATTTCACGCAGTGTTGCTTGTCTGTCAACACTGACCATTCTGCGCACACGTTGTTGGTCTCTGTGAATAAGTGCAGGCGGTCGGCCACTGCGTTGTCCATGGTGGGAGGTTATGCCTGAAATTAGGTATTCTCGGCACACTCTTGACANTGCATCATTGTTTGGATATATGAAGTCCATGAATGGCTGCAAGTGGTCTCCAAGTAGCTGAACATAACCCTTTCCAGTCAATGATCGGTTCAGTTGGACCAGAGGACCCAGTCCATTCCATGTAAAAACAGCCCACACCATTATGGAGCCACCACCAGCTTGCACAGTTCCTTGTTGACAACTTGGGTCCATGGATTCGTGGGGTCTGCGCCACACTCGAACCCTACCATCAGCTCTTACCAACTGAAATCGGGACTCATCTGACCAAGCCACGGTTTTCCAGTCGTCTAGGGTCCAACCGATATGGTCACGAGCCCAGGAGAGGCGCTGCAGGCGATGTCGTGCTGTTAGTAAAGGCACTCGAGTCGGTCTTCTGCTGGCATAGCCCAGTACAGCCAAAGTTCGCCGCACTGTCCTAACGGACACGTCCGTCGTACGTCCCACATTGATTCCTGCGGTTATTTCACGCAGTGTTGCTTGTCTGTTAACACTGACCATTCTGCGCACACGTCGTTGGTCTCGGTCATTAAGTGCAGGCGGTCGGCCACTGCGTTGTCCATGGTGGGAGGTTATGCCTGAAATTAGGTATTCTCGGCACACTCTTGACACCGTGGATCTCGGAATGTTGAATTCCCTAACCATTTCCGAAATGGAATGTCCCATGCGTCTCGCTCCAACTACCATTCCGCGCTCAAAGTCTGTTAATTCCCGTCGGAAACATTTTCACATGAATCACTTGAATACAAATGAAAGCCCAACCAATGCACTGCCCATTTATACATATTGTACGCGATACTACTGCCATCTGTATATTTGCATATTGCTTTCCCATGACTTTTGTCACCTCAGTGTATTATCATCTGTGTTTATGTTTACGATTGCTAAGATCGAAAGTTGGAAATTTAAATATGGAATAGGTATTACATTACCAAGAATAACAAAATTGTAATGAAGGCGACTGCAGAGAGCGTACTGTGTTGTCACGCGCCATGCTTAATGTCTGTGATAAATTTAACTACATTACTTAGAAATAAAATGTAATGTTGAGAAAGAAGGTTACATATTATTTCCGGATTCTAAACCACGTTTCAGTATTCATAAAACACTAATTTCGCTTTATAAATGTGAGATAACGAGCAGTATGGCGACAGTATGCCTATAGCTAGCACGCTAGACTCTACCCGACACCACACGACTTCTCGAGCTGCTGCGGGCTGGTGGCGGGCAGAACGCCGCGCTGCCGGTCGGCAAACCTGCATTTTCCGCGTTCCTGCACGTTTCTAAACACTATATTTGAGGATTCAAATATAGTGTTTAGAAACGATTTTTTATTTTTAATAACTTGCTTATCTTATTGTTTCTTATGTTTTGTGTACCTAACATACGGTTTATTATTCTGANGTCGGCAAACCTGCATTTTCCGCGTTCCTGCACGTTTCTAAACCCTATATTTGAGGATTCAAATATAGTGTTTAGAAAAGATTTTTTATTTTTAATAACTTGCTTATCTTATTGTTTCTTATGTTTTGTGTACCTAACATACGGTTTATTATTCTGACGTCACGATATCTGTGTCTACACTTTCTTTTTAAAATGTAAGAACTGTACACATAGACATGGTAGTTTGAGAAACACTTAATACCTGGGATGAGATTAAATACAGTGAAGAAAATATGTAATTAAAGCTTAAGAATTTGTTTTATTCCTCAAAAGCTGTTTTTTTTTCTGTTTATTTAAGGGAAAAGGTTATAAAAGTGACAGCATACTTGCGTAAAACGCTTAGGCCTATTTANGGCTGAAAACATAGACATGGTAGTTTGAGAAACACTTAATACCTGGGATGAGATTAAATACAGTGAAGAAAATCTGTAATTAAAGCTTAAAAATTTGTTTTATTCCTCAAAAGCTGTTTTTTTTTTCTGTTTATTTAAGGGAAAAGGTTATAAAAGTGACAGCATACTTGCGTAAAACGCTTAGGCCTATTTAGTGTCACTTTTGTGGGCCTAGTCTCGTAATTTTTTGTAACGTCCATCTTAGTAACTTAGAAAAAAGGGGCAGGGCAAATATGAAAGTAAGATCATATTTGATAAACATTTCTAAATACATTAATTTTTTAGTGTTTTGGAAGTAAAAATTAAGTTTATATTTAACTTAAAATTGTTAGTCTTATGAAAGCTAACTAGAGACAAATCAAAACAACTTAAGTTTTTTTTTTTTAGAAATTGCTATGTTTGAAAAATAACGTATAATATAAACCAAACTTTTTTTGCAAAAGGGACTCTGAGCCCCACCCAAATAATTTTATGTTTAATTTGCATGCAATATAAATATAGCTTAAATATGATGCATGTGCTCTTGAAACGAATGTTAGAAGTTATATTAAATTATTAAGAAAATATATATACCAAATCCCGTCTATTAGGCCTAACTTGGAATGTATAAACACAAAAAATTTAAAATTTACATTGTGTGGCTAAATTTTTTGCCTTTTATTATTATGAAATACGTTAACATATTTTTTTTATGCTCACGTCTACATCACATGCGGATTGCTAAACGCGTTGTGGTATGTATTAAACAATACCATAATAAAGGTTAATAGTAGACATTCAGTAGTCCAGTGTTAAAACTACCTACATAGGGGAAACACAAACACGTTAAATATAATTACGTACGTCAATATGGTCTTCGCAAACAAAAAGAACTAATTTTGACGAAACATATTCTATGTCTCGCCTAACTGCGTTAAACCACGTCTTCCTGTTTGTTTGGTTTTTTTGTAACCAACAAATATTTTATCAGGCGTTTTGCGAGATTTACTAGTACATTGCAGTACAATAAATCATTTCGATGATTTTGGTATACTTGGCTCTTTATTTTCTTTTTCCATTACTTCAAACAATTTATATCTAACCAAATACGCATCACCGCTGAAGTAAACAAACGCGGCGGCCGCGGAGTGAGTAGGCGCGACAGACGCGTTTTGGCGGGCGTTTCAAACGTAAAACTTCCATTCAATCATAACTTATTCAAAACTGATTTTTAAATCGCGATACTTGGTAAATACATTTCTAACACATAAATTATTGAAAACCAAGTGCCAGCAAAAAATGTGCATGTTGCCAATTGTACATATGGCGGAGGAATGCACAATGCGCATACAAGTAGATCTTGAGCAGGACTGTCAGAAGTGCTCGGTTTACCTACAACAGGTACTCCATTACAGAAGCACCAGGGGGTCGGCCCGCGGAATCCGCGGGTTCGCTATCCTTGGGTGAGGCAGGTAAACGGGTGCATTTTGAAACCCAACCTTTTTTTTTTTAATCTTTTGACAGAGTGTAATTATATTAATGTTGTCCTAGGGGGCTACAATAACTGCGATAAGTGCTGGCCTCAAAAGAAGCATAGCCCGCGTAACCCGCGTTTTTAGTTAACAATTGTGAAGCATCTACATGCGTGCAATATAAAACCCACGTCATAAACATGGCCTGCGATAAGCTTGGTAAGTGTAGAGTCCATTTTGGAATGAATTTCGAAATTATCGTACGAAATACCGATGTGTGTGGTTCAGATCTAATAATGGTACGGCCCAACCATGTTCATTTCAGGCCTAAAGGTAAACTTGAGCGGTGCCGAGTCCATTACAGTACGAATTTGTAAATTATCGTACAAAATGCCGAAGTTATGGTACACTGTACTTTAATTATGGTACGCAAAGTATGGACCGCCTGGCTTTGTACGATAGTTATGGTGCATATTATGGTACACTTTTATGGTACTGACATTTATCCAAAAGGGTCTAACTAACTTTAAGTCGAGGGAGAGTCCGAAGAGTCACCCCTCCCTCAAATCCCACCGCAATGGGCCGAAAACTGTGGCTTCAAGAACCGAAAAACATAAATGCCTCCTCCCCTCAGGGGTACCGACATTTTTTCAAAAGGGCATAACTGACCCAACGGCCGAGGGAAGGTCCAAAGAGACAGCCCTCCCTCAAATCCTGGCGAAATCGACCGAAAACTTCGACTTCCAGCACTGGCGAAAGATAAAAACACACCCCTCTCGTAGCAACATCTCCTCCCAGTGCGGGTTGGGGGGGGGGATCGAAATAGTAAGGTTCAAGGTTGTGCACAAATTTTGTCCCAAACCTCTACCCCTTAAGGGAGGGGCGCTGCGCGCCCCCAAAGTCACCCTTCCAACTTCCGTTCTTGATTAATGAGATAGACCAGGGGTCGGCCCGCGGAATCCGCGGGTTCACAGTCCTTGGGTTAGGCAGGTAAACGGGTGCAATTTGAAACCCAATTATTTTTTGACAGAGTGTAATTATATTAATGTTGTTCTAGGGGGCTTAAGTGGTATTGAGTCCATTATGGTACGAAATTTTGAATTATCGTACAAAATACCTAAGTTATGGTACGCTGTACTATAATTATGGTACGCAAAATTTGAACCATCTTACTTTGTACGATAGTTATGGTACATATTATGGTACTGACATTTATCCAAAAGGGCCTAACTTACTTTTAAGTCGAAGGAGGGTCCTAAGAGCCCCTCCCTCAAATCCCATCGAAATCGGCCGAAAACTCCGGCTCCAAGAGCCGAAAAACATAATTGCCCCCCCCCCCTCGGGTAACCGACATTTTTCCAAACGGCATAACTGACCCAACGGGCGAGGGAAGGTCCAAAGAGACATCCCTCCTTCAAATCATGACGATATCGGCCGAAAAATGCGACTTCCAGCCTTAACCCAAGTTCAAAAACAGCCACCTTTTACATATACTCCTCCCTGGGGAGGGTGGTAGTGGTGGGTGGGGGGGGATCGAAAGAGGAAGGATCAGTGGTTTACATAAACTTTGTTTCAGCCTTCTACCCCTTAAGGGAGGGGCGCTGCGCGCCTTCAAAAACACCCCTCAAACTTTCGTTCTTGATTAATGGAATAGACCAGGGTTCGGCCCGNCATGGGTTAGGCAGGTAAATGGGTGCAATTTGAATTTTTTGACAGTGTTATTATTTTAATATTTTCCTAGGGGTCTTCTTGAGTGGTACTTAGTCCATTATGGTACAAATTTTTAAATTATCGTACAAACAATCGAAGTTACGGTACATTGTACCATAATTATGGTACACGAAATATGGACCATCTTACGTTGTACGATAGTTATGGTACATATTATGGTACTGACATTTATTCAAAAGGGACTAACTAACTTTAAATCGAGGGAGGGTCCAAAGACAACAGCCCTCCATCAAATCCCATCGAAATCGGCCAAAAACTCTGGCTTGAAGGCCTAAAAAATATAACTCCCCCTCCCCCCCTCCAGCGATACCGATATTCTTCCAGAAGGGCATAACTGACCCACCGGTCGATGGAGGGTCTAAAGACAACAGCCCTCCCTCAAATCCCGCCCAAATCAGCCGAAAACTGTGGCTTCAAGCTCCCAAAAAACATTATTCCCCCTCCACCACCCCTTCCCCACTCGGGGACCGACATTCTTCCAAAAGGGCATAACTTCCCAGTGGCCGATGGAGGGTCCAAAGACAACAGCCCTCCATCAAATCCCATCGAAATCGGCCAAAAACTCTGGCTTGAAGGCCTAAAAAATATAACTCCCCCTCCCCCCCTCCAGCGATACCGATATTCTTCCAGAAGGGCATAACTGACCCACCGGTCGATGGAGGGTCTAAAGACAACAGCCCTCCCTCAAATCCCGCCCAAATCAGCCGAAAACTGTGGCTTCAAGCTCCCAAAAAACATTATTCCCCCTCCACCACCCCTTCCCCACTCGGGGACCGACATTCTTCCAAAAGGGCATAACTTCCCAGTGGCCGATGTAGGGTCCAAAGACAACAGCCCTCCATCAAATCCCATCGAAATCGGCCAAAAACTGTGGCTTCAAGGCCCATAAAACATAACTCCCCCCTCCCCCCGGGGGTACCGACATTTTTCCAAAGGGCATAACTGACCCCACGGCCGAGGGAAGGTCCAAAGAGACATCCCTCCTTCAAATCACGGCGAAATCGGCCGAAAATTGCGACTTCCAGGCTTAACCCAAGTTCAAAAACACCCCCCCCCCCNGTTTTTTTTTAAAAATAAAGTCTAATTTTACTTAGTGTTAATCTTCTATGCTCTATACATATTATAAAACTCAACGTCTCGGTGAATTAAATTCTAAAAACACTTATTAGTATTTCTCTGTTATAGGTAGATATATGCTACCATGGAGTTTTTTTTAGGTCTTTTTATTCTACACAATTCTTTACTACATGATATTGTTCCATCTGTAACGGTTTAGACAGCGCATTGCAAGAGACAGGGCTGGCGGCAAACTTTTTTCTNGCATTGCAAGAGACAGGGCTGGCGGCAAACTTTTTTCTGACTTGATTCGCTATTATGGTTTGTAAATTTTTTTTAAATATATTTTCTCGCGATAATAAGTAGCCAATATCGCGTTTCAGCCCTCCAACTATTTCTGTGCAAGAAATTACGTCAATCCGTTGCGACGTGAAAGAAGTACAAACAAACTCACTTTCGCATTTATAATATTAGGTAGGATTACATTTCATAGTTCTAAGCAAATATTTGAGCCTGGTTGTTAATGGGTGTTCCCTGGTTGTCATTAAAAGGCGAAATTTGAATAACTAAGTTAACTGTTGCATAAATATGCGTTAGTAGTTCATATATTATGCCCGTCATGACGGGTAAGGTAATTAGCTAAGTTTCTATTGTCGCATTTTTCAGTAGACCTAAATCCTCTTAAATTTGAATCAGGAAGAAATAAATAAAAAATGCAAGATGGCGGGTAACGCAGGTTCTTAAGCGGCCTGCCTTGTAAAAAATATTACACTCCTCAAGGTCATAACCGGCAGTAAGGAAGCATATTTCGCGTGTGTTCCATTTCCTCAGAATTTTAAGAGGTGACTTGGGTTTTAATACGGCAGTCTGTTCAGGAAAGATACAGCGTTGCCGCTACAGTTTAAAACACTGTTTTACAGAAAAATATATATCTTAAACAGGGGGCTACTTACAGCGACTTTGGCTGACTGACACTTTCCAACGACCATATTTATATTTCAGTAACCAAATTTATACATGTGTAACAAAATATCGACTTTTATTTCTGTTCTGAAAAAATACTGACACTAAAATATGCGATAGTTTCTATTTTTCTAATTATAATAAATAACACAACTGCCTACAATGAAGGCCATATGACGGGCCGGGAGGAACATTAAGGCCTCCGCCTATCTGGCGCTTGAAATGAGTTGCATAGTTTGAAATAACGTGCGTCCATCGTGCTGATCTACGAAAGGAATACGCACTTCAGGCGAGGGATGCTGAGTGCTTTCAAGACGGCACACACATTACAAACACAATTTCAGAACACTCCAGAAATTGCTTTTTCAAAGTGTTGTATCTCAGAGTACAAGCATCAGATACAGACAAAACTACTCAAGGGCCCTGTACTGAACATTCGTACAGACTTTCCACCAATAACATAATAGGGTAACAGCTGAAAGTGCCATAGGCAGCCGCAGTGCGACGAGAACACTGCACGCCAGTTCAGAGCCTTGCGCTTAGTGGCGATGACGCACTTGATACGCGAGGCAGTGTCGCCCTTATACCTTCTGTTCTTCTCGGTCGCAAATGCGCAAAACAGCTCCAGGTAGGCAGGGGCCTTAAGGCTCGGCTTTATGTCTTTGAAATAAATATTTGTTTTTCGCGTCATAATTTCGGATTCATAGTAATTACAATTTTCATATTTCATCAATATGTTCTCGACATTTTACAACAAGCAGATAACTCACAATTAAATTTACGCAAAAAAAAAATTAAACAATTCGTAAAATGTAAATGTTCTATACCCGTACATTACCAATAATTACTACGAATCCCAGTAATTGATTAGAAAGACACAAAGCCGAGCGTTGATTGGCCGGGAGTGACGCGACGTACCTTCCTGACGGCCAACATGAGCCAGACGAGGGCGTACTTGAGGGCGTACCACCTGCCCGGCTGGCGGTACACGCCCAGCACAGGCGGGGGGTCGTCCGCCCTCAGCAGGAGTGCCAACACCCCGGCCACGACCAGCAGAGCCAGTGCCACCAACATCCCGCGGCCACTCTCTCGCGCGCACTGTGCTACTCTGTACGCGACCAGCCAGCCAACCAACCAACNTAACTTACGTAAAGACATCGCGACTGAGTACTCTATCTCAGTATCTCCACAGTTTCTGAATCAAACCTTTGAAAAATCACCCCATGCTAGACGTCCTTGGTGGAATCCTAAATACCGTTACAAGACGCCAAGGAGGCGAGTCCGAGTTGGTGAGGACTAGAGGTTTTAATAAAAATAAAACAACCAAGTTTGGTTTTTAATTTGTTCACGTGGTCAATTATTTACAACATTAAACTATCAGTATCCACTATTAATCTTTTTATTTATCGGTGAGCGCAATATTTAATGCCTATCTCAACTCTAATAACGTGTATGTTTGNTCCACTATTAATCTTTTTATTTATCGGTGAGCGCAATATTTAATGCCTATCTCAACTCTAATAACGTGTATGTTTGGTTGTAGTCAATGGAATTAACTCGCACTCAAAGCTAACACATGTTCAGTCTGTATGTTGGCATTATTCGAAATGTCTGTTACACTCGCGCATCCGGTCCAATATTCCCGCTGTGACCGTGGTCTGGAAGNATGTTGGCATTATTCGAAATGTCTGTTACACTCGCGCATCCGGTCCAATATTCCCGCTGTGACCGTGGTCTGGAAGGTTCGCCACACTCCGAGTCCCGCTGAGAGAAACTACGTCATTAACCACGGTATTCCTTAAGGCCGCCGTCTACCTGGAACTTTTTCCCATGTTTAGGCCGAGAAGCGCGGGAGCGATAAGGGCGACACTGCCACGCGCATCAAGTACGCCATCGCCGCTAAGCGCAAGGCTCTGAACTGGCGTGCAGTGTTCTCGTCGTGCTGCGTGTACCTATGGGACTTTCAGCGGTGACCATATTATTTTATTAGTGGGAAGTCTTTAGGAAGGTTCAGTGCAGGCCCCTATAGTAGTTTTGTATGTATCTGATGCGTGCATTTTGAGCTACAGCGCCTTGGAAAGGCCGTTTTTAGCGGTTTTGGAGTACTCTGAATTGATGTTTCTAACGTACGTGATATTTTGAAAGTACTTAACAGCTCTCGTCTGAAGTGTGTGTTCTTTTCGTAGATCAGCACGTTGGACGCACGCTTAATAGTTTCGTTGAAAAACGTGTATTTCGAACACTCTGCAACGCAGTTCAAGCGCCAGGTAGACGGGCGCCTTAAGGCGCGGGCGAGATAGTCCCTTCATCGCAGCGGCTTCCCTCTGTGGCTCTCCGCCCGTATTGCATAATCACTCTGCTGACCTTGGAACACTGGTTCCTTGCTCTAGCAGGGCAGGACAAGAAAGCGACGCAAAGCACCAACACGTTTCACTACCTCATGTTTGGTTAAATTGAATGTTTACTTGTATTTCATCTATAAATTATATTATCTTAACAGCAGAGGAAAAAAAACCGGTGTGTTGGTAATGTCCAGTAGGAATAGTTCTTACACAAAATTATTCCACTGAGTACGCACTTATTCCACTGAGTACGCACGAGTAAGGTGCATTCTCTATTTTGTGTAATGTTCTATATAGAATTGGTGAAGCTTTGTTTGCATGAGGCGGAGGAATATCCTGGAAGTAGAATTTCGCAAGGCTTCAAAAAAATTGGAAGTAAACGAGAATGTATTAAAGCTGCAGTCGCCTTCAGTGCGAGACGTATTGAGT
>NQII01000926.1:708713-760083 GCA_002778355.1 Clitarchus hookeri | reverse complement strand
GGGGGGGGGGGGAGAGGTATGGATGGAGAGTATTTGTAGTACCTGTTATAAGTAGCAGTTATAAGAAAGGAACAGGCGATACCTGTTCTTAGCTTCTGAGATTACCTGTGGCCATCATAGACGATGAGGTATAGGGAAAGTTGGCACTTTCGAGGCCCTAATGATTTTTTCCTATCAGCCATTCTTTATCCTTACGCCACTTTTTTAAATAAATACTGCCATGTAAGTAATAAACACGGTGTATATATTTCACCGGACCCGACAGTTAGCATCTAAGGCAATGCTAACTAAAAATAATGCTAGATTTCTGGTTTGCATTTAAAATTCACTTATTTCCAATGCATATCAATTAACAAACTTCTATTATCATGCATACTCTTACATCTTTGAAAGAAAACCAATGTGGCGCGAGTTGTGATCATTTTAAGATCTACATTTTCAAAGTGTAAACGAGTTATGAATTTGGTGGAAGGGTATGAAAATTGCTCATCAGCATCCACATATACATATTGTTCCAAATATGTTTACCAGCTTCTCTTAAATAAGTCAGTTTTTAAGAATGACACCCAACTTATGACTACACAGCCAGTTTGTCTTATCCCAACAAAATAAAGGCTGAATATTATAACATGTTATGGGCGAAAACGTGTCGCATGGTGGTTTTCCTAGAATAATAAATTAGAATAGTCAATCTGCAAAATGAAGCCAGTTATAAGATCAGACATTGAAGAGAAAAATACAATTTTTGTAAAGGTAAAACCATTGGCTGTACCATAAAGTTCACGAGATTAATTTTGGGGTTGATANCAGTTATAAGATCAGACATTGAAGAGAAAAATACAATTTTTGTAAAGGTAAAACCATTGGCTGTACCATAAAGTTCATGAGATTAATTTCGGGTTCNTCACGAGATTAATTTTGGGGTTGATAAGTGTCGTTTTACTAAGAAGCAAGCTGGATGTGCAAACATTTTTCACTAAATACATGTCAGTGGTCACGTAGTAGCCGACTAAATCTCGTATATTTCTGGTGGTCAGGCGGGGACAGGGGGAGTGATCTCTGCTTACCCACACGTTGGATAAACTATGGTAGTTGGAGGGGGGGGAGGTTGAAGCATTTATAGCCTGGGAAACGTTTAAACTGCCGGCTGCTACTGCAGTAGGGTAATCTCGTAAGTATAGGCTGCAAAATAAATGTAATTTTTTGGATGCCAACTACGAGAATGTCTGCAGATATGGTAGCTCTACATGCTTTAATTGAACTTAGTGGTTGTATAAGTAGTGTTAAAGAATCTGTAAATAGCCGAACTAGTAGTGTACTGGTCGACAAGAAAATAGTGTTAGAGATTGTAAATGAAAATTTAATAGCAAACTACAAGATGAAAGTGTAAGCGAGAGTGTGGACATCGCTGAGCGGGAAACAAAACAGGAAGTGAGCGCCCCCAAGAAGGCATGGCAGGCATTCTTACAGTAGCAGGGGAGACGGCGCACAGTGGCAGAGGTGGAGCCGAGATGGACCACCTCAGCGCCGACGAGTGCAGGCAGCGAGAAGGTGGAGGTCGCAGCCAATACGGCCATCACTAGAGAGGACCAGCAGTTGTGCAGTGTGCCTACGCCTCGGCCAGGGGAAGATAGAAGTCGCAACTAAGCCTGCTCCCTACAATGGACAGACACCTTGGTGCGAATACCAGCACCAGTACGAGAAAGTCGCCGCCCTGAATGGTTGGGCTGACCAGTAGCAGACGTACTACCGCGCAGCTGTAACGACGAGGCCNACGAGAAAGTCGCCGCCCTGAATGGTTGGGCTGACCAGTAGCAGACGTACTACCGCGCAGCTGTAACGACGAGGCCCTGCAGTGAGCATACTGCCAGAACATCAACTGGAGTACTACACACTCGTGTTGGCATCGCAGCTGCTACCTGCGACATGCCCACCAAGCGAACTGCAAAGTGACACCCAGTGACCACTGCAGCAGGTGCAATATGACATACTGCAGTCAAAATTGCCTGCAAATAAGTTACGCACAATAAATGTTTCTACAACGTTTTCCTGACGTCGGACCATTCGAGTATTCCCACAAATAACTACTTTGTGCCAAATTCTTCATAGTCCAACTGTCTTAACTTAAAAACTTTACAACCTACAAATTATGTTACTTTTAGGTTTCCCAAGCCTTTCTGGTCACTGTTTTTCCAACCAATTGAAAAATGTTTTAGTGTCGCACAACAAATTGTTTAAGGGGTTCATATTTCTCACTGTTAAACATGCAATGATAAATGGATATTATAATGCCAGGCCGATGCAGATGCTTTATTGGCCAGACATTACTTCTTCAGCTGGACTTTGAAATCTTTGGTCCTTACAACAACTCGCCCAGGTATTTACACAAAACAGTTAAGGAGAATATTCCGTGCCATATTGGATTTTCGGTTTTCTCAGCTCTACACACAATCCGTTCACAGTTACTTCCAATGTATCTGAAGCCCTGCATAAGTTCCACTTACAGGATATTTCTCTGCCTCATGCAAACCAAGTCTAGAAACTTACACCACAGGGACAGCGCACCACATTCGTGCGCACTCAAGTGTCATGATATTTTGCAATAGAACTATTTCTTGCTGGGCATTACAAACACACTAATTTTCTCTCCGTTTTCATTTATATTAATTATATTTGAAATAAAATTTTTAGATATAAAAAATGTAAACGTTAAAATTAAACAAAAATATGGTACTTTTACGTTAATATAAGTATAAAACTATTGTGATTCAATCAAGAAACAACAAAGCACGTCGTACGTAGGGTGATTTTCCAAAAGTCTGATTCAAAAAGTGTGAAGAAACCACGAATAGACCTTACTGACCTTTCGCTAAATACAGACAAGACAAGGGAACTACGAACTCATAATTACGCCACAATTTTAATTCTACCAAAATTTGGCAAAACAAACATCTTGACATAAATACGAGTTTGTAGTTCAGTCATGTTTGCACTGCTGTGATAAGGTCGATAGCTAGTTCTGTAAAGAGGTACTTTTGGAATCATGATTTAAAAAACAAAAACTAAAAAAAAACCACATGATGTTTTCAAACATTGTCCTAGTAAAANACTTTTGGAATCATGATTTAAAAAACAAAAACTAAAAAAAAACCACATGATGTTTTCAAACATTGTCCTAGTAAAACCCATCTGTTTGGCCATGCTTGTTCTTTGCAGTCCTACACTACTAAGGCGAAGCAGGTAGCATCTCAATGGCTGTGTATTCCAGCTGCACTCAGGACGCATGCANACTTTTGGAATCATGATTTAAAAAACAAAAACTAAAAAAAAACCACATGATGTTTTCAAACATTGTCCTAGTAAAAACCATCTGTTTGGCCATGCTTGTTCTTTCCAGTCCTACACTACTAAGGCGAAGCAGGTAGCATCTCAATGGCTGTGTATTCCAGCTGCACTCAGGACGCATGCACGACTGCCATGAGGAGGAGGAGTTGAATAACTCAAGAGTATTTACCAAATAAGTAAATCAATTCTAATTTCAAACTTTGGGTGAAGCAGCGCTTCAAACCCCCAATACAAGCTGCCAGTGAAGGTCAGTAGTAGTGTGCATCAATGATTACGAAATATGTAACCAACCACACACAGATGATGGAGATTAATCACAGAGAGAAAACAGTTGTATCCTGATGAAACCCACCAGCAACATTAACCACATGCGGAAAAAAGCTTTAAACACCTCAGATTATGCAGCATATATATACACACACACACACATGCATACATACATGCATGCATGCATACATACATGCATACATACATGCATGCATACATGCATACATGCATACATGCATACATGCATACATGCATACATACATGCATACAATACATACATACATGCATACATGCATACAATACATACATACACACAACTACATGTATCTTTAACATATTCATTTCCATTAAAAAAATTTTACACATTGGATGATAACTAATTTACAAACCTTAGCAGATTCAAAATCTTACAACACAGTATGGTTCAAACGAATGTCAATGGTAAATGGTTTCTTAAGTGATTGAGTTAACACCACTCCTTAAATATTACAGAATATTGTGTTGAAGGGAGATGGTGCGTGTCCAAAATACAAGTATTTAGGATGTCAATAAGTGTGGGGATTAAGGGCAGGCTGTAGGTACATGGGCTTTCGTTGGAAACAGTAACGGATCTAGATTGCAGATATTGTGGAGTGGAGTGGAGTGTGAAGGTTTGGATGGCTCACAACAACGTGGTCTTGAGAGCCGACGAGGGTGAAGTGAGCAGAGTATGGAGCGGTGTTGGAATGCGAGGGAGTGGAAAACTGGAGATCACTGAGAAAACCTGTCGACCAGCAGCATTGTCCAGCATGAATCCCACATGCGAAAATCCAAGAGCGACCCCGCTAGAAAGTAAACCTGGTTCACCCAAGTGGCAGGTCAATATTCTGACCACTACACCACCATGGGCCCTACTTTTAGAGACGGTAAAACCATGGGGGGGGAGGGGGGAGTAGCTGCCAGGACAGAACACCCCTGGGAAAACTTTGAAATTTAAATCTTGAGGGGAATCCTTAGTAAAAATCATTGAAGCCTCGCGGTCACATCTGGCCGTAAAAGCCCTCCACAGACACGGATATGTATATGTGGGAAGCTGAATTCTTTGCAAATTAGATACGTATCAATACAATATTATTACACATTATGTAAGCCAGTGGATTAAGCTACAGATACCACTCTGTACTTTTCTCTCTCTTGAGAAAACTGCAGGACAGTCCTAAAAACGTCATTTTAAACATTTTAACTTTTTTTCATTTTGGACATATTTAATAGGATAACAGCTATAAGGGGCAGTTGTAGATAATTGTTTCTTACCTGTCCTGATAAAGTCGTTCCCAGAGAATTTACATATGCACACACACACACACACACGATGTTATCGCCGCTACAATGCCGCGCAGTACGGCCATACATGAAACAAAAAGAAGGCATTGCCGAGACTGTTTAGATAAACAGACAAAATATAGAAAGAGAAATTGAGGGCAGCGGGTCGGTATACAAGGGCAGACACCGCAAGGTCGTACGTCAGTCTGAGAGGCCTGCCAGTTCGCGAACCTCGGCAAGAATGTCTATGTCGCGGTTACCACCATCGGCCCCCTTGCGAATTGGGTCCTTGCACGAATGATACATGTCAAGAGAGAATCCGTGGCGAGTGTGCCAAAAAGCTAGCTCTGGGTATTTGCTAGTAAAGAAGCTTTCAGTAGAGTCCGCATTTAAGCCAATTGCAAGTAGAGAATTCAACATCCTTCTGAAAACTCTATAGTCTTGAATTTGTATTTTTACACAGGAGACCGTAAATAGCTTAAAGCACAAGTAGGTGTTTTATTCCATTTGTCCTCAATCATCAATAAACTAACAACAACCTAGCGTAATAACATGTATACGTGCAAATGCTGTTTTTCCAGACAACGTTTTACTAGAAAATTCCCTTAAAGTGGTCAACTACCTTTGATGTGAATTGTGTTGCAGTTTGAACTAAGCATTTTGACGAAACTAAAAAATTTCCCCAATATGTTTAAATACAAAAAAAACCCCAAGAAGAGGATGGAATGATACTTTCAAAATAACACACACAGTATGTTATTTTAGAGCCCTCCAACATTGTTACAATGGCTTGCTAATTCATTTGCCATCAGGAGTGGATCCAATAAGAGGGGACACAACCCTCTCATTGACATGAAACTGTCCTGTGAATGTTTTAAAAATAAAATGAAATAACATTGTTTAAAATACTGATTTTATTTTAATATTGTTTCCTAAAGGAATGACGAGACTGGCCATTCTTTAATGCACCCCGGTGCGAGAGAAGACGCCTCGCAGGAGCAACAGGGGCGACACTGCGACGTGCGTCAAGTGCGCCATCGTCCACGCGCAAGGCTCTGAACAGGCGTGCAGCGTTCTCATTGTGCTGCATGCACCTACGGGATTCGCTCAGGTACTACGTCACCAGTGATAAGCAACATCTGGTACAAGCCTTCACATTAAATGCTTTGTACACACTTCCCTCAGCAACTTTGAATAAAATTACAGAAATTGTCAAAATACAATAGTAAAAGTACACACTGCTATATTATTGCATTATCTAACTATTACATAGAAAAGAATTAAATCAATTTAGAGTCTTCATATTCAGCCATCAATCTCGCATGTTGCTTTGCAAGCCGGTGGTTAATAAAGCCAAATAACCAGCATTGTAACAATTTGCACATTAAGCGAACATTCACTAGCCCAACTGAAGTTCACCTCCAATGCAGGTAACTTTCTAAAAATTAGGCAAGTAAAAAAAAACAAAAAACACGTGTATATAACTATTTATTATGTGACGAACCAATGTACACGCACTTGCTACTTTTCAAGTAATCAAATCAGTCTCTCACGTTGCCACATTTTGCAAACGAACCCCTCTCTCGCGCTGGGCCATTTTGCAAATGCACACTTATCAACTGACAAGTTTTTTCAGCAATGAAATCAGTCTCTCGCGCTGGGCCATCCTTTCTTGGTGTCTTTTTTCCTTTGCCCTTTGATTTTCTTCATTTATTTGTTTGATGGCCGACACTAACGCCGTTAACTTTCTTTTCTGTTGAGCTGCAATGGAAAAAATTACACTCACAGCAGAGATTCGTAGGTGGAACAAAGCACACGAAAATACATACAGTTTGTTCATGGTAAAGTGAGTACTTTCGATACACACTTTTGAACAAAAAACAATCACTGCTCAAAACTACACATCGAGGGTCAAACATTGACGCCTCGCAACTGACACGTTTCTCAAAAAATTAATTTTGATGTTAAAATATAAAAAATATCCTATTTTCTGTCAAAAAATCGTAGAGAAATTAAATTTTTCTACTTCTCCAATGCACACTATAGCCAACTCTCATCTCGATGACTAACATATTTAAAAGTCGATACCTCATATCTTCCCATTGTACAATCTGGATGTGATGCAGTCACTGGATGGTAGGTAATTTAAAAAGCCGATTAATTTAGAATAATATTATTGAATGGCATTAGTAAGTATTCTAAAACAGTAGGCTACAATAGAGTAGATAATTTAAAAAAAAAACTGGGACTATGTGGGGCCACCCCGTGATTTTCGCATGTGAGAATCGCGCCGGACGTGCCGGTTGTCTGCGGGTTTTCTCAGGGATCTCCATACTCTCATCGCTTCACCCTCATCAGCTCCTAAGACCTCAATGTCACGAGTAGCCCAAAACTCTTCACTCACTCTGGAAATTAAGTACACAGCAGATGGGATCATCAAAGTCAAGCTTGATATTGATGTACCATTTATAGATCTTGGAAAGAGACCCAAGAAAGTAACTTTGGTGTCACCATTGTCATTGCCTACAAAATGTACAGGACCATTGTGCATCAAGAAATAGAAGTGGGATCACCTCCAGCAGTTGAAGCATGTAATTCCAATAGACTGCCATACTTACAGTGATTCTCTGCCACATACTAGGTGTTCAAGGATACTTAAGTCTATTCAATTTTATAGTATTATAAACCTATTAAGTAAGGTGGAAAGCTTTAAGTAATATAAATTATAAACCATCTATTGTTGATAAAAATTGTAGCGTTTCCTTTGATTGATTTGTATTTTTTTATCCTAATAATACTTTTTTTTATAAATAAAGTCTACCTAATAAGTATAGGTAAATGGTAATCCTAGCAACAATATATTTCTTGATACAGTATAGTAGAAAAAACTAAGTGAAGCACTGAAATTGTTACCTCGTATCTGCTATATAATGGGAATAAACAAAAATTGACACCTCGTATAGCAAATTTTTATTTATTTTAAAATAACAGGAAACTTGCAACATTAACTATCTAAATATTGAATAGTTTCATTTCAATTACAATTATAAATATTTTCATGTTATTTATACAGTGTAATGAAAATTAAATAATCAGTTTCATCTGTCTACTGTAAAATTCTACTTTTCGTAGCTACGAGGTGTCAATGTTTGACCATCAAGGGGAGAAGTAAATACTTAGGGATGTAGTAGTGTAGAATATTCCGAGAAAAAAAGGTGATATAAACCTGTGTCCAAATGTCAACTGGTATAATGTTACAGCTGTTTGAAGTTGGCATGCATGCTTCATGCCGCTTGTCGAGAACACCACAGACAGTTTACTAACCGTACAGTACTGGAGTATAGAACGTTTACTCATGTGTTCAACATCATTTGTGAGACTGGTGCAGTCATCAGCCATCACATTTTGTCTGACCATCCACTCCAACAAACCATTCTTCGCTTAGTAGACCGTAGTCCCGCAAGCCCACTAAGAATGTCTGTATGTCCGAGGGATGCTCAACATACACGAGCATGGCGAACGTTACATTTCAATGGCTTGTATATTTTTTATAATCAGCAGGTGCAACACCTTCACACAGAGATGAAGCTGGGCGACGAGTTTTGCCACTGGTTAATTGCTCATCATTAATTACATTAATACTGTTCGGCAAAGAAGTTACTTTCACTCGTGACAGTATCAACAATGTTGTTGATGCCGTTGCAAGTGAGTGTCATCGACAGTCTCACGAAAATCCACGTGCCATTATTGAAACACAATTTCAGCGTCACTTCTCCGGAAATGTGTGGTGCAGTATGATCAACTGCACATGCAGGTTGTTGAACACATGAGTAAGTCTGGTACTGTGTGGTCAGGAATCAGTCTACGATATTCTAAACAGGAGGCAAGAATACCATATAGGCATATTCAGGATGTGTAAATACGTATGGCATTGTTCGACACTCTTGTACGTAACGTAGTTAAGTTTACCACTGCACTACAACTGCTACTTTATAACGCTACAGCTGCAGTCCCATCTCATTCCATTCTGAATGCTTACCTGCTCCGGCCTAGCACGCACAGTGGAAGTGTACACACCAACTTTAACACCAGTTGACATTTGGACACATGTTTTATATAACCTTTCTTTGCTCAGAATATTCTATGCTAGCATTTCCTGAAGTATTTACTATTCCCCTTGAAACAGCCTGTATATTACATGTATACTACATTATGCATACATAATACATCCCATTTACACAATACATTACATGTGTAAAACATTACACGTACATAATACATAAAACATACATAATACATTACACATACTTATATAATATTTTACACACTGTCATGCAGGCCCCAGTTAAGTTGGCAGCAAATTTATGAAAATAGTTCTTAACATTTGACGTATTGCAAGTGTAATATTTAAGTTTGTGGCCAATGAAGGTAGTACGTCTGTTTCACATAGAGTATAAATTTGCATATTGGTAACATTTACATTCTCTACAGATTTTCTTGGTTGGCAAATGAATAAAGTGATGAGGCCTGCATCAACATTAATTTTATAGATGGAAGGATAAAAAATGAGAATTAAAAGTAGATCCAAAGCAGGACTTTCAAAGTGAAGAGAGCGAAGAGATTCTGGCATAGTACACCACAAACAAACAACTACAAATAAACATGTTAAAATATTAACCACAAGCAATAAATCAAGACAAAAATGCAAAAAAAAATTACTGAACAGGAAGCAAATGCAGGACTTGGATGGCAAAAACACAGCAGAGATCACAGAGATCACAGAGTAGTTGAGAGTACAGAAGTGAAACACATACTTCAGCTACACAAGTCGACAAAATGGCAGCGCAGGCCAGCAACATGTCTGAATACCGTTCAACTGGAGCTTAAGAACTTGCTCGCTAGCCGGCAGCCAAGCCAATAAGGAACCTTACACAGCACACGGTAGCCGGTACCCAGATCCTGGCGCAGCCAATCAGAGAATGGACACGCTCTCATCAAAGGAAATGCCATGACATTTTGCCTCTGTGTGCTGAACTTCTCTGTGGCGAGACTTAAACCACATAATTCAAAATACAGTGAAATGTTCTTTATAAACTTCCCGCTTAATAAGATCATTAGTTTTACACCCTGTCTGTTCACACATGTATAACTGAACCCTTTTAATATGTTTTAATGGTTAATAAGCACAATTTTTTCTCCAGTCTCTTGAAAATGTCTTAGGTGTTTTACTACAATTACGAAAAGAAAAAAAAAATTATTATTATTTTTTAAGAGGACATGGTGAACAGTACAATAATGTCAAAATAATGACTATTGGACCAAACATTAATAAACTGACAGAAATGGTTGTGTCACATCTCAGTTTCTTTCATATGTTTGGCAAGACAGAGTCTAAACAATCACAGCCAACTCATGAGCCAAGTCAGATCCAGTTTTGAGCATGGTATAAAGAGTAGTATTAGTAATTAACCAGTACTAAAACCAGCAAAGGAACTTAATTAACAAAAATATGGCGAAATCATACGTGTAACTAATGTAAACAAAGGCCTGTACCGTATATGGCGGTGGAAATGCTGGCTAATGTGGATTTCTAAAGATTATCCAATATCAATTACATGACAATGTCAATCTAAGTTATCAAAAATCACTACATATGTAGTTTTCATTTGAAGCTTTCATTGAGATATCAAATAAGTTAACAAAAGAATTCCCACTATTTGTCGGTGACAATGTATTGGCATACTGTAACTGCGACGTACAGTGACAATGTCCTCGCGTACTGTAACTGCGACTTACTTTCCTGTTCACTACTGTATTGAAGCATCTTAGTGTACTATTCTGTTAATCAAATATTTTCTCCACAGGCTGAAGATTTATAAAATACCTCGGTCTTACAAAAATGTTATTTTCATACAAATTTTTATGTTCTGTTATTGCTACAAAATATTCTTGAACTGATGTAAAAGAAAAGAACATTTTTTTTTATCTACTCCAGTTCTTGAAATCACGCACCATTTCTCTCTGCATTTAAACTGTTTCAAATGTATGTAACACACTACGTAAATGGATAAATAAATGCCTTACTAATAATGCAAAACACAGTTTCTTGACTTTGAGTGAAGATATTCAATTCTTTTTCATTATTTTTAGGAAGGAGTGTAGTAAAACTCAGCGTTTTTAACAGAAAAACATGTGGTCTTGTACCGACAGAAAACAAACTGCATTATTTTATAAATATAAACAAATCATAACATCGACTCATAATCAATAACAAGATTATGGTGCTAATTTGCTGATACTTAATGCATCTGTAAAGAGTAAATACAGAAAACTAAAGTTCTAGAGTAATACTATGTAAACAATGTGTAATACAGAAGGCAATAAGGGAGGTTCAGATGCAGATTCTCAATGCCCAGGAACCATTAGACTACCAATGCTACAGCCTATATTCACAGTTCTAACTGGCCAGACCAGAAATAGTTTAAGAAAATGCTGAAGTACAGCATGGGTCGAAGATGATCCTAATAAACCATATTTAAAAAAAAACCATAATTTATAGACAAAGCTGTTTGTATACCTAAAAAAAAATTATTGTTAATGAATTTAATGTAAATATTTAAAAAAATCAGGTAATTCATTTTATTATAATTCATTGAAACATTTTGTTTTGACTGGCTATAAAGAAATTTCCCCTAGATGAAATATTAGTTACACCACTGCACAATGCGAGACTAGAGTATGAAGTTTAGAAGTTGAGATACAACTTTTTAGCAGCAGCCGATATCACATATCAAGATTTGTAACAGAACGGCCCTAGTGTCCATTTTTACAGTTAAACATGACCGAACATAAAGCTGACTGAAAGAAGCAACGGAGAGCTTTGGAAATGCTCATTTTACCAGTGAACTATACTTACCTATTTGCGATCGCTTGGAAGGTTTCAGATTATCAAAATCGCTGTCATCTTCCTCGCTACTGACAGCAGATTGTTTCATCTTGTTGCCTATTATGTCACCCACAACCTGAAAAGAGTTTACAAACTGTTTAAAAATATCTTTCTAAAATATTTAAGGTGTCCAAGTATTTAAAAAAAAATATTTTTTTTTTGTAGCATTTTTATAATTATGTGATACATCAAACAGTAACCGGATAAAGGCGCGGAGGAAAGAAAGCTAGAATAATATTTTGTGTGTAAGTTGTCATTCATCTTGGAATTTGTTTGACACGGAATTCAAAGGTAAATTATTTGTAGTTATGTTCAAGAAATGTACATGTTTTCTACACCATGGTTCCACATTTTAGTCAAATTCTCATTGCTATCCTGTTGCACACAAACATATTTCCTTAAAACATAGAAAACATATTTGAGCACAAACTTCCTCAAATTCAAATGAACTGCAAACACACATGTATTTTCACAATTGATTCTGTATGTCTAAAAGAGGTATATTTTTTAACTGTTTCTCTAAAAGTCTTGCACAAGAAACAGATAAATGATAATGTAAATTGCAACTATATTATTCACCAAACTGAGAATCGCATGCTGTCAACTGTTGGAAAATACTCTGCAAAATACGTGCACCCCTTTTCCTTTTTACACACTAGTATCGTGCAAACAATTTACGACCGTCATTGAAATTTGTTTTTAGGAATACTGCTTTAATTTACATAGTGTGCATCAATTTCACAGTTGCTGCCATTCGCAAACTCCATGAAATTCCCATAACACTGTTGGTGTGCATATTTCAGTTCTATTTTCAACNGGAAAGGTAAGGGAGGGGTATAAAAAGTAGAGGGGAAAAGGGAAGGAAGAACAGGGGCAGAGGGAGGAGGGAGAGAATTAAGTGCAGTTTCAGGGGCCGAGGGAGGAGGGAGAGAATTAAGTGCAGTTTGCAATGATACTACGTAATATATTCCAATGAATAGCATGCATATTTGAAGATATAAACTTTAAATTGCAACACTGTTTTGAAACTCGTGGTGAGTGCCTTCTAGTAAGCTCTACTTGCCTCCATGAACGGCCAGTCTTGTCGCGAGCTGCTCGCTCTCCTGCTCTGAGCCTTCATACTTCTGTAGGTTCGCTTCAAACTTCGCCACTTCGAGTGGCACTGGTCTGGACTAGGTGTGTACCCACCCGCCGTCATTTGATTGGCTATGAACCGCCACAATTTCTTCTGCGAATAGGTAGCAGTTTCGAATTTATCATAATTAGCCGACACCAACTCGATCAACAAAAACACTTCTTCGTCAGACCAGTGATAGGCGTTCTTATCACCTGCGACAACAAATTGACGATGCTACTCAATTTAAAGATGCGATAATTAAAATTATGACACACACAACAGGATATTACAGCCAACTGCGGAGATTAATATGGCAATGGTATGTATAAAAGGCAATTAATTTATGAACTACGCAAAAGGGGGGGGGGAAGGAACCTTTTGAAACGCACATTAGTACAGAGAAACATTTCTGGGAAACTTTCTATTCTTTCCGCTGGCTTCACTAAACAAGGGCTTATTTTTGCCAACTAATAAATTTGAAGTCCGTTATAGACAAAATTTTTAATTGGACATGTGCGTAACAAGTTTATTAAATTCTTTGAAAATATTAACAATGTGAATTATAATGAACAAACAACAATAAACCAAGAAAATTAGATAAAGTAGTTTGAACTGGTTTACTGTGCAGATATTCATCAAGTACAAACAAATGGTAGATTGTACCATCGGAGCTACGTAGAGAAGTTATAATTGTTACGGGACTATGCGGGTCATTCTGATTATGGCAACCCTTTGGTCACAGGTGGCCCCGTGAAACCAGCTTATGACATTGCATATATGTGGTAAATCTTCATGCTGTGATCATTAGTCGATGAGGAGATGCTGAATAACGTGCAAGGTAATATTCAGCGATGTGTGGTCGCATGCCAGCAAAGGTACGGTAGACACTTTGAACATCTGACGTAAATTCCGCCTGTCTAACAAAGTGTCGCGGACAGTTAGTTCTCGACTCTTACAGTAGAGTGGTGTGTGTGTGTAATGTCATTGGATGACATCGCATGAGCAACTTTACAACACATAATCAACTGAATCACAGAACTACTGTGTAGCTGGTGCGGTGCGTTAACACACGATTACGCTACATTCACGGAGCTGCCACGACCAAACAGTTGGCCGTAATACAAAACAACCCGTACAGTTCCGTAACAATTTTAACTCCTCTATGCAACTCCGGTGTTACAATCAAATACTTTTTTTACACATTGTATTACAAACCACATAAATTATAGTTTTCCATTTCACATCTTATACCCCAGTAATTGCAGACAGATTTACCACTTCCTGTGTGCACAGGCCTTTTAATATTGTAAGCTAGTAACTGTGAGCTAACCACATCGAATAACACTCTGTATTAAGAGTATGAACGTCTGCAACACACGTGTTTGTATCATGAGTGTAGATAGCATGGGCATCGCCAAGATTCTGGGGCGGGGGTACGAATTAGAATAAGTTTCCTTCAGAGTTTTGTGAGACTTAAAACCAAGTTTTGCACACCAGTATAATAAATGCAGCAAACATCCTTGGTGTGCTATACAAATAAATAACTATATAAAATATAATATACATATATCTATATAAAAAAAGGAAGAACTCTTTTACTCTTTGGTAATTATAAAGAATAGAGGCTTTTTGAAGGAGCCATAGTAGACCCACACAAGTTATATAAATGGTTTTGCACACCTTACTTGTTTCATATTTAAAACAACGTAATGATAAAATAAGCAGAACGTCAAAAATAAACTAGATAATATAAGAGGAGTTCGGCCGCTTTGTTTACGTCGGACGCCATGATTTTTAGTCTTGTAATGATGTAGTAACGTAAACAAATGCGAATCGGCAGTCACCTTATTGGCTGTGGATGTGTAGACGTTACCGTAGGTTAGTTGCAGTTTAGATGCAACACAGTGCGGTTCGTGGCGAGTCGAGTGTTGCTGCGCGCGCGAGTTGTGACGTCCGAACCCGACCGTGCGAAGGCTTGTGATTTAAGAATGGAGGGTGCAAGTACGAGTGCTTCTGTGCGTGACAGTCATCTATGTGGCGGGTGTTACCTGGATGTTTCCCAGTTTGTTGAATTAACGTTGTTTTGGCCTACCTAGGTGAGTAAATTCACATACTTCCGGTATGTTTTACTGTTACTTTAAACCCCTACAATCCTAGGTANTTGAATTAACGTTGTTTTGGCCTACCTAGGTGAGTAAATTCACATACTTCCGGTATGTTTTACTGTTACTTTAAAAGCCTAAAATCCTAGGTTAGATTATAACACTAAAATTCTCGGTTAGATTCAAAATGTAAAATAGTGATTCACTCATCGTGGAGTTGGGTTAAGTTAGGTTAGATGGGCACATATTAAGAAATTGGGTGGACAAATGTTAAATTGAGGTGTTTTCATATATTCCGTAAGTGTAATTTTAGAGATTTTACACCACGATTTCCCTGATCTTCATAGCCCTCGCCACTATCGGTTTTGTGGTTTGTATTGGTAATACGTCAATGCCCCTAGTAAATTTNTAAGTTAGGTTAGATGGGCACATATTAAGAAATTGGGTGGACAAATGTTAAATTGAGGTGTTTTCATATATTCCGTAGGTGTAATTTTAGAGATTTTACACCACGATTTCCCTGATCTTCATAGCCCTCGCCACTATCGGTTTTGTGGTTTGTATTGGTAATACGTCAATGCCCCTAGTAAATTTGTGTTCTGTGTAATTAGTAGAGTCTAAATACAGTATATCACTTTCCGGGATATTTTTTGTTATTTTCGGAAAAGCCGCTATTCTTTACAATTGCCCCAACCACAAAATTGCCATCTTATTTTTGCAACAAGTATTATATGTACTAGTCTGTGAAAAACTGCAGAAATTCCACACATGCTCTCTGTAATGCCTCGATGTGTACATTGCGAACTTGTGAAAATCTGCAGATTCACTATCTGCACTGTAGGAACTACAAAAACAGTCTCTTGTAACTGTGTCGTATTAATCTTGGTAATCTTTCAAAATGTTTGCGTTATTGNCTGTAATGCCTCGATGTGTACATTGCGAACTTGTGAAAATCTGCAGATTCACTATCTGCACTGTAGGAACTACAAAAACAGTCTCTTGTAACTGTGTCTTGGTAATCTTTCAAAATGTTTGCGTTATTGCCAACCGCATTCTGTAGGAACTATATGACGCGTACAACAAAAATGAATGTAATGAAAACTGCAGCTTTGTTTTGTATAGTCGCTCTGGAATATTGATGAAAGCCTGAGCAACACTGCGAGGCTACAAGAAGCACTCGACAAGAAAGGTTACATGCTATTTACGAAAGCATTGTTACTACGGCTGTTTTGTGGCGGGATAAATAGAGTGTTTTTCAAAAGCAATACTGCGAGTTTAGTCCCTGCCTCAGTTTTAACACACACACAATCTGATTACCCCAACTAGAAAATAAAGCGAAACGGGTAAAGCATAGGCTGTTCAGAGTTCATTTAGAACTTTTGGAAAAAGCCCTGCTTACAATTGACTTTTCTCTCACTTTGTACCCTTCCGCCGAATGTAGAATTATCCGTGCCACTCACTTTATCCAAGCATCGTCCAAGCTGAAACTGTGGACATTTTAGTAAATGTATGTCAAGACTCGCACCTACTCAGTGCTTGAACTGCGTTCCAGCNTGACGCGTACAACAAAAATGAATGTAATGAAAACTGCAGCTTTGTTTTGTATAGTCGCTCTGGAATATTGATGAAAGCCTGAGCAACACTGCGAGGCTACAAGAAGCACTCGACAAGAAAGGTTACATGCTATTTACGAAAGCATTGTTACTACGGCTGTTTTGTGGCGGGATAAATAGAGTGTTTTTCAAAAGCAATACTGCGAGTTTAGTCCCTGCCTCAGTTTTAACACACACGTTGATCTGATTACCCCAACTAGAAAATAAAGCGAAACGGGTAAAGCATAGGCTGTTCAGAGTTCATTTAGAACTTTTGGAAAAAGCCCTGCTTACAATTGACTTTTCTCTCACCTTCCGCCGAATGTAGAATTATCCGTGCCACTCACTTTATCCAAGCATCGTCCAAGCTGAAACTGTGGACATTTTAGTAAATGTATGTCAAGACTCGCACCTACTCAGTGCTTGAACTGCGTTGCAGAGTATTTGAAATACTAGTTTTCTAACGAAACTATTAAATGTGAGTCCCATGTGCTCATCTACGAAAAAAACATAGANAGTATTTGAAATACTAGTTTTCTAACGAAACTATTAAATGTGAGTCCCATGTGCTCATCTACGAAAAAAACATAGATGTCACGCACATTAGAAACACCATTTCAAATCACTCCAAAATGTTTAAAAACTGCTTTTTCCACAACTGTTATCTCTAAACATTCCTGTCGGATACATACAAAACTACTCAAGGGCCCTGCATTGAAACTTCCTACAGACTTTTAATTTTTGTAAAACCTCTATATAGTTAACAAAATGCATATTTAAAGGTGTATTTGTGTAAAATTTGTAATACAACGTGTAAAAAAACTTTAATGGGACCGAAAATTTAAACTTATTAACCAGGAAATCTTCTTAAAGGCGGCCAATTTGCTTAGTTTTTACAGAACAGGTCCAAAATTAAGTAAACCGACAAAGCAGGAAAACTTCTAAAAATGGTTTTACTTTAGTCAAGAGTAAGCATTTTATTTAACATAAAATATTCACATTTTAAGTATTCAATTATTTTTGGTTAAAATATTGAAATTTCCAGACAATGTGTATTCCTCTTGGTCAGTTGCAAGAAGATATACCTGCAGTTTCACAAATAAAATGTAATATTTTTATCAACTAGGTTTTACTTCACGTCTTAACTTAAATTTCGGTGTAATGCTGTGTGTTAATATGTATTTCGGTTATATTGTGGTTTTATNTTTACTTCATGTCTTAACTTAAATTTCGGTGTAATGCTGTGTGTTAATATGTATTTCGGTTATATTGTGGTTTTATCGCTATTCACCATATAATGTGGCCTCCACCACTCACGGTTCTATTGATAGTTGTGAAGTTCCAAGTTGGACAATTTNCGCTATTCACCATATAATGTGGCCTCCACCACTCACGGTTCTATTGATAGTTGTGAAGTTCCAAGTTGGACAATTTATTTTAGAAGATTCCAAGCAGTTTCACTTGACGGGTGCAGCGGAGAGAGTTACACCCGTCACCATGCTCCCAGTTATTCTCATGCAGAGTTNAGTTACACCCGTCACCATGCTCCCAGTTATTCTCATGCAGAGTTAATGTTACACAAATTACAAGGAAAAAAAAAAAAAGGACTTATAGGACTTGCTTACTTGTTTCATTGATCTGAGTATATGAGTAAAGAAACTGCTGAGGTACTGTTTCCTCGGGTATCTCCACGAGACCGTATTCACCGCCTTCCTCCGCATCTTCAACCTCTCCTACAACATTTCTCAACACTCGTAGAACAGCGTACATACACTATGCCACTTTACTTACGAATGGGGCCGAGGTGNTAATGTTACACAAATTACAAGGAAAAAAAAAAAAAGGACTTATAGGACTTGCTTACTTGTTTCATTGATCTGAGTAGATGAGTAAAGAAACTGCTGAGGTACTGTTTCCTCGGGTATCTCCACGAGACCGTATTCACCGCCTTCCTCCGCATCTTCAACCTCCCCTACAACATTTCTCAACACTCGTAGAACAGCGTACATACACTATGCCACTTTACTTACGAATGGGGCCGAGGTGNTCCTACAACATTTCTCAACACTCGTAGAACAGCGTACATACACTATGCCACTTTACTTACGAATGGGGCCGAGGTGAAGAAGTGGTCAGACTACTTTCCACCCACCTATAGGCAAACAAGGTTTGATTCCCTGTGGGGTAGCTCCCAAGATCTTAGCACGTGGGAATCGTGCCAGACGATGTCATTAATAAGGTTTTCTCAGAGATCTCCCTTTTTTTCCTACTCTTGCATTCCAGCGCTGCTCCATACTCACCTCACTTCACATAGACTAAAGGTAGCATAGCTGAGAAAACTTGTTTATTCCAGAAGCAAATAATTTTTTTTAGCATCACTTTGTGTGAAATCGTTAAGGTCTGGTTGCTCAACTATTTTTAAAATTTTTAATTCCGCCACATATAACCTTATCAAAGAGTGGCTCAAAACTATTTTTATCTGCCACCATTTTGAATAGAGACTTGTTTTACTTCCAAACTGCAGGCTGAACCAGACAGGGCTTTGTAGAGGTTGATAAAATGCCATTGTTGGCCACGTATGAAAGATAGAAGGCTCTGGTTTTCGCTAACTTAAAGAAAACATTTTAGGATTGCAAAAAATGTACAGTAATAATAGTAAATAAGTTTTTAACCCGAAGTGAAATGACCTTGAAAACTTTTCAAAATATTCAAGCAACCATTTATTAAAAAATTTGGCGATTTCACACTGAATGACCCTTAAATTTTAACTGCTGTTATTGTGTGTACAACTTTCCATACAGCTCTCTTAACTCGCTTAATTTTACTTGTTTCAGCTGACCAAGCTTCAACTGGCGAACAAATACTGCCCCCTTAAATAATCACAATAATTACGGGCTTCATAAATTTTTTCCAGATTTTTGTTTTATAAAGAACGAATACCCATTTCCCAGTTGCATTCAAAATAAAAATCATACAAATCAACCCAAGTTATCCCACTTACAAGTTGAAAATTTGTTAACCAGCCCCATTTTACTGTATTCATTCTCTATTACTAGTTATACCATAAAACCACCCTTGAGTCGCTCAGCATCATCAAATTCTGTAACTTATTTACTTATCTCCGATTGGTTATCTTGAAACAATGAAAAAGCAATCGTATTGACAGCGTCAAATGTGTTTGCTTACCGCGACTATTGCTTGCTCATTCACTTGTTTGGTTCTAAACATACCTTCTTCAGTAGGATGTACTTCTATTACTGAAGCACACGACGGCACAGAGTCCATTACTTTGTCGCCAGCATAGTACAGCAGCGATGCCAGGAACGACGGTTCTTGATTTTGGAACAAATTAAGTTACAGGTTAATCGCAGCTTCCACTACGCACGTATCTCAACACCCTACAACGGCCTGACACCGACGTAAAGCATACCACATAACACGCTCACCTGATTGTTCTGTTTTTAAATCATCCTTCTGCATGTACACTTCATACATGTCGTTCCCCTTTGAAATGCAAACTTTTACCTCCTCGCCCGCGTTTTCCGCCATTGTTATACACGACCGCAAACGCGAGTGCTCACAGTGTTCTGAATGTTCGAAGATCGATTCCCGAGCACAGCGAGTGCTCAGAGCGTTATGTCGACAACGGAATCGAGTTCCTTCGCGGGATTTGCTTACACTCGCAGAGATAGGATTACGAACAAACGTTTCGTAATAAAGAATGATACGACATTACACTTCTTCATGTTCATCATAATTTTTACTTAAATATTTTTATTTTATTTTATGTTANAAAGAATGATACGACATTACACTTCTTCATGTTCATCATAATTTTTACTTAAATATTTTTATTTTATTTTATGTTAGTTTCAAATATTACTATTATTATTATTATTATTATTATTATTCGCATTCTTAGACTGTGAAGACATATTTTATTGCGAGTTATTGTATGGGACCCGCCCCGAAATGCCTCGTGGACGGTGCTCAGAAATGTAACACATGTATATTTATCCTTGCACGGTACGCTAAATTCACTACAAAGTGAAGTTTATGTGGACTCTGGTTGGGCGCACGCAAGATGGGCTAAACTGCCGAAAAACGCACGAATGCGTGGTTAATAATTGGGTGAAAATTTAAGCCAGCCCCGGGCGCCGCCTCCAGGTGCAAAAATAAAAAGTTTCTGGTAGTTTAAGAGGTCTATTGAAAACTGCATGATTGGCGCGAAAACGTGAATACAGCCGGAGGGCAACACGACGTGTGCCGACCCCTCTTGACTCCTGGACGATTCCTTACTATGGTGGGTAGGCACGGCCACTGCTTGGCGGTGACTCGCGCACCGCAACTACTTCAATGTTAATTGAATAAAATAATATTCACATTTGCTCTTGCAAAACACATTTGAAAAAATATTACAATAAAATTCTTTAACATAACACTTGCAACAATAATAAAATGGTGTGGTGGAATGAGGGTGATGCCACAAGGTGAACACAATAAACTCACATAAACAATAAACAAAAACCGAAAAAAAATACTGGGGTTATTTTCTCGTGCGTTTTGTATGTGTCCCTGCATCTCTTTGTAATAAAAATTAATTTGCTTTTTATTTGCCCCGCAACTTTGGTTTGAAAACCCTTCAGCGGCACCCTTCTCCGGTCAAGGGGTGGGGGAATTAGTGACACTGCCTTGCTCTCACTTGCACTAGGCCGTTCACAAACCCTGCACTAGGGTGTTGTGCACTCGTGCATGCAGCACGTGCCGATGCGATGACGTTTGGCGCATAGCATGGCAGACGGTATAGAGGGTAGGAGCCATCCTGCGTCAAACGCCCCCTGTGCTGAGGCCATCAGTAGGCCTTGTGCCACTAGGCACAGCAGGAGCAGGCCGTAGTGCGGCGGTGCCGAGGCCGCAGTTTATACGGCGCCTTGCTGCTGTCCTGGGTGCAGTGGAACTTCTTCCTGCTGCTTTGGAACGGACGGTTGGCTGTAGTGGGTGATGAGATGAAGTCACTGCAGGGCGGACTCGCCCACACTACTCTGCATCGTGGGCGTTGCGAACGGCGGGGAGGGGCGAGCTGGTTGCATCGCTGTCCTCGCTCACGCCGTCACTCCTGCTGCTGCCACCCCATCTAATCAACTGCAACCAGTGGTGACCCAAGCTGGCACCGCCCGAGGGGGGTTGACCACCTAGGGCGACCCCTCGGTCGGTGGTGACATCCCTGCTGTGGTGCTGCCATGGTATGTCACCCCTTCGCCCGTGATGGACACTGCCATAAAACAGTCTGATGCCATTGACAGTGCGTCAGAAGGACCCGGGTGATACCTTGATCAGCAAACTAGAAGGGGGGGGATTTGGGTGATCCACCATCCAGGTGGGCTCTGCGATGCCAGGTGTCACGACATGGTCAGGCCATGCGGCTGCTCCTTCCTTGCTTGATGATGCGATGTAAATTATGGATATGCTGTTACTTGTGTGATACGGCGATCCCTCGCATGCGGTGATGTGTCATTTGGCATGTTGATGTAATTGCGTGCATTCATAAGAGGAGAATGAAGGGCCTTGGGGTGTAGGGAGGGGTGTGGTGTCTCACCTATTTCACTGGATTCGAAGGCGAAGAGAGAGAGAGAGAATTGTGCCATTAGAAGGGGGGAGAATGATGACTCGCATCCCACTTCCTGTCACGTAGTCGATCGATGAACTTGGGTACACAAACTCACGTGGCTGGCGAAATGCGCACTGTCAACACAAAACAACAAGCATGAATAATGACAAAATGAAGTTCACATGTTTGTGTGTGAATGTCTTGCTGGGAGTTGAATAGTCACAATATGTTTAAAAACATAACAGCAGTTTATTTTGCGCCGGTAACTTAAACACATGTTTTTGTATTGAGTGACGTGAACACTGTTAGAAATAATCAACTTGCTGAACGAGTCTGCTGAGTGTTTTGGCAATCCACTGCATAACCAACAACTGCAGCTTCTATGTTGTGAGTGTTTAGGTGTAGCTTAATCCTGAGATTGAGGTTGCGTGCATTGTGAATGCGGAGAAAGAGCCGCATGATGTTCGTACTGCATTGTTTAAGCTGGAAGTGTTGTTTTCGTCGGATAATTGCTGTACGCTGCAGTATTGTGGAAACCACTGGGAGATGGTATGTTGTTGGGCGCTGGTGAATAATGCCATGGCGCGCCAGCTGTATCTGGTATCGCGCGGGTAGGCTGGTCACATGACTCGTTGTTAACTTCTGTTGAGGAGGGCGTGGCAAAGTGTGGCAACGCGCTGAGAAATGATAGCTCGCTTCCAGTAGTTGGCAGGTGCGAGGCGGCTGTCATGAAGTGGACACTGCTTGCAGTGTATCTTGCCTGTCGTGTTGTGGTTGCAGCACCAGTGACTGCGCGTGTGAGGGCGTATATGGAGTAGATGGCTAGAACAAGGGTTCCAGAAGAAGGAAATCCCAGTCCACCATAGTAATGTTCGTTCGGTTTGATGGGTCTGAACATTTGTGACACTGAAAGTTTGTCCTGCTAATGGTAGCAAGTTCGATTGCGGATACGCACACTACGTAGTATTCCTGTGTACACACTCATGTTAAGGTGGGAACACCTTGCCGTGTACACACTTAATTTGAACACATTATGACGCAGGACCAGCCTTCCAGGCTGTTTACCATGCCACACGTATACAGCATCAATCGGCACTAGTGTACCCTCAGTGCATAGTGCAGTGCCATGTGCAATGTAGAGCGAGTGCAGGAGATTGCAGAGTAGTGCCACTCAACTTCACCACCCCCCTAGGTGGCCATGGGCATGGGTGCATTTGACAGATTTAGCCAAAATTAATTTCATGGAAATTTAATATCAAATTTTTAAACGCAAAAGAAAGACACACGAGATATGTGGATACTCAAAATATCCCCTATAAGCATTTCCGTGCCTAATTATGTTTATTTGAAAATTCACATATTTTTCACCTCAGTGGTTTTGCTCTCATTCCATTCCATTCGCATTTAAGTTGTGTTTGTTTATGGGCAATGTAATATTATGTATTTATTTATTCATGTTTTATGCAAGGATTCATGTCCATTTATTTATGCAAGTGTTTTAGTTCAGCAGAAAGTAGTGTAGGGTGAACCGCATGCCGCCATAGGCCGCGCCTCGCGAACTCGCCAGTATTAGTCGTCGTCGTGTATCCCAAGGTATCGGAAAGCGCCGCGTCTAGCTCAAGGTGCTTTCACGTTTTCGCGCCAATCATCTTTAGCTGCAATAGTCTGATGTAAGTTGCCGGAACCCATTATTTTTGCACCCAGAGATGCGAACCTTCTTCCCTGGGAATAGCATCACCCGGAGAAGCTTAGCACACCAGTAATACATTGTCTTGCACACCTGTGTACTTTCGCAGTTTTGTCTATCTGGTGGGCCGCGGACCAGAACCCAAATAAATTTTTCACCCACAGTGGTGTAAAGTTATGTGCAACAGTAATTACACTTAAATTTTCAGGCTTCATTTTTTTCATTTCAAGCATTGCCTTCAGGCGATTCGGTGCTGGGTCCCTTACAACCTGCTTTCACCGTAATTTCACATAATCTATCTTAATAATCAGCATGCTCGACACCGAGCTCTTATCAGTAAAAGGCACGTGGGTCAGTCTGAATAAGCCCATTTCATTCCGACATAAGTATCAGGCATAGAGAATGCCTGGTTTTCCTGTCCACAGGGTCCCATCCAACAATTTCACCAAGGGACTGCACACGTCTGGGCGAACGGCCCACCGTGCCAAGCTCAGCATCGTCAGCAGTAGCAATCGACACCACCTACGATGGTTTCTGGCACCTAGTTGCGTATCCAATTCCTAACCCACCTGATAATGTTTTTCACAGCACCTCAAAAATTCCATTAACCCAGCATCACTCAGTCAACATGGGGTAAATAGGCACTTAACTTTGTGGCGAATTCTTATTCCAGTTATTTTATATCCTACACAATTTAACCAGCAGTAAACTGGCACTCCCCCGAGAGGTCATTTCCTGCTGAAAACCCTCATTGTTCAACATTTTTCCTGTGTAATTTAACAGGTTTAACTGAAGAGCCAAAAAAAACTGGTATAGGCGTGCGTATGCAAATAACAGAGGTATGGAACCAATCAGAGTAACGCGATGCGGTCGGCAGCTAGATCGGTTACTGCTCCTACAATAGCAGGTTATCAAGATTTAAGTGAGTTTGAACGTGGTGTTATTGTCGGCGCACGAGAGATGGGACATAGCATCTCCGAGGTAGCGATAACATCTGGATGTTCGCATACGACCATTTCACGAGTGTACAGTGAATATCGGGAATCCGGTAAAACATTACATCTTCGACATCGCTGCGGCCGGAAAAAGATCGTGAAAGAACGGGACAAACGACGACTGAAGAGACTCATTAAACGTGACAGACGTGCAACCCTTTCTCAGATTGGCGCAGATTGGATTTGTGGACTGCCCTGCAGGATTCTTGGTGTGAACTGCCTCCTGCATACCTTCAGACATTAGTCGAGTCCATGCCACATCGTCTTGCGGTACTTCTGCATGCTCGGGGGGCCCTACACGATATTAGGCAGGTGTACCAGTTTTTTTTCCCCCTTCAGTGTATTTGGTAGAATAGTGGTTGTGGTAATTTTGTTTGGTATTGGTCAAAAGTTCTGGTTCTCAATTTTAACTTTATATTGCAACACTTCGGAGCTATCTTTGGTTTCATGTTGTTCGTGATGCTGTTGCTTATGGGGCTAGTCGTACAAGAGCATTTGCAGTAGTGTACGCNATCTTTGGTTTCATGTTGTTCGTGATGCTGTTGCTTATGGGGCTAGTCGTACAAGAGCATTTGCAGTAGTGTACGCCCAGTTCATATTTAGCCACTACGCCCTGTGGGGCAGGGTGTAAACGCTGTCAACACAGACACGTCGTGACGCCATCATGTTTTAAGCCAGCCATTGTTTACATATTGGCAATGCGACAGCCGAAGCCGGTGGTGGGGGTCAAGGCCACGGCGACCCCTCGCGCTGGCGTGGAGGTGTGTACCAGCCAGCGGTGTAAGGTGTGCACCCCTGCGCACACGTCCTGCTGCGCCGATCGATACTCCCAGCTGGTGATGGAGTGCAGAAGCATGGAGGAGGTGTGTGCAAGTTAATCAACCCGCTCTTGCAGCATAGTTCACTGTACTGGAGGGGGAGAGGGAGGGGTGGTGATGCCTCGCTGTCACAGTATGACTGACTTGCTGTGCGTGCCCTGCATCGTTAATGCAATGGCAGCTGTGAAGCTGTTGTTGGCGTGCTTTTTCTCCTACTTGCGCGGGCATCTCTGGGCGTCGTTCTGGTGTAGGGCTGGCGTCAGATCGTCGTCCCACGTTGTTCACAGTGCTCCCAAGACACAATCCTTATGCAGTCTGGGAGATAAAGGATGGGAAAATTGTTGAGTAAAATTTTGAAGTAGTTGTGAAATTTGGGAGTATCTGGGCCGGATTAACTTGAAGGAGAATGAGGAAATGGTACGCCGCATGGAAGAGCGACAATTAAAACTGGTACGGGGGCTGTGAAGGAGTGATTTTTGGAGAGGGTTACCCAAATAGGCGCCAGGAACAGTTGGCAGGCAGTGGCGAGATGAAGTTGTTGGTACGCTCAGGGTAGTGCTGCCGGACACCCAGACGTACGCCGTTCCCTTGGTGGTTATATTGTTGAAAACGCCCCCAATGGTGCTGAAGAAGACACGACTTCCTCGTGCCCAGTGCTAACATCTGAATGAAGTGGATCTATTAAGGCTGACTGACATGCCTTAAACTGTAATGAGCACTGAATTAAATGAACCGTACATACTAGATGACAGTTGCCAATTTACCCATAGACTAAAGATAATGTGGGACATGTAAATGTACCCCTCTGGAAGAGGCCCCCTTCAAACTGTGATCAGCGAGAAGCAGCAAGACTGTCACCAGATAATTACCTCTGTGGTGGATTACTACTATTGAAATGACCACCACCAAGTTGACCTCAAGAACATAAGAAAGTATGGCAAGAGAGAGCTCGGCAGGTAGAGCTGTCAATAACATCGATAGTCTAGCTTACAAAACAGAGCACAGGTTTTGGTGTCGCTCCACCTTGTGTGCATAAAATAGTGTTCAGTAAACATTTGAATTTCTAATGTACCGACACATGCAAGAAGTCAGTATGTATTGTTTAATATCGATAGGAAACAGACTAAAGATTGAAGGATATCCGATGGGGTTACTTTGTGTTCGAATGAAGTATTTTCAGGAGATTGCCGCGCCATTAGACCTGTAGATACTGGTGATGAGATGACCGGGTGAATGCAGTTTGTCGAAAGAGAGTAAGCCGTGTAACCAACAGCCCATCGTGGCTGTTTTCCCCTGTATTTCGTGGTACTTTTAACTTCTTGGAACCGAACTGAGGAATAACACAAGGATTAGCTCGTGTCGACCTCAAGATACCAGCCGACTCCACTGCCAAGAATCCCCAGGCGACTACGAGCGGATGTGTGCTACTTTCCACACTGTGGACTCACCACCGGGGACACTATCTGTCATGAGTGCGGCCGTGTCATTTCACCTTCATGACTGTAGTTGAGAGGTCAACTATTCACATAGCTCAATTTCAGTGACAGGACTGCTTGCCTGAACAACCCACCCAGGGTGACTCGGTCATACCCGACCAACCACAGGTCGAAACACGATGTGACATAATGTTTCCAAATGNCAACCCACCCAGGGTGACTCGGTCATACCCGACCAACCACAGGTCGAAACACGATGTGACATAATGTTTCCAAATGTTTACGGACATTCGGAACCCTTACCACTGCAAACACATAGCATGCTCCAGCACCTGTCACAGCCTCCTCGCAGTTCATCCTTCGCACACACCCCCAGCAGTTACTCCAGCGAAGTTTGGAACACTCCCGCATTTCTATGATCAGGACTCGGAGGATACTCTAGCATTCATAGAAGAATGCATGCAGACACTGTAAATGTACGATGTCCTGCCCGANATCAGGACTCGGAGGATACTCTAGCATTCATAGAAGAATGCATGCAGACACTGTAAATGTACGATGTCCTGCCCGAGGAGTGGCCATGTGTAGTAGGAGCACAGCTCACGGTAACGTGTGCATAGTGATGTTACCGAATATCAAATTATGTGAAAGCAGTTTATTAGAAAATTCTCTACCCGATACACCAGCATTCTGGCAACCTTGCAGACGCATCTGAGTAGTTTTACAGAGCGTCACCAGGCTCACGAAGACCCGAGACATATTCGGGAGATGCAAGGTAAATATCGTAGCTTGGATTTACCCCCATATTGCGGCTGCACTAGAAACAGTGAGACAGTCCTTCCGGAAGTCAGAGACGCTTTGGGGCCAGTGATAAAAAAACTGATTCCAAATTCTGTGCTTACACCTTCCAGCATTTCCGATGACACCAATGAGTTACATTAATATGGTGCGCTACCATGTGGAATGCACGTGCTTACATTTGCCACACCCACTGGGTAGCAGAACAACAATGTACCTGATAGTCCACCACCAGAGGTGCACGCAGGCGCATCGGTAACTCCCCAGCCAGTTGACAGTATCTGGTCTGGCCACCCTGCACGCGATAATGGCACAACCATCGGCCAATGTAACAGTACCACAGTACCTGCTCGGCCAATCACATTTCTGCCCCAGCAAACGTATGCACTAGCATAGGGACTGCCACATTCGCAAGCAGAAAGAGAANTCGGCCAATCACATTTCTGCCCCAGCAAACGTATGCACTAGCATAGGGACTGCCACATTCGCAAGCAGAAAGAGAAACCCACACCACAAATTGGGAAAGCTGTGAAGGGGAGAGGGGAACCCTTAACCCAGAAACAGTAAACACAGCTAAGACCACAGGCAAAATAACAGGACATATCGGAGCCAAAATTTTCAAAATTACAACAGTCTCCTGTACATGCCCATTAATGTTAACTCACAGTCCACAGTAGCACTCGACATGGTGGCTACACATAATTTCATTAGTGGAAACTAATTGCACCTGAACACTGCGAACCACTAGGTCAAACTGTGCAGCGCACCATGCACGACATATCTGGCCACTCCCACCGTACCGCTATGGTAACCATTGTTATCAGAGATGAGGTAATGCACGTCCCCATTCCAGAGTCCCAACTTGTCCATGTTATAGTTCATTTCATATAAGGAGGCCACATTCTGACAGTCAGTGAGTGGCAACTTAATATATTGAAAACAAATAACCTGCCATTTACAAAATCCTGTATCAGCTGATGCACGAACGAACAAAAGTTAATATTGCGTTGGCTATTCTGAGAGCAGTGCCGAAGCACATCACACAAGCAGAAGATACGCGGATAAGAAAGAGTTCGTAGATTAATTAATACATTTTATTTTACGTGGTCATAAAACAGCAGTTTTTAGTTTTAGAAACGAAACTTCGTGATAAAATAGTAATGTATAGGTGTTCAAAATGAGATGCACAATAAAACGATACGTATCCAAATGTGACGAAAAAATCCAAAGTTTCCAGACTCTCAAACCAGGTGCTGCCATCTTGTGAGTTAAAAGCGCACCATCATTTGCAATATGTCCTTCCATGCCATCTGTTATCTATATCCCGAATTACACCCAGAAACACATTACAGTTTTGTTGTTTCAAATAACGTATTCACGCGCATATACAAATAATTTTATTTTACCGCGAGCTCTGTATAATTTTTAAAGTAACATATATTTTGTGTACCGCGTTTACGAACGACCCTACACACGTCCACCAAGCTCCGTTTACGAATGCAGCGCCACCCAAGCAGTTCACCAATTGCCACACGCAGCAGCACCTCCTGGACGCGCTGACTCGCCCCATAAAAGCCTATTCTTGACACGCCTGTTAATGGCGAATGGATACATAAACGAAAAGACACGGCGATCGTCAACTGTCAAGAATGTGGCCTTCTTATATGGTACACAGTATACCATAGGCTGCTGCAGGCGGCAGTTAGAGATGGCAGGACACACCCACCTCCAGACGTCGTCTCGGTCCGATGCCTCAATGACAAAATGTGCCGTTCAAGGGTTGCACTGTGCTACATTGGGTGCATTGGTTAAGTTTACAGCCCTGTTTATTGGCCGGTGGAGGGGGTTTCTGTTTCGTCTTTCGCAAGGTATTTTGGCAATCTCAACACGTGTCAGGCCTGATCACAGTTCATAAAAAGTGTAACCCAGGAATTACCTAAAATTATTCCTTTTATACCACCAAGTAAATTAGTAAAATAAGAGGAAATCAACTTTAGCTTCGATTTTAAGCCTTCAAGCATAACTAACATCCCAATTTTAAAAATTTATTTTAAAATTAGTGTTTTCTAGTTTACTTTATTTCTGAAAAAATCAAAGGGTAAATGTATATTAAATCTTAAAGGAGCAACAGACCAAGAGAGACAACACCCGCTGGGTTTCATAATACATTGCTGAAGTTTAGCCTTGCCTACACTTTGTCAAAACTATAATCATTGTGCCTTTTCAGTGCCAAAGGGTTCCATGTTTCTTTACTAACGAATAAATTTTTTTTTTTTTTCACCTTCTTCATAGTGTATTTATATTAATTGAAATCCAGACACGAACTCGCTCAGAACCAGAGTGGATTTGCGCCAAGGCTCCGCGCATGTAGGGGGTGGATGTGTCTGCCGGCCATTTACAAATCTGCAACTTTTTCTTGAAATCAACTATGTAGATTCAATAGATTTCATATATTTTCCATGACACATAATGTAATTATTTAAATTATAGCATAGATTACTATATGGATGTACTTTACACTAACATTATTATAGATAAATTGCCCCCTGAGTTTGTGGAATTTTTGGGTGGCAACAGAGTGGCTGACGAATCCACTATTCCCTGGTAAAGGCAGGGAATGATAGCCATGCTCGACTTCACATAAAACAATGCTAACTATTGGCTTCCTGTCAATTTGTATAATTGCACTGTGGTGCAATGACTATATTTATGCCAGCTTGCTTTTCACAGTCGCACTAAACACATGCACAGGGACATAAACACTGAATGAAGGAGGCACACAAGGGGCTGCTGGCATATGGGAACCATTGCCTCATCCTCGCTGCGTTCATATCCCTGGCAGCATTTTTATTGGGGCCTCTTCTGGATGTTGTTAGCCGGCTCGAATTATCACACCCTCAAAAGTAACCTCTTGAGGACATGATATCAAGATGGCCACTTGACTCTGGCAGTGCAACAGGTTTTTCCGTGAGGGGGAGGAGGACACTTCCAACATTCCACACAAGTGCTGGAGTCAGGGAAGGCGGCCCACGTTCAGAGCGCAACTCGCCCCCAGTGCAGGAGACGACATAGCTACACANGGCCATGCTCGACTTCACATAAAACAATGCTAACTATTGGCTTCCTGTCAATTTGTATAATTGCACTGTGGTGCAACGACTATATTTATGCCAGTTTACTTTGCACAGTCGCACAAAACACATGCACAGGGACATAAACACTGAATGAAGGAGGCACACAAGGGTTTGCTGGAATATGGGAACCACTGGCTCGTCCTCGCTGCGTTCATATCCCTGGCAGCATTTTTATTGGGGCCTCTTCTGGATGCTGTTAGCCGGCTCGAATTATCACACCCTCAAAAGTAACCTCTTGAGGACATGAAATCAAGATGGCCACTTGACTCTGGCAGTGCAACAGGTTTTGCCGTGAGGGGGAGGAGGGGGAGGAGGACACTTCCAACATTCCACACAGGTGCTGGAGTCAGGGAAGGCGGCCCACGTTCAGAGCGCAACTCGCCCCCAGTGCAGGAGACGACATAGCTACACANGGTGCTGGAGTCAGGGAAGGCGGCCCACGTTCAGAGCGCAACTCGCCCCCAGTGCAGGAGACGACATAGCTACACAATTAAGGGCAGAGTCCCGTAAAATCTGAATTGTCCTTTACCCAGTTCCTGAAGCCACGAAAGCTATCATATTTAACAATGAATCAATTTCGCACAAGGTTTCTTGCCATGTGAATATTCTATTTTTATGTTCTCTGCTTAAGTTTTTTTTTATTGTGAACCAACCTTGAAGGTGGATTAATGTTTGCAGACAACGTTGAGCAGCCAGCCAATCAGGGTGCTTCTCACCATTTAGGCATTACATGCATTGTCTGCTCTGAACAAGATGGGCCAATATCAACTTTCCAGAGTGCAGACAACGCTAATATTATCCACAATTCAAAGTGTGATGTCCCAAGGAGAGCAAAATAGCTATCATCGAAGACTCTGATTCTTCGTAAGTGAGACATACACAATGACCCCAAATTGTATCTTGAAGAATAATGGTGCACATGCAACACCACATATTTCCAAATTACTAGTGCTAAATGTCTGCAAAAAACTGTACAAGAACTTGATATTTTGACATCGCCGGCGGGTTGCAGGGTTAGATGTTGACGTTGGCGAGGGTGGAGAGGATAATAGTGACGTCGTGTATGCACAGTAGGTGATGCAAGTATCCGGCAGAAAAACATTCACCTGTCCAAAGACGTCTTGCTGATACTTTACCGGCTGCTTTGATGTTGTGGCTGATTGTTGTCGACCAACCAGGTGGCTAAGACTCTCCTACACGTCTTTGAAGATGAAGTGTTAGTTACACAATGTTAGACTGCTAGCAATGGACAGTTTGCGGACTGCCCAATACCACCGCTGGTACCCTTTGTGAGGCGGAAGTTAGTTAGATACTGTCGAACTAAATGTGTAGTTGTGAGACCACTCCACGTGCCATTTACATACTGATACAATGAACACTTTTAGATATAGCAGGAATAGGCGGTTGGCTACTGATTACATTATAAAAAGTCGATAGAGTGCACAAGTACTCACAGGGTGTTACTCGTAGATACACACACACAAAAACAAAAGTCAGATGGACAAATTTTTCACACAGATTCGCGTGCCACTGCTCGCTGCCTGATGAAGCTGGTCTAGCCAGTGAAACATTATGCAACCGTGCATCCAGGTGAAAACTGTGGTCGTCTGACTTTTGTTTGTGTGTGTATCTACCAGTACTTGTGAACTCTTGTCTACTTTTTATAATGTAATGAACACTTTTAGACATGCCGATAAGCGGCCAGACCTGAAATCAAAAGGCGATAAAATGAGTTTTGACATAGTCTTGTACAACACTTATGTAGCTCACGTAGTTTTAAGCAGATGCGACGCACAAAAGACTGTCGGCAGCTAGTGCAAAAAAAAAGTGAGCATGTGCTCTTTAACACTTACATGATGATTACTCTCACGAGTCTAAAACAGACTGCAGGAGGTGGAGAGGCGCTTCGTAATTAAACACTATAAAACAAGATGCTGAAAACTATTTTCTGTTTTGAAGATTACAAAAGTTGGTGCATTGCCAGGGAGTTGGTGACCACACATCTTACTCTGATAGATGCCCACTCCAGACTAAATGGCTGCCGACGACTTTCCATCTACTTACTAGTTGAGAAGCTGCCAGAAATCTCAAAAATGTATGAGAAACTTATATTGACAGATGACTCATAGCTGGCAATATACCTTGCACGAGTCCACGACTTCAACTGAGCCCGTGGGAAGCCACGGCACCCATACTGGAGATTGAACCCGGGCTGCTACGTCCCAAAGATGATTACTACATGCCATTGCCAGAAACACTAAATAAGCACGTCAATCATGCGCCTCTACCTAGCCACCCGAACGAAACCGGCCTGCCCCTGAGCGAGCGTCAGATACCACCCACAATCACAGAGCTACCCTGCTTCCAACCCTCACCAAGAGAGCACGGCAAGGGACGACGCCGCCTACACAGAAGAAGGAGCCCGAACGGCCCAAAGGACGCCGAAGGAAGGCTGCAATCAGTATTTAGGGCCAGATGAGCCCCCAGAACACCAGTTGACGAGTTGTGATCGCACTGGCTTCCTCTGCTTCGGCAACCCAGCAGCTCGCCCTACCACTGTGGTGCTAGGGCTCTCTGCCTCAACCAGAACTTCTACCAGCGAAGCTTGCTTCAAGCCCCGAGACAACCACCGCCCCTGCAGGACTACACTAGATGACAGTAGGGTTTGAGTCGTTCTCACGACTGCTTAATTAGTTGCTAGACTTGCTCTTTACTTACAAGGTCCCCTTCAATTGTAATTAACGTAACTTCTGCCGGTTGCTTGGTAACTACAAAAGTCTAGGAGTTAGAATAGGTCACTGTGTTTATTCTCCCCGGAATAAATATGTTCAAGTCTACGCACTGCATTCTGATTCCAAGGGTGATTTGTACCTCTCAACCTTCCTGTAAATGCTATGCCCCAAGGGAGAGGCAGGTGACAGCATCTTGCCAAACTATTTCAGACATCAGAGTAGGGCTGCAGGCTCTCTTAACTGGGTAGTACATCATAAAACACCACACCACGATTCGCCGGTAGCCCATATTGTGGACCCAGTGCGCAAAGGCACTTGGCACACACATACGGTAGAGCTCCCTACTACATACACTACGTGAGGAAGCAACTAGACCACCCGAGTCCACCAATCCACTCCATCCACCGCCTGAAATTCGCCGGTTGGAGAGCCAGTCCTGACAAGGTGCGACCTGGTAGTCTCTGAGCGGCTCACGACAAAGCTTCAGTGCAACCCCAAGTCAGTTAACCCGCTCCATCTGCGAGAGATTAGCCGGTTGGAACGCTAGAACTGAGGCGACGTGACATTGCATCCGGGTACTCTAGCTAGAGAACTTCAGTCATCTGCCCTTACTTTCTGCAACAACCCATAGTACCTAACACCATGCCATTCACCTGACGAAGAGGGACTAAGTTGGCAGATAAGAAGGCATCTATGGCTCCTACAGTAACCCATCCCAGCCAGCCTTCAGCTTTTCCTCCGCCGACTGCACGAGCCTCACTCCTCATTCCCCCCTAGCCATTTATTCGAGCCACCCCAGAAGATAGCGGGGCACCGCATCAAGTCGCCGTCCGCCTCAGAACTCTCCACAGAGTGACGCCGCCACCCGGAGCCTAATAGCCCCAGGACCAGCCAGCTCCAGCAGCACGCCAGCCGCCCCTGGACAGGGCCTGCAGTCACACCTACCACAGCCAACGGTCAGCTACAGCGCCGGTCCGCAGGTGGTAAGCCAGCCTCCACTGCCAACCACACCGCCTTAGACATCTACGTAGCTAGCCACTGCCCGACCAGAGCGACTCACTAAGAGCCACGGCGAATCCATAGTAATCAGCCTGTAAGGCCACTCAGGGTTCTCGGGCTGAACTCTCTCCAAAACTCCCCTGTAGACCAGGTGATGTGCCAAGCATCCCGGCCGTCACAAGTCAATATTGACAATTTTCAGAATAGAATGTTCTGGCCTTTGGATTACAAAGGTGAAAGAGGGGGAAAGCTCCCTTAACTTATGTGAATTGTAAAAGATTCCCTAACAAAAGGTAGGTAACCCTTATGGCGGCCAAGTGAAGAGGTCGGAAGACGTGTTACATAGCCTTCCCTTTACTTTATGGATACTTTTCAAAGCAGTAACAAATATTTATAAAATACTTCCAAAAAAAAAACCAGAAATTGGATGCAAAAAAAGGACGAAACACAGGTCAAAGAAAAAATTCATCCACAAAACTATGTATTGTAGTAGTTATAATTACATATAAGGCAACAAAATTGCACCCAGAATTTTAAATCTTTCTACAAAAAAGGGATAATGGGAANGGGGGGGGGGGGGGGGGGGGGATTTCAAAATTCCTGTGACAGTACCAGCATTAATGTAATCATCGCTCTCTCCCTCCTATCCGCTCTTTTACACAATACATTGAACGCTTGTGCATGTATGTAACACTTATTTCATGTGAGCCAAGGTTTTAAACATGTAAATAAAATAATTTTTTTTATATGTAAAGATCCACAAACATGATGCATTTTGATATGAACGAGGTAGTAATGTAAAGTGTGTTATAAATACTTATTACAAAATGACGTAGTGACAACAACTGTTTATCGACCCAGGAGGGTCGATAAACCTGCGGAGAGATTTTGACACGAATTTAAATTGTAAGCAGTGAACTAGGCCAGAGAAAATGGCACGCCGGATGCCCAACATAAATGTGATGTCTCCAAAAAAAAAATTTGTATGACTAGAAAAAAGATGGATCACAAATTTTAGTGCCATATTACTTATTTGTCTTCCGAGTTATTTTTTTCCCGTCGTTCTGGCTGCCTCCCCTCCCAACCACTCATGCGCTCTTCCCCTACCTTCTGTGCCACTGCATATTTATTTTTCTTAGTCCACAAAGATTGTGGCGATCGTCGAGTTCCGGTCCCCTTGGTTTTCCCTGCAGGGCTAGAAAAATACATCAGCTGTGTCATGCATTGTGTGGCGAGCAGGAATTTAATTGCACTGTAGAATTTCAAATTTTATATCTAAGGGTTTTTTGGTTTTTACCGTGGTTGGTTGAAACGACCAATGCCAAGTCCGCAGATAAGGTGGGCTGACTGTATATAGTTGCTTGTGTCTTACAGAAGGACTAACCCCTTTATTACCTATTTGAAACAGTGACACAACTACAGAATTTCCCCTTGCATCTTCCTGTGGACTATGTCTACCAATTGAAAGTGGATGCTGCAGGTTGTGCAGCCCTGCTGGCTGAGAAGGGGACGGACTGCCCCCTTTACCCCTCCATACATGGCACCTATGATAGTGAACAATTAATTCCGAGATGGCATGTAGCAGAAGAGTTAGAATCCAACATTTATTTTCTTATTAAATACATTTCTAACTATTTTATCTAAATTCCCTGACCTCACACGAACTTCTCCAGAAATGCAAAATTCCTTGATGTTTCCAGGATTTCCCCGATGCTAGCCACCCTGTAGGATTCAAGACTATTTACAAATGTGTACTGATGCTGGAAGAACAACAATAATGTTAGGACCACAGCCCGTACTCAGGTGCACAACCACCGAGCATTACGACGACCGCCAGCCCACGGCATCAAACAATAAGAAAGTGCATTTTCAAGGAAAAAAGATGGTTCATCATTTCTGTTACGTGGTCCCTTCTGTCAAAAGTCATAAAGATTGAAAATTGAATTACGCTTTAAAAAGGAGACAGAAGACAATTACTCAAAGGGCAGTACTCGTGCAGATACACACGCACGTACAAACACATTTTCCATGCGGATGTGCAGCCGTGCGACGTTTCGCTGGCCAGGCCGAGCTTCATCAGGCGGCGAGTGGTGGCACACTGCAGTCTGTGTTGGCAATCCTGAACATAGCCAGCAGGAGGCAAACTAGGGTGAGGTGGGACATTTGAAATGTAGCGGAGGAGTTATATTATGTTTAAGCCAGGTGTGTGTCTGAACTTGGTGATGTATTGTTTGACCAGTTCCCAGCGACGCAGTTCTGGACTATTATTAGCAGGAGGAGGTAGGGCCCTCAACACACTGGTTGTGAGGTCAGAGCACACAATCACGAAAATATTGTGGGAAATGCGAGTCGGTTACGACATCGTACAGACAGAAATAAATTCAAATACATTCTACAAACCAAATAGCTATTAAACTCAATTTTTATGTAACCACAACCTTTCTATCACGTGTAGTGATCCCAGATTTATAATTAGAGCTGGGGCGATACTGATACCTCAATATTAAAGCATCAGCCCATACTCGTTTTATTTCTAGCGGTTATTAAAACAGATATTTTCAATTATATTTAGCCATAATTCCAGATACGAGGGTGGAGGCATTGCAACAAGACAGGCTCAACTGCTGTAGTTTCGAGTCAGCAGCTGCAGTTCTTATTCAGAGTACTAAACTGACAGACTGTCTCTGGTGATGAGGGAGACGACACCATGCCGCGAGAGAGAGAATCCTCTACAGAAGAGTACGGGAGCAAGATGCCACGCCCACTGCTGTAAGAGATAATCAAGCACAGCCTGTGTCGTGGGTGTACAATTACCAGCTTCGCATGCATCTCGCTTCCGCTCCACCTTGTCATTTTAGTATTCAAAATTTATTGAAAGCAATGTGAAGTAGCGATGGGTCGTCCGTGAACAATTCATTCAAAATGAACCAATCATTGAGTGAACGAAACCATACAATTAGTTCGTTACAAAAGGAACCGAGTCAATTCAAAAGCAGAACTTCGAGCCAAAAAAAAAACATTATACTGGCAGAGAGGATAAAGGAATCAGAAAGTCTGATTTGTTCGTAAAAGAATTCAGAATCTGTCATCAGAGGTTGGTGAAAAGGCAGGAAGAAGGGGGATGGCCTTGAGGACATTCATCGTATTACTATCTCTCATAATAGACACCACCCGCATATGCATCATTCTGTAACTTGACACACTAAAAGGCCATATGGTGTTACAGGATTCCATAGTTCACATACCAGTATTTAAAATAACTTTCACGAAAATAAAGTTAGAAGTCTTTTAGCAATCATCATCATGCTATCTAAAATAATAACAGATAAAGACTAACATAAGATAAACAAGTCATGACTCAACTGCAGTACATGAGAACGAAATGAACAATTATTTTGAATGAATCATTTTACTGAACTGATGCAAATGAATTGATTTGTCCATCTTAATCATTGTGCACATCACTAATGCAAAGTCAGACATTCGTAACATGGGAACTGGGAACACTTCAGTTTTACTCTCAATAAAACAAAAGTGCGCTGAACTAAAAAAAAATATAATTACACCTACATATTAATAATAAGAACAAAGTTTATGTTGAGATATGTGATGCATTACCTTATTGATTTAATACTTTTTATTTGATAAGTTAAAAAAAATTTGATTAAGGTACCTTTATCTACGATTAAAAAAATATTACTAAACAATTTTTTGAATGCTGTATTTATTTTCTGATTCTGAAGAATTTATGTGAAATTAATTTTAGTAATATATTGTATGGTTACTTAAATTGTCAAATAGTACAAGAGACTGACTTAACATACAGTCCATTACTCATATGTCCATTGTATCTGTATCGCATATCAGCCGTATCTGCAAGGAAGTGTCAGTTTGAACGCATATACGTAAAAATCTGTGTCAGCTCAGTACTTACAATTGAAATAAGGTTTTCCTCTGCTATCCCTTCTTGTAACATAACTTCTCAAAGAAAAATGTTTTCCGACACCAAAAACTTAAAAAATAGAAAAACTACCAGAAACACTGAAGGAAAAATATTTTGGCCAATAGGAATTGAACAGCACTGTCCTGTGTTGCCAGCTTTACAATTCCGCACAACCTTGGCACGTATCCAAGATCAAAGAAACTAACATTTTGTTTGTGCTGCACCTGGTTCAAATATGATCCACAGATCATAGATATGAGAGTGGTGAATCTCGGTTTAAAAGGTAGAATGGTACCACCGACGTAAAGGGAAAGTTCACCCTACAAATAAGAAACTCACTGAAGTAAAAGAATAAAAACGCACACGCAACTATTTATTACGTGGCAAAACCACAACACACACACACTTAGTAATTGGCGAGCTTCTTAAGTAACGAAATCATCCTCTCGCGTTGCGCCATTTTCTCCTTGTGTCGCCTCTCCTTTGCTCTTTGATTTTCATCGTTCATTTCTTTGATGGCCACAATCAGTGATGAGAATTTTCTCTTCTGTTGCGCTGTATGAAAGAATTATGTAAATCACTTCATTCTGGTAGGCACGATATTATATATATATATATATAGTCTGCTCACGGTTACTTGAGCTCTTCTGAAATCAACCTCGAAAGCTGCTCCATATCCGACTGAATTACAAGTTAGTTAAAATTGCAAGTAGGCCTCTACGCTACCAAAAATATAAAAGGACAGGAATTCAAATACTCACAGTTTAGTACTTAAATCCCTGTCCTTTTATATATTTTTGACTAAACTAAAAGTGTTTGGTTAACATTTGTGAATACTGAAAGGATTTCTTTAGCTTTCTGGTTTTTAATGCTGTGTTTAGTGTCCGAATTAGCATTTTTTTAAACATTTATTTATCTAATAATTTCAGTTTCACTTGACCAAAACATTAATAAACTGAGCAGGGCCATAGCAATGTTAATATCACCTATTGTGGAAAAATATGCAATGTGAAAACAAGTAGATCTTAATCAGTGCTTTCAAAAGTGCTCACGTTATCATGACCAGCCTATTAGGAGGAACAAAGTGCTAAATAAAACACTGCTTACCAGTTTGAGGCTTTTCATCAGAATCTTCAATATCGTGAATAAACGTCGCAGCACTAGTGCTATAGGTGGCAAGGGACGATTCAGAATTGACACCTATTATTTTTTCCATGGCCTGGAAAGAGTTTCAATACCAAAATTAGCGGTTTACAAAATACTAACAAAAGTACTTTAAACTGCACCCTCTCCATCTCCTACACAACATATGACAGGGGAGGGAATGAAATTTTAAATGCTTATCATGGATATTTTATTCAATTTATTTTTGGATATACAAAACTAAGTAAGTGTAACGCCAGTTATAAAAATGATAACTTTTTGTGCCTGAAAAAATTGTGTGCATAAAATCAATAATTAAAAATATTTGTAAACATTATTACTAATTTTTTTTACATACAACCAGAGTTATTACGATGGTCTTGCTTCACGAAGGTATATTTATGCAACATGTGCTTTTTAAAGTATCCAAAATGGAAACAGGCTTAAATTTTGATAAAAAAAATAGACTGTTTATTAATTGATTTTTCCAACACTTAAATACGTAAATTGTAGCAAAATATTTTACAATGTAACAAAATATATGAATTCTTCTTTCATATACAACGTCGTCCTACTTTTCTGACATGTCGAGAATAAGTCGCTAGGCTCCCAATTACATTATAAAAAGTAGACAGAATGCGTAAGTACTCGCAGGGGCAGTACTTATACACAGACACACACAAAAGTCGGACGAACACATTTTCCACGCGGATGCGCGACATTTCACTTGCTAGGCCAGCTTCATCAGGTGAGTTGGCAAACAGTGAACCTAGCGGTCAGGAACATTTCAAATTTCTCCCGCCTCACCCTAGTTAGTCTCCTGGCCGCCAAGTTCACAGTTTGCCAACCCCTGCTCACCAGATTGCAGTGTGCCAGCCAACACTCGCCACCTGATGAAGCTGGTCTGGTGAGAGAAACGTAGCACGACTGCGCAACCGCGAGGAAAATGTGTCCGCTCGACTTTTGTGTGTCTATCCACGAGTACTGCCCTGCGACAGAGTGTCCACTGAAATTCCATTTTGGAATTCCCTACCTTTTCCCGGTCACATGAAATTCCCCGACTTTTCCCTGAGGGTGTGAACCCTGCTGTGAGTACTCGTACTTTTCTGACAGTTTACGCAGTGTGTACTAGTTTTTGACAAGTCCTGTAGATTGTACAGTCAGATGCCGAGCTACGTTCCAAACCACTCCTCTTCTGCATTACAACTACTATAACCTGTAATATTACAAGAAGGAACCTTTAAATCAAGGCTCTATATTCTTTTTAAAAAAAACTTACCTCCATGAAAGGCCATTCTTGTCTCAACCTCCTAAACCTTTTACTCTGAGCCTTCACACTTTTGTACGTCCGCTTCAAATTGCGCCACTTTGAATGGCACTGCTCTGGACTGGGCGTGTAGCCGTGCGACAACATCTCTTTGGCGATGCGCTGCCAGACCTTCTTCTGCGAATACCTGGCCCTCGCAAACTTGTCAAAGTTCGCAGCCACCAACTGAATCAGCAACACCACCGCATGATTGGACCACAGATAGAAATTTTTCTCATCTGCGACAACAAATGTACGCCTATTAGACACAAAGCTAAACAACGGTGGGTATAACATTACACATCACGAGACACCAAAACTATCAAGCATAGTTATAGAGTTATTAGCAACGACACTAGATTTGGCTTTAAAAAAAAAAGGCAATGTCTTGCTACAAAGAATTTTTCTGTGGAACACACAACTTTCAAATATACTACGGCACAATTTAGGACTGAATGCAGCGATACAAGAATTTTGCACAATTTTGCCACAGTATTTTTTNCAAATATACTACGGCACAATTTAGGACTGAATGCAGCGATACAAGAATTTTGCACAATTTTGCCACAGTATTTTTTTACTTAAAAATAGAAGACTTAAAATATTTTACAATGATTAGTATTCACATGCTGTTTGTATTTATATCTTTATTTGCGACATTGAATGCCTGGAGAAATTTTTCTATGTAGTGCATGGTTTATGAAAAGTGAAAATTCTTAGTATTGTAAAGCGCTTGGGTTTAACATTGCTACGCTTTTATCATATTTACAATTTACAATGGCCAGTATTAATTTCTATGTTAACAGGATCCAAATATTACGTTAACAGTAATTTTAGTAGGAAATTTTTTATTTTTATCTTTCGCAATACTTATAATGAGTAAACAACATCAAGAGACATAAATTTTATTTTTTGTATTTCCATGTTGCCTTTTTGTAGATATTTTGTGTGTATGTTTGCTAGACAGAATCAAATCATTCAAGAAATGTAATAGGAGATCTGCACCCTTCTGCTTCTCGGAGGACCACACACGTTAACCTGCTTCACATGAACTAGGCAATTCAGTGCGACGTACTGCTTCATATGAAGCAGGTAAATGTGTGCGTCCGTATGAACTTGCTATCACTACTCTTCTGAGAAGCAGAGTGATATAAATTTACATCTTAATAGTTTTCTGCAGCTAGTTGTATAATCTATTCATGGTATCTTCAAACTTTTTGTATCAACCCATTGAAAAATTACCCCATTATGATGTGTAAATCCCATATGACATGTTTGCATATTTCTTAAATATGCATCAAAAGCATATATATATATATATATATATATATATGTGTGTGTGTGTGTGTGTTAACATTAAATTTCATTAGTTTTGATTAAATAAAAATTTCAGTTATATTTTTTGTACAAATGATAATTTTACATTTATAATTAAAAAGACTAAAACTAGAAAGAAAATAGGCATTTTGGTAGTGTTTAGTAAGAAATATTTCTCTTAAAAAAATTATTAAACTGTGTGCACACGAATGGAGTGCGTAGTTCCTTTGGTATAATTGTCTAGGCTGGTTACAGCGCCCGCCTACGCTGCCTGAACTGCATTGCAGAGTGTTCCAAATACACTTTCCCCACGAAACTATTAAATGTGCGTCGACTGTGCTGATCTACGAAAGGAACACACACTTTAGACGAGAGCTGTCAAGTACTTTCAAAAATGTCACACACGTTAGAAGAGTACTCGCAAATGGTTAAAAACTGCCTTTTCAAAGAGCTGTATCTGTAAATATGCATGTCAGATACATACAAAACTACTCGAGGGACATGCATTGAACCTTCCTACAGACTTTCCACCAGTGAAATAATGTCGCAGCTGAAAGTCCTACAGTTACACGCTGCACTCCAGTTCAGAGCCTTGCGCCCAGCGGCGACCGTGTCCTTGATGTGTGCGGCAGCGTCGCCCTTATAGCTCCCGCTCTTCTCTGCGTCAAATCCAGATAAGCTCCAGGTAGGCGGGAGCCTTAAGGTTTAATGGCGAGAGTCAGAGGAATAGTCAAAGTGGAAGTGACCTTAAATAGACTATTTGTACAATGCAGGGAGACAATATGGCAAACACTATTAATGTGTATATGGAATGTGAATATGGATTCAAAAAACTAATTATTGCCTTTCCTTTAATAAATTTTATTATTTTGTAACATTAAATGTTACATTTGCCGTTTGGAACTTAAAGTGACAATCTGATAAAAGTGCACCGTACCTCATTGTTATTAAAGGGCAAGTACCTTCTATAAATTGTTTCCTACAAAGCCATTTTCCCACAAACATAACGTAACTTTGTAAGACGACTTCCTGTATGCCAGATGATAACTCATGACACCAACTGCTGCTCTCAGCATACCCACTACGTGCAGATTCTATAAATGCTGGACAGATCTTTTTGATATGACAGCCAAATGCAACAATTTATAAATTTTTTTTAATTTTGCAGNAATGTCACACACGTTAGAAGAGTACTCGCAAATGGTTAAAAACTGCCTTTTCAAAGAGCTGTATCTGTAAATATGCATGTCAGATACATACAAAACTACTCGAGGGACATGCATTGAACCTTCCTAGACTTTCCACCTGAACAATAATGTCGCAGCTGAAAGTCCTACAGTTACACGCTGCACTCCAGTTCAGAGCCTTGCGCCCAGCGGCGACCGTGTCCTTGATGTGTGCGGCAGCGTCGCCCTTATAGCTCCCGCTCTTCTCTGCGTCAAATCCAGATAAGCTCCAGGTAGGCGGGAGCCTTAAGGTTTAATGGCGAGAGTCAGAGGAATAGTCTGAAAGTGGAAGTGACCTTAAATAGACTATTTGTACAATGCAGGGAGACAATATGGCAAACACTATTAATGTGTATATGGAATGTGAATATGGATTCAAAAAACTAATTATTGCCTTTCCTTTAATAAATTTGATTATTTTGTAACATTAAATGTTACATTTGCCGTTTGGAACTTAAAGTGACAATCTGATAAAAGTGCACCGTACCTCATTGCTATTAAAGGGCAAGTACCTTCTATAAAATGTTTCCTACAAAGCCATTTTCCCACAAACATAACGTAACTTTGTAAGACGACTTCCTGTATGCCAGATGATAACTCATGACACCAACTGCTGCTCTCAGCATACCCACTACGTGTAGATTCTATAAATGCTGCACAGATCTTTTTGATATGACGGCCAAATGCAACAATTTATAATTTTTTTTTAATTTTGCAGCCCTGGTGTCGAATTAGACTCAGAAATTCGTCAAAACTTCCTACATTGCTGAAGATCAAGAGAAAATGAACAAAAACTCATAAAATATGCAATAATAAAAATACAATACATAATAAATTAGGCAAATTAAATATGCAAAAAAATAGCGCACCTTTTAGCTTTTTGAATTTTTTTGTCTTCTCAACTCTTGTTATTTGGTTTATTTGAAATACTCATCACATTCTGGTGTATTTTATTTATAAAAAAACAACTCAGTTATTTATATCCAGATATATATTGTAGTGCGTTTGTCTGTCTGATATTAGGAGTTCTTGTTATATTTATTGTGTTTTCTTTACTTCTTTTCTTTCATTTTTATTATTATTTGCTTTTTGTTGTTCTTGCAATCAGCATTGGCAACGGATAAAGTTCAATGAACTTTGAGCACGCGCAGTTTGAGGCAAGTTGCACTCCAACACTTCTGCTGAAATGAACGGCTTCACCTGCCTACAGCTGATTTGCATGTTCAAGGCCTTGAAACGTGCAAGTTGAGGCCTACTCCTTCGCTGAAGCACCACTTGCATGCAGTCGTTCCTTTGGCGACTCGCATGAACGCGACTTTCTTAAGCAGTGACCATATGTTTATAAGGCATGCTACCATGGATAAAAGTACATAATGTGTGTGTGAAGACAACTGCACAGGAAATTAAGCAACTAAAACCATAAACACCCATTTTAGCCATTTGCACACCAAAACAAGAATTCTTAAGGTGGACTCGCAACCATCCATCTGTGTTTTNAATTAAGCAACTAAAACCATAAACACCCATTTTAGCCATTTGCACACCAAAACAAGAATTCTTAAGGTGGACTCGCAACCATCCATCTGTGTTTTCATCAGTCTGTGTTTTCATCAGTCGTTTGAAAGCGATTCACAACAATACGTCAATCCTTCTGTATGGCAAAATTTCAGTGTGACAACTTAACATCACAATCTTTCTTCAGTTGGAGATTTATTTTGGTTATTTTGGTTGGGAAAACACTTTCAAGAGAAAAACATTTTGGGGAAATATTTTCTTTAGGTGAGAAGAATTTATACTGAATTATTGTTAACATTTTACATTATTAAATTTACCACCAAAGATAAATAATCACATATTGACAGCCTTGCATTTTATTTCAAAGTGCGTATTAGCGTCCACGGTATGTCGTCAGAAGGCGGTGGCCCATCCGTCAAAAGTTAAAGTTTCGTAAATATTTGACGGATGGGCGGACAGAAAAAAAAGGGCCTGCGATTGGTTGACGATAACGTGACCGCCAGACGGACGGGCAACCGACGGATGGTTGCGAGTCTAGTTTTAGACTTGAAATAAGAAATTGAAACTTGTCTTTGAGCATCGACTGTTTCTTAAATATTTTTAGTTTTACGACACCACCCAACTGTTTATGAATCACGTGTTTTCTACCAAACTTCTGCAACATTCATCAAGCATGGAACCCATCATTAACAAAGTAATCGCCGGTAAAGAACTCAAGTGAGCTTGTGCGATAGTTGTACTGTAGTAGTGAACAACAGCTGACTGANCTTAAATATTTTTAGTTTTACGACACCACCCAACTGTTTATGAATCACGTGTTTTCTACCAAACTTCTGCAACATTTATCAAGCATGGAACCCATCATTAATAAAGTAATCGCCGGTAAAGAACTCAAGTGAGCTTGTGCGATAGTTGTACTGTAGTAGTGAACAACAGCTGACTGANTAAAGTAATCGCCGGTAAAGAACTCAAGTGAGCTTGTGCGATAGTTGTACTGTAGTAGTGAACAACAGCTGACTGATGGAATCCATTGACCGGACAACCATCTCTCAGTGTCAGTATCATCTGTCTCCTCAACACACTATTTTCCATTTCCAGTGGTACTTCATCACACTTCTGTACGTAACTTCATACCGCAAATTTCAACACCATCACGTACTACAGGTTCTAGTAAAAGCCATTCATTATGTTCGTAGCCTCCGCACAATACCAATAATTTGTGTATTTTATAAACCATTCCCTGCTATAAAGAAACATTCCGAGAAACCGGTTGTTACCCATGAAGTAATGAACAAGAATGNTTTTATAAACCATTCCCTGCTATAAAGAAACATTCCGAGAAACCGGTTGTTACCCATGAAGTAATGAACAAGAATGGCTGCATAGTTCTTCCCTGGTGTTTAAGTTGACTTGAAATATATCTTACAATAAAAATTAAATAAAAAAACTTTTCAACAGTGTTTTACGCGATGCCAAAACAAATCCAGATATAACATTTTCTTCAAACTTTAAATAGTCGTCAACTATNTTTTATAAACCATTCCCTGCTATAAAGAAACATTCCGAGAAACCGGTTGTTACCCATGAAGTAATGAACAAGAATGACTGCATAATTCTTCCCTGGTATTTAAGTTGACTTGAAATATATCTTACAATAAAAATTAAATAAAAAAATTTTCCAACAGTGTTTTACGCGATGCCAAAACAAATCCAGATATAACATTTTCTTCAAACTTTAAATAGTCGTCAACTATAATTTTTATAAAAAATGTTGTAAAGTAGGTATAAATATAGTCCCATGAAGGATTTTATTCCTTATTTAATACTTACATTACATTGGTACAATTAGAGCAAAAATTACCTTCTCTTACACGTATGGTGGTCAACTATTTTTGCATTACAGGCTTAGAAGTAAGGAAGCAATAACGTGCGAGGTAATGGCAGGAGCTAGGTGCGTCTCAGGGCTAAGCACACAGGGGAGGGAATCCATGCAAGGAGACGTGCATCGCGGCAGAGAGGGATTGCGTAGCCATAGCCGCGTTTCGGGCCACTACCACCTCCCCAGGTGTGCCTATAGTTAACCTATAACCAAGAAGAGAAAGGAAAAAAACCGGCATAGGCACTGTAAAAACCCTTTCCACAGAAAAGAATTGAAAAATATTTACATGCATTAATAGAAAATGTTACCGGAGACAGATAGGTAGGAACCACGCTCTTTATTAGTGGGAAGATAAATGCTAGTAGGGAGGGGGCGGGATCTTATTTTCAACTGTGATGGTTGGCGCTGGCATTAACCAGAGTGGAGGGGGAACTCTACTCTGGTGGGGGGAGAGGGGAAGCAATATCGGCTACACTGCAATGCACACGGCTTCAAACTGGCACGCAGCGTTCTCGCCGTCTCGCATGTACCTTTTGGCTTTAAGTGGTGATCGTATCATTTTATTGGTGGAAAGTGCGTAGCAAGGTCCAATACAGGCTCCTATCATAATTTCGCCAATGTCTCGGTAGTACGTTTTAAGATACAGCAGTCAGAAAAAAATCAGTTTTTAATGATGCTGTAGGGCTTTAAAATAGTATTTGTAGCATGGTTTACATCTTCGAAGTACCATTTTGTCTTTATCTCAGGTGCGTATTTTTCCTTCATAGGTGAACATATTGGTGATGTGTGTAATAGTTTAGTCAAAAACCAGTACTTCGAACATGCTGCACACACAATAAAAAAAAGGTACAAATACAGAAAACAATAGTGGAGCTGTCGACCAGTTGTGTTCTCTGCAATCAGTCAAAGTTTCCGACATATCGTAGCTTCTGTACCTAGCTCCAGCTTCATCACAACGTACATTTATACGCACCACATGATAATTAATGCAACTGTTAATAATTTCTTACTTCCTTCGACTTCCTGAAAAGAAGAATACGTCATCGGAGATATAGCATCTTCCTGGAGCTCCTCTGCGTATATGGCGTTTTCATCTGGAATTACATATTCTCCTGGAAAAAAAAAATGCATGACATTTATAAAACAGCAGGCAGGAAATATATAATTTAAAGTAACTACAGGAAGCAACTTTCAATTCAGCAGCACCTTCGAAAGCCCCGCTCAAGATTTAGTTTTCTACTCATTTTGTGTCTTTCACCACACGTTACATGTATAGGGTTGTGCAAATGTGACATTTCTTCTTATGAAACGAAAACGAAATATATGTCATGAACTTTTGTGAAACTGAGACAAACATGAAAAATAGTTTCACAAGAGCTCGGTCTTAACGAAAGTTTAACAAACACCATAACATTTTAGCAAGTTATTCACTATAAAAAAATTTGTTACAAAACCAAATCACCAAAAAAATGGATGGTACACAGTATTTACAACAGGGGTTCTTGTGTAAATTTAAATTTCTGTATTATGTAGTTATTTCAGTTGCAAAATAACAAAAACAAACAAACAAGATGATTTACAGACAAACATTTCTATCGCTAGTGCACTAAATGAAAATAAACACCACATTTTGGTGTTAATTTTCATTTAGTACACTAGCAATAGAAATTTAAGATTTTCGTTCCATTATAACTTTTGGCAACCAAATTTTTTACCAAACGAAACTGAAAGCTGTGATTTTTTATTTTTGTTTTGGTATAGCAAATATTTGCACAACCCCAAAAATTTCCATTTCCACGAGTTAAATTACTAGTTAAGGGAACACGTGAAAGTGTCGTGTCCTAAATGTGATACTAATATGCCCATTTGTACTCTAAGGTGTAGAAAGCATAAGATTACAGGTGGCACAAACCCAGATCCTGGCACAGAACTGAACTAGAGCTCAACCTACAATATTTTTATCGAACCGAGTTTGAATTGAATCTTCAAAACTGTCAACGAGCTGAACCCGTACCAAACGGTGCTATTATTCATCTAACTCGAACCAAACTTTAAAAAATGCCCTATTCACACAAATATGCCTTCATAGTAAGTTAATAAAGGAGAGCAGCTGGTTTTCAACATCACAGCTATGAAAAAAAAAATTCTTTCAGTAATTTTTGTTGTATAGCATCCCACGTTTCTTATTTTTCAATACCCTTAAGTCAAAGTAAGTTCGTTTCAAAATTAGTTAATAATGTTCGTTTCCAACAAATTTTTGAACCGAAGACAAACTCGGGTAAATTTTTGAACCAAACTAGAACCAATCTTTTACATGGCGATCAATTTCGAACCGAGCATAACTATAAGAGTTCGGGTTCAGTACAAATTCTGAACGTTCGACCCATCTATACATAAAATATACACAGGATTTGCCATAAATTTGAACACTAAGTTAACAGTCTCAGTACAGTCAAGACTTGTAATTCGCTGCCAACTGTGGGGCCTGCATACAAGTGCGTGTCTTCGCAGTTCACTTACAAAGGTGCTTACTTTACAGTGAACAACTTATACTTCGTGTGAGTCAAAACTAGGCAAATATGCATTAACAGTTGCACATAGTTATGCAAAAAAATTGCCGACACAAAGTTTTTTTATGTTGCTGTATCACTATTTCCATAAAAATATCGTTTTACGTTTTACAAAAGAGAACTAACCCAACAAAGTTTTTGAAATGAAATACGGCATATGAAGCAGCCCACATTAAAACTTTTATCACAGCTAACAATTTTATAAAGGCAGGTACGTACATTGGGCTTAACGTCTCGATGGCGAGGTCATTATATAGACCCAAGTTTCTCAGAGAAGCAGGGCATTCTGGNCGTACATTGGGCTTAACGTCTCGATGGCGAGGTCATTATATAGACCCAAGTTTCTCAGAGAAGCAGGGCATTCTGGACTTGTGTGGATTATTTTCTCATTTGAATTTCACTCTAGTGAGCAACACCTCGCTCTCCTCCTTTTGAGCATTCTGGAAAAACCAGGTTCGAATCACAATCCCCTACCCTGAGTCCTGTTTTCCAAAATTGCACCAGGCAAATACAGCTTCCTCCCAGCAACAGCCATTTTCTTCCCCCGATCCCAGCAGTTTGAGCCACACATTCCAACTCTGACGACTCCACTGTCGAAGAGGCATTGAGCTAGATGTCATATAACAACCCCTTCACTTGGTAACTTGAGTAAACACCCTTTCACGCAGCCATTTTATTGTCGCACAACCACAGATCACAATATATTTTCTAAATCCAAAGGAGCAAATCGGTCCTTTGCACAATTATGCGTTTTCTGGCGGCCACCTTTAAAAGGTGTTCCATAAAACATGCCAGTGTGTCCTAGGAGACGCGTGTGAAACGCCCGATCACAAAATAACGCCACCCTCTCTAAACTAGGGTTGTGAAAATTAAAATCGGTAATCATTCCATTTAGGGGCTTTTCTGTAAAAAAAAAAAAAAAANCTCTAAACTAGGGTTGTGAAAATTAAAATCGGTAATCATTCCATTTAGGGGCTTTTCTGTAAAAAAAAAAAAAAAAACTCCGAAAAGTGGTATATTTCCACTCTACTAATTACGCAGAACACGAATATACTAGGGTCATTAACGTATGACTAATTTCGTAATATGTGCCCACCTAATATAACAGAACCTAACCCTACGATGAGTGAATCACTATTTTACATTTTTAAACTAACCTAGGATTATAGGGTTTTAATCTAACCTAGGATTGTAGGGTTTTTAACTAACATAAGATTATATGGTGTTAATCCTATGTTAGTTTAAANGTTTTAATCTAACCTAGGATTGTAGGGTTTTTAACTAACATAAGATTATATGGTGTTAATCCTATGTTAGTTTAAAACCCTAAAATCCTACGTTAGTTAAAAAATGTAAAATATTTATTCACTCATCGTGGGGTTAGATTCTGTTAGGTTATGTGGGCACATATTACAAAATTAGTAATATGTTAATGACGCTAGTATGGCATCCGACGTAAACAAAGCGGCAGGCTGCTCGTACTTTTAACTATTTTATTTGATACGTTCTGCTTATTTTAACATTACGTCCTCCTAAATATGAACAAGGTAAGCTGTGCAGAACCCATTAATGCTACTTTAGTTGGTCTAGGAC
>NQII01000926.1:678622-708672 GCA_002778355.1 Clitarchus hookeri | reverse complement strand
CCACATGTCATTCACCATTTTGCAAAAATATTGTTTCATTGCAAATGATACCCTGATTTTATGTCTACACTGTAGCAAGTGAAGCAGTGTAACAAAAATGTTCCTTGCATTTTGGAGCTGAACTCGAGAAATGACATTGAAATGGGGACATAATACTTCCCTTGGATTTACCTCAAAGTTATGTAATTGTATGCATAGGATTTCATCTCCAAAATATGTATATGTAATGTTATCACCTCTTCGGCGATGTTATTCTGTAAATGAAGCAGGGCTATGCTGTTTCGACCAACTGTAATTACAAATGTTATTTGGCATTTTAACCTGTCTACAAAAAAAAAGACAACTAGGTATAAACTCACAATGCCAAAACTAAGGGGAAAAAAATGCTTTTTTTTAGAAACAAAATTTTTTTTATTACATTAGAGCCTCATATTACACAATTAGCAGCTGAAAGTGAATCACAAGATGCTTCAACTTGGAAAACTAAATTGTCACACACATTTAACATATGAACTCCCCCTCAATGGCCAGGATTGTACTCAATTTTCACTTACACTATGATGCTGGTTTAGCATTAAGAAGCCTGAAAAGATGTCAACAGCAGAGCTAGGCAGTTTCTGTAACCTATTCCTGAGCTGGTTTCATTGGTCAGTGGTCCGATACCTAACCCAACTTTTGCATGACTACAGATCAATATTATAGGACGGTGCGTTAAAATCCACAACACTGCCAGATTTACATCAGATGCATAAGCTACAGATACATATAAATCTGTGTTGCTACTTTCATCACTACTGATTAAAATCTGTTGCGAATTACAAATTGTTAAATAAAAGAACATTTTTATAGCCCTACTGTACGTGGAGGTGCACGTATCCTCTAGTTACGGAATTTTTATTATTCCTTATTTTAAACGGTTTTTGAATCACTACGATTTAAAATGTTCGAAAAAAATAATAAACATTAGAGTAAAGATAATACATGACGTGTAGGAAGCTCAGATCATTTGAGTGTGCAATACGCCGCCATATTGCAGACCTGCCCTAAACAAGAGATCGAGATCGCTCTTCTGATCATTACTTGTGTACACTTACCTTCCTCAGGAGCTTGTATTTCTTCTATTATTGGCGCATCAGGCGAGGAGCCCGAGTCCATTACTTTATCGGCTGCATAGTACAGCAACGACGCCAGAAACGATGGTTCTTAACAACAAAAAGTTTGAATTACAGGTTAGGCGTTTATTCTATCAAAAATAAGAAGTAAAGCTACTTCATTACAACTAATGTCTTCCAATTTTACCTGACTGATCTGGTTTCACATCGCCTTTTTGCACAAACACCTCATATATGTCGTTCCCATTTGAAATACAAACTTTCACGTCTTCACTTTCCGCCATTATTGTTTGAGCGCGGACAGGTACATAAAAGATCAGAGTGATCGCTACTTGACCGTCATGAAGATATTTTCCTTCGTTACCATTACAATGACCACAGTCGAATGTCGAATCGTAAATATTTTCTTACATTCAGAAACAAGTTCACAGTAATATGCAATATATTAAAATATGTACAACAAGGAGAACGAAAATTCGACAGCCTAACCAATAAAAAAAGTATTCTTTGGTAAACAATCGATGATATTCAATAAAAAAAAGATAGTTACAGAGCGTTCTTTACTAAAGTAAACAAATATTTTTTTTACTATCGAAAGATTTAGTGGAATATAATTTATATATATTTATATATATATATAATATCACAATTTCGAAATGTGTTTTACTATCTGAACTTTGTTATTTATATTAATGGGTGATTATAATGTCACACAATTTATAAGTATGCAAAATGTAATTGGAATAGTGTCTGCAGATTAAGCCCTAAATTTACATAAGCTACAATGTTTAGTTGTTTTAATTTTCTTGTGGGGGGGTTGCAGGAAACATTATCGAACAAAAACTGAAGGAGAGTTGGAAGGGCGGGATCTTAGTACATCTAGGGGCAAAGACCCGTAAGCATAATCATGCAGGATATATAGTACATATAGGCCACAAACATCACAGGTTTTTTTTGGGATAGGGTAAACAGGTCTGTAATTGGGACAATGGTAGCATCCTGTAATAACTTGATAACCTATTTTACGAACGAAGGGGGGACCATTACAGGTATCTTTAAAACCTTTAAATTCAAAACTGCATGCAATTTATGAATAAGAAAATAGAATTATACTATAAATACAGGATGGGAAAGTATAACATTAATAAAAAGTGTGTTTGAAACACTAGAAGGTAGATATTGGTAGCGAGGGCTTTCTTGGTCTGGTTGTATTTTGTTTGTAACCAACGAGGTAGGAGGTACCACCACCTTGGCGGTAGAGTGAGTGGACAATCGGGCATGTCTCCTCCCATGTTCCCAAATGGCCTCTGAAACAGAAAATGTGACATGGTGTTGAGTTAAGGAAGGAAATGAGGAGGTAACATATGGGCTCACAACACCATGCACACATTTTGGCAGGATGATAGCTCACCAAAAATGGAGTGATAATATATTACAGACTGCTGAGTTGTTAATACTGGCAGGGTTGTTTGGTGGACCACCTACATGGCTGTATTCCCCTGCTCCTCCACATCATCTTGATAAATTGTTGATTGTGGTGTCTAACCATAGGCATCTTGTGGTATGCCTATGACAGTAACCATTCTAACCATAGGAAACTTATGGGGCTCCTATACTCATGAGTTGCCCATAACATGGAGATGTTGTGAATGCTCCAAGTGCCAGTATAACATAATGAAAATGGAATTAAGCAGTTATGACTGATTTAAGGAGTCTAGCACTCCAACAAGCAGAGAAGCAGCCTAGTCCGAAATGATAACACGCATCCACTATTTAACTATAGTATTTTATTATGTAGCTCACTCTGTTACACATATGATGCACTGTATATCCAAATTTAAGCGGGCCTGGCTAGCCAAGCCTGCCAGTTGCCTACACTGTATGGCAAAGGAACACATGGTTTACATAACAAAATAAATTTACGTTTTATTCTGATGCACAAGAGTCTGCAAGAATCGGGTGGTACTCGTCTCAGGTGATCATACTAGATAAAATGTTCCAGAAAATTAAGTGCAATTGAAAACTAGAAGCAGTTGGTATTATAAAGAAGTGAAGGCCCAGGAGGAGCTAGATAGCATAGCCAACCCCATTTTTGCCCGATTGCAGACTAGTGGCGATAACATTAACCCACAGGTAGGGAGCAAGTGTGTGTGCTGGTGCCATGAAAGAATTAGAACAATGTTCTGTGCACTGACAATAAAAACTTTGAAAACACATTAAAACACTGCGAAATCAACAATAAATATGGCGAAGATCATAAATCACATAACATGACGCTTTCACCCTGTTACAAAAATAATATAAACATTTGAACGAATGCTTTATTGCCTTTGTACCTGTATTTCGTTGTTTTTTAAGTCCATGACAAACTTCGGTGGTTATAAAAATACACAACACAAAAAAAAAAAGAACGAAAATAAAACTTTATACTTTTTTTTAAATACTGGGTTATACTCGTGGTTGTGGCCTATCAGATTTGCAACTGAAACATGTCTGGGCTTGTCACAGGATTAAATGTTGATTTGGCAGTCAGTTCAAATGCCCTGAAATGGCCAAACAGCAATTCTACCATATCTGAACAGCACAATTCGAAATTGGATGGTATTTGTTTGGGCACCAACTAATCAGTTTGGGAACTCGGATTAGTATGATTGTAGACCAGTCCTGGTAATCCTGTGCCCACTCGACATCGCGGTTGCCATCTCTGGTGTGTCTTGGCTCACCAGAAATTCAGAAATTCACATCACACTTTTAACCCTTTGGAAATTGACATGAGGTACTAATGGCCTAAGGGGTTACATGGCTCATCACTCTAACATTCGCCATGAGGTGACCAAGATGTAATGTACACAAACACGCATATCTAGTTTCATACTCCTATATTAACTCAAATGATAGTGATGGTACATAACACAGGCACTTAGTTACACGTCTTAGGCGCCGTGCTGGCCGATGCAGAACAAAGCCTTGGAAGAACACAAAAAAATTACATTATGAAATGGCCGGTGGGCGGTGAATCAATACTGGCAGGGTGCATCCTCAGTGATGAAGAAAAAAGACTAACAAAGTTGCAGTCCGAAAATTTACACTATTGCAATTACGTGATAGATAGAAAATATGGATTACCCTGAGGTGCGAAAATGTGTGCAGTCCCTTATGCCAGCTACGATAGACTGATTCATCATGTCACCAGTGCCATTGATGCTAGACGCTGTTCATGCCAAAAACCAATTTCTCTCATATTTTGTGCAAAGGATGGAATTGTGTAATACAAGTAGTTACCCTTACACAGCATGATTTTCCATATACATGTCACCCTTCACCTTAATTGCTATATATGCTCTTTATTTGCCTTGGAATGTCAGCTGGAAATATATGATAAAAAAATAAAATTGCATGGAACATTGTCGATGGTACATTTACATATCAGACTGTACTCATATGTACTGAATGTAGGTACATATCATTGGCCCTTTTGAAGGTACTTTGGCATTTATTACATATGCATGTGAATGCAATGTAAAGTTTTTATTTGTTAAGTTGCTGAGCGAGCTGGCATACTACAGTACCAAATGAATGACTGAAACATTTGCTTAAATATTCACATCGACACTAAAAAAATATATTGGCACTTCAGTCACTGTTGGTCTACATCTACTTACATTTAATGCTAATCCATTTGGTTGTTAGACACGTATGTTCCGAACCACATGCCCAGCACTTTGGTCACATGTTGTGACATTGTGTAGTAAAGCACGTTATCGCATCCATTTCCTGCACTTTCTCATTAGTGTTGGCAGCACAACTGCTAGCGAGTTAAATTACAAGGAGCGAGATGCATCCAGCGAGCGGAGAGGTAGCTGCAAATGCAACCAGCTGCAGCCTGATGTCTTTCTAAAAACATTAGTCTCCGTATAATCATGTGTGCAGTTTGTACTCAGCCGGGCCGTCACTACCATCAGTTGCCGCCAACCGGGCCATACCGGCAGCCAAAGCACAGGCATCCAGGGAAGCGAGCCACTAACACTTGTGCTGCTTACAGTAACTTCATGGTAGTGTGAAGCACTTCCAGCAAAGAAATCCACTCTGTTAGCTAGTTCAGCACTCTCACACAAGGGTTTTTTCACTGAGTCTGGCAGTAATGGTCACGTTGTATTGCCGTGGTATTGGCCTTGTCCACTCGACCAGTCGATCGGGGGGCAGCCAGGGGGCGACCCGTAGCATTCGTTGAGGTTGCACCAGCCTGTACTCGGTGCATGGATACTGACATGGTACGTGTAGGGTAACAAAGGTTCAGTGATGTGTATGGTGTCACAACATGAGCTTGTTGCCAGCATTTCCTGGATGTGACTTGATATGGCACATGGTCAGGTTAGGGTCGTTCAGACAGGATCGTCATGTGGTGTGGATTTAGTATGTTCTGTGATGGTGGTACATCGGTCCAAATCAGCTGTTGTGAAAGCATCCCCATGCTTGTTCAATACTCGCTGGAGTGTGTCTTGGTATTCTGGCAATACTGTGTGTTCAAATTCCCCAAATTGATAATACAATCTGTAACCACATAGCCTCTGAGACTGTTTGTCATGCTACACCACATTACCTGCCTCGGTTGTTACACCATGTTACACAGATCAGCATCCCAAATGTGACCATCAGTACCACACATGTAGTCCAGAATATTCACAGCCTACAACAGACTACCTATGCAGTTTGACAGGCCCATTTTCATCGACTTGGGATCCCTTTCTAGATCAAAGTCAGTGCTTAATGGTGATACATTTTTGGGAGCAACAGGTGTGTGCTCAGCACAAGTGGAAATATCGTAACATCGGGTAGTTGAGGTCATCACCCGAGCATCCAAAGAACATTTCATATCATCTGCAAGAGCAACCTCAGCGAAAGGGATACCAAAATCTACAAGAAGCTGTAAATATCTATGCCACCTACATAGGCATGTTATATCGATAAACTTACTTCAACTGAGCCAGTCTACCTGTCCAAATATGCATTCATTGAGACAACAATACTGCTCGAATGTCTATCCTCATCACACATAGGCTTTAATCGTTATTAAGCTACCCTTGTAGCAATATCTGCCGAAAGAATTCATGGTCGTGTTCTCCAGCTAAAGTATCCTACACCAACCACCAACAGAGATGATGATGCGATGTTGCCTCCACAACCTGAGTAGATCACCACTTCAGAACCAAACAAGAGCCGAGTCATCTGCTTCAATGTGGTGTTATTGTAATTCCTCCACAGTCGACTGTGACTTGGTTATGGCAGACATCACTACCACCACTGTTGCCCTAGCAACTGCAACAGGGCACTCGGTTCCCACTAGAAAAGTTCCTGGCCATATCGCAGTCTGCAGAAAACAGGGCATCGTTGCAATTGTTGTCCTGCAGTAAGAGGCTGTTGAAGCGATTGCACGTAGTACTGAAACACCGATTTCCTCGCCAATGCAAACCGGCAAGAACCTAATGGTTTTGACCTCTCTATAGATTGGCTCGGCATTGTAGAAGCAGTTATTATCAAGATGCCACACAACATGCTGCAGCTGCAGCTACACAATTTTGCTGTGATGTCAACTCTGCTGGCACTCCATATGCTGACTTATTGCAATGATTGCCACCACTTCATCATAAATAATTACGAGTGAGTGAAGAGATTTGGGCAGCTCGTAAAAGCGAGGTCTTGAGAGCCGATGTGGGTGATTTGGGTGAGTATGGATTGGTGCTGGAATGAAAGGTAGGGGAAATGGGAGAACCCCGAGAAAACCTGCCGACCAGTGGCATCGTCCAGCACGATTTTCACATGCAAAAATTTTGTGACCTGGCAGGGGTTTGAACCCGGTTCGCTTTGGTGAGAGGAGAGCAGACTGACCGCTCAGCCACTGTGGCCCCAATAATTACAAGTTGCCATGAAAGTACTGCCTAATGATCCTATTTATCTCTGGCAGCGGATACTCCAGTACTGAGCGACACGATGGTGAGCATTCTATCGCCACTAATCCTACTGAAGCCGGCAAGATAACACAGTAAGACTTCTGTGAAACCCTACTGCCAACTGTGTGAAACCAAGTACATCTAGACATCTGGCTGCCCAACAATGCAGATGCCCAGAGCCTTTATGACATCCATCACAAACCAGGTATGCCAACCCTGAAATGTACCAGATTATATAAATTGCGATGAAAATTCATTTTCCCCACTGCAGGAACTACAGATGCGAAATTGCGACTGAAATGCCCCACCCAACATAAGCACCCACATATAGTTCGTCCCAATTGTTTCCATTGATACAGTGGTTTCTCCTCCCAAAACAGATAATGTTTACATAAAACAAACTCAGCTGTCAACCTGCCCAGTACGTTAACAGAAAATATTTTGCCATGGAAATAACTGTACAGATGACTACTTTCAGAACTGTGAGAAAGTACACTCGTTCGTGAGACAGACTATACTAAGCTGCGTCCAGCCCTACTAGTAACCAGATAGCAGAGCTTCACCACAGGGGAAAGGCTACCGACAATTCTCCTGCATAAAGGTTGGGCTCTGGAGGTGCATGCTGTTCAAGCACATCGAGGCGAAAAACTTCCCATTACAACTTGACTATAACTAGACACACGAGAACCCACAACCAGAGATGTCTGTGCCTCACCAAATTCGGGCACACCTAAGTCTCACCAGTTCTACCATGAGAAGGAATGATGGAACTGTCTGGGGTAGTAACCGCCAAACATCACAATCCCAAAAGTAGATCCTGGACGTATCTGCTGGCCCAGAGCTTTTGCACCTTTGGGCAGAAAGAAACACACAGTCACTCCGGCTGCACTCATGCACCTAAGTTTCCACTACCGTAGATGCAGTTATACCCATAGCTGTGCAGTGATAAGCCCCTGACAGAGACAACATTCCTCTGGGCCCTGAACAAGGGGACGATGTCAGGAAGTCCTCAGTATGCCCGACACCAATCACCATACTAACACACTTCCAGATTTTGTGGAAAATGCCACTGCTGCTGGAAATCCCAGGCCATGAACCACGAAACATCTATGAACACAATTGCCTCAGTTACACCAAAGACCTGACAAGGAAAGCATCTCATTAGAAGCAGCACCACACTTCGCTGACGATGGTGGATGCTGGGCCCACAGAACTTCTGCTATGTCTGGCCGCTCATTTCCTGATTCTCGTATCCCTGTTTTATGGGCTATTGTCGACCACCGACTGCCAACAACACACACTGAGCATAAGTCGCACGACGACCAAATGCCGCCATACATCGAACTTCAAACATGTTTTTCCATGGGCACCATGGGAGTTAGCAGCCGTGGGGATCATAGGGGCTAAGTCCACCAATGGGGTTATAGGACCCCACTGTAGTTACTATAATCCCCATGGACCCCAAATTATATTTATTCCAAAATTCCTTCTTTGTAGTAACATTCGTATCATCACATATTAGTTACTACTTTTTAAAATGTTTCATGTGGATTGATGGCAATAAATTACTAATAACTTCCTAGGGCTGCATGTAGGTGTAATGATAGTAAAAGAGGTTTAACATTATTTATATTTAGGAATTAATAAAACTGTATTGTGTCCTAACAAAGAAATATACATTTAAAAAAAATTAAACAGAGGAATTTTCCCACTTTATAATGGATGTTGGCATAAAATCCAAGGATGTGTGATGAAAAAAATAATTCTTTAAAGAAGAACCCTCGCTAGGAAATCTACATCCTTGATAGGCACATTCCACAAATTCCNTGTCCTAACAAAGAAATATACATTTAAAAAAAATTAAACAGAGGAATTTTCCCACTTTATAATGGATGTTGGCATAAGGATGTGTGATGAAAAAAATAATTCTTTAAAGAAGAACCCTCGCTAGGAAATCTACATCCTTGATAGGCACATTCCACAAATTCTTGGAAGCAACATCACCTTATATCTCAGATGTACAGTGATTCCCACTGACTGATAACAGTTTTTCATTTCAAATTTCCAGACTGCAGTGAAATAATGGGTCACCTGTTTTGAGTTGTGTGCTGTTATCACGCCCTTTTGTTGATGTTCATGTTGCTGAAAGTATCACAATTTTCCTATTACACCAATAGGTGGAGGGTTTTAACATTTTATCATTCACTGTAACATATGGAAATGTTGTAATAAACCTTATAATTTTATATTTGGTTAAATATTAGTTATTACACAGAATTTGTGCCATTGATGCTCCTGTCGCATTTGGTGCACATTCTCTGTTTACGAACGACAATGCCCATGTAGTCATCCACTGTCACTATTGGATAGCATTTTACTAGACACGCCCCCCTGCAGCACTGCACACCAATAACAGACCTGCAAGGAACTTGGCCGTGTATGAATTCACGTGCCAAGGACACTTAAGGCGCCCGTCTACCTGGCGCTTGAACTGCGTTGCAGAGTGTTCGAAATACACGTTTTTCAACGAAACTATTAAGCGTGCGTCCAACATGCTGATCTACGAAAAGAACACACACTCCATACGAGAGCTGTTAAGTACTTTCAAAATATAACGTACGTTAGAAACATCAATTCAGAGTACTCCAAAACCGCTAAAAAAAAACAGCCTTTCCAAGGCGCTGTAGCTCAAAATGCACACATCAGATCTACTATAGGCGCCTGCACTGAACCTTCCTAAAGACTTCCCACTAATAAAATAATATGGTCACCGCTGAAAGTCCCATAGGTACACGCAGCACGACGAGAACACTGCCCGCCAGTTCAGAGCCTTGCGCTTAGCGGCGATGGCGTACTTGATGCGCGTGGCAGTGTCGCCCTTATCGCTCCCGCGCTTCTCGGCCTAGACGTGGGAAAAAGTTCCAGGTAGACGGGCGCCTTAAAGCTTCGTGCCCTACAAAAGTGCAGCTAGGGCGCGACGTCAAATAGTCGCTACTCGAATTCACGGCTAGGGCACGAATGCACCCTAGAATATCGCCTTCAACCAAGGGCACGTGTCTCACGCCGAAATCGTTTATCGATGCTCTACTGTTCGTTGCTGTTTTTTCTCTGTTTATCTTCGTGCCTTAAAGATGGGTGAAGAACGGTCTTCGAAGAAACTGAAAATTTGAAAGTACTTGTATATTACAAACGGTTTGTGATGTTTCCCGGCCGTTGAACTTGTTGTATCTCGTATTTTGGTCTGTGGAAGGGTCGGCGGATGAAACTGTTTGCTTGCAAACGAAGACGTAAGCAAACACGCGAAACTCCCGCCTTGGCTTCCGGCGTAAACAACAGAAACTCGCACGTCCATCGGTCAGTGATCGAGATACAAACGAACAAGGGTCTCCGAATCCAGAGATGCACAGTTCTTCACGAAGGGGACGAGGACTTATATCTCGCGAAGGACACAAGAGGAAGCGACAAGGGCGCGAGGCGGTGAATTCAGACGCAGCCCTTTGACTCCTGCGTGGCTTGGTGAAACGTAAGACTGGCTACTCGTGAGGAGCAGCCGGTGATGTGAGTTGTGGCTACTCAGGTATACTGGGTACATTTCGATGGCGTTGTATTAATTGACAAAATATGTTAATGATTTTCAATATAATTTACAGCATTACAGGTCGTTTAAAAAAAATATGGACGCAGATTGAAAGATGTATAGTACGTAATATGTGAAGGAAATAATGTTAGTAAACATATCTCCGATTAAGCTTCTCTTTCGCGTAATCGCCCTCCAAACTTAGGTGGCCTTGCTACGGCGGACTGAGTATACATTCCTGGTACACTCCGTCCGCCGTAGTCAGGTCGAATACGCGAAAGAGAAACTGAATTAGCCATATGTGTATTGACATTTTTCCTTTACAGATTAGGTACTATCCATACTTTAAGCAGCGCCCCCTTTTTTTTTAACAACCTGTAGTTCACACAGTGTAAAGTTTTCTATTTAGATATTAAACTTATGCGAGAAAATACAAGGGTTTAAACTACAAAATCAGTAAATATGCCGAAATAATTGTTTTAAAACTAACAAAATAATATTATCGACAAATCCATTGTTGTATGTGGTGGCTCTGTTAATTCAAACACGCGGTCAATAAAAGAAACCCAATGGAAACATATTAAGTAGTTCACACTCTGTTCTTGAGCTGATGTTTCGGAAATTTGCGCACTGAGAACTTTCAACAGCCCTTTACAACGAGGTCTTGAGAGCCGATGAGGGTGAAGCGAGGTGAGTATGGAGCAGCGCCGGAATGCAAGGACGGGGGGAAACAGCAGATCCCCGAGAAAACCCGCCGACCAGCGGCACCGTCCGGCACGATCCCCACGTGCGAATACCCGGCAGCGACCCCGCCGGGGATACGACGGCGTTTGCCTTGGTGGGAGGCGATTGCTCTAGCCAGTACTCCACCGCGGCCCCAAGTGAAGTAGTGACGGCCACGTCAACCCAGAAGCCGCGGCGAGGGGAGGAGAAAAGCTCCACACTTGCCATTCCCCCGTACTTGGCGCCTATGTTCCGTACACGTCATAATTATGAACCCGTAAATGTCACGAAATCATTCGAGGACAATTTAAACTTCAACCACATGCATAGACCATTCATGGTTACTTCCAACTTTTCTGGATCTCTGCTAAAGTTCTGCTTACAGGATATTCCTCCACCTCGTGTAAACAAAGCTTATCTGAGTATAGGAAATTGCACCAAAGGGACTACGTACAGCATTCGTGCGCACTCAGTTACGTAATATTTTGCATAAGAACTATTTCTTACTAGGCATTACAACACACCTATCTTATCTGTGTTTTTATCCTTAAGTGAAGTATTATAACTTATAGCGAGAATATAAATAAAAGTTAAAAATAAGACAATGTATTAACACAAGTAGCCTATAAAACTCTATGATACATGGCAGAAAACCACCAAACGCCTCATACATGGGGTGGTATTTCAAAGGTTCGTTTCAAAAAGTGTGAAGAAACCGCGAATAGACTACACTGAAGAGCCAAAAAAACTGGTATAGGCGTGCGTATGCAAATAACAGAGGTATGGAACCAATCAGAGTAACGCGAAGCGGTAGGCAGCTAGATCGGTTACTGCTGCTACGATGGCTGGTTATCAAGATTTGAGTGAGTTTGAACGTGGTGTTATAGTCGGCGCACGAGAGATGGGACATAGCATCTCCGAGGTAGCGATAACATTTGGATGTTCGCGTACGACCATTTCACGAGTGTACCGTGAATATCGGGAATCCGGTAAAACATCACATCTTCGACATCGCTGCGGCCGGAAAAAGATCGTGAAAGAACGGGACAAACGACGACTGACGAGAATCATTAAACGTGACAGACGTGCAACCCTTTCTCAAATTGGCGCAGATTGGATTTGTAAACTGCCCTGCAGGATTCATGGTGTGGATTGCCTCCTGCATACCTTCAGACATTAGTCGAGTCCATGCCACGTCGTCTTGCGGCACTTCTACCGTCGGGGGGGGGGGGGGGAGGCTACACGATATTAGGCAGGTGTACCATATTTTTTGGCTCTTCAGTGTATGTTGGTCATGCCTAGTAAGAAATAGTTCTTACGCGAAATATTATTACACTGAATGCGCACGAATGCGGTGCGTTTTCCCTTTGGTATAATTTTTCTAAACTTAGTTAAACTTTGTTTGCACGAGGCGGAGGAATATCCTGGACGTAGAACTTACGCAGGGGTTCAGAAAAGTTGTAAGTAACCGTAAATTGACCATATACACAATGTGTATTCTCCTAATTAACATTTCCACGGGCTTCATCACTTTATTCGTACGTCGGTCAAGTGAAGCAGAGAAAAGTTTACACAAGTGAATGTTTTACAAATCTGCTAATTCTTAAGGGGGTCGGTTCCTGTCGAACCTTTTTTTTTATAGATTTTCCGCCACAAATTCTATTTCAGGAGGTGCTTTACAATTTTCGGCTCGGCTAAGCACGAAAAATATCTTCCATAATTTTCCTGAAGTGTTACAGCTTCTCTGCGTTTTATATTTTCTAACTTGTAACAGCCGAAGTAAAATTAATTTATTGTTTTGAGCGAGCGATTACAGAGGTCACAATAGCTACTACAGTCGAACAGAACAGATTTCAGAAAACTCATTTAGTTTACCCTATGTCATGTCGTCCGAAAAAAATGCATTCAAAATCCATGTTTGCGGGTAGTAGCCGAAAATAAAAAATTTAAGATGACGGGGCCTGATGCCCCTTAAACTTACATGAATTGAAACAAAAAAACAAAAGAAAACATTTTAGTGCTCGTAAATATTTACCTAATACTTTTAATGTAACGTTCAGACATGGAGATACTTTCCCTCCGGCGTTACCAACTTAGCGGGGCCCAGGCCGGTCCTTGTAACCGTCTAAGGTTGGCAACGAAAAAATATGTTATTTTATATTTGTACTACATACTGTTCAACTTATAGACATTATCTGTGACTAAGTTTTCCTCTGATAACATTTTTTTACATCGCATGGTTTTTGCATAATGACATGCCAAAGTCAACATCGTACTGTTTCCGTAATGTACAATTAAAATAAACCAAACTATTTGCAGAAAATTTAACAAGGGAAACTGAAAGGTCTCGTTTTAATTCATTGTAAGGTATGCTTGGCAACAGTTATTTTACAAGAATTCGGGGGCAATCACAAATCAAAAACATGCAAGAATTTTCGTATTTTCAGTAATTTTTTGAAATAGCAAGAAATCAACCTTTTCACGATTTTATAGACGTCTTGAAGTCGCTGTTGGCGTCTTCTTCCAGTGTGAATTATTTCATTCCTGTACGTAAGTTATATTCCATTATTTGTAACATTTTTAAAAAGGTAAGATTTTGACCTTGACATTTATTTATGCAAAAACCAAGAGCTCGATTTTTTTTGTGAGGAACGAGAAATTAATGATGACGTCTAAAAGTTGAACATATTGTGGTTCAAGTATAAAATTACACATTTTTACGTGGCCAACGCCTTTAAGGCTTAGAATCGCCTATTTTGCAGAAATTCTTAGTTTTCGTGTCATTATTTCGGATTCATAGTAATTACTCACAATTTACGGTTATAAAAAAATTTGCATTTTACGATTTCTTGAATATTTTTGTGCTTAACTTTAATTTTGTGTTATTTGCTAGTTGTAAAAAGTCAGGAACATATTTATATTTTATCGATAAGGTTCTGCTTTTTTGCAAGCAGGAAATAACACACCGAGAAAATTAGATACAAAAGTATTAAACATCTAGCAAATCATAAATTTTCTATAATCAAACGTTTATAATAATAGATACCCTTGAAACTGAAATTATGGCACGGAAATGAAGAATTTCTACTCAATAGGCGAAGCTGAGCCGTGTGGTCTGCTATTTCTGCTATACGCTGTTCACGTTAAGGTGAGCACTTCCGAGGCCCTAGTTGCTTTTTCCTTTGAGCACCTTTTTAAAACAAATATTGTCATGTAAGTACATAACAAACACGGCGTGTATATTCCACCTCACTCGGAAGTCAACGCCTAAAAGCTAAAAATAAGATACTATTATTTCCGAACGAGAGGGCTTTCAAAAGTGCTCACTTTACCGTGAATAGCCTACGGAACTTAAAACAGTTTCCGAGTGCAAGTTGCGAGTAGTTGTCGATTGTTACAAGTATCCGAACGCAGAAATATTCGATTGCTGGGAACACTCGGTTGCGGCAGCGTTGGAGCACGTGGACCGCTGCGAGGTCGACGACCTGCTGCCGGCAGCGGGGCANCTCTCTCACTCTCTCTCTCTCTCTCTAACTCCTCCGTCCTGCTCGCACTGCGAGTAACTCTCTCGCCTCCCGCCGCGCACCGCCACAGTCTGACACACTCTCTCCTCTTGCAACACGCACACACACCTCCGAAATTCCCTTTCCACCGTCATTTACAACTTTTCTCCTCAAGTCCTGGTAAAATTTCTACTTCCAGGATATTCCTCCACCTCGTGCAAACAAAGCTTAACCGAGTTAAGGTCGCTTCTACCGCAGACTGTTCGCGGTGGAGTGAGCAACTTTAAACGCCCTCTCGTTTAGAATAAGAGTCAATAAATACATATTGTTGTAGCCTTAGACGTTAACTTCCGGGTGCGGTGGAATATACGCGCTGTGTTTATTACTTACGTGACAATATTTATTTAAAAAGGCGGTGGTTAAAGGCTAAAAAAAATGGCCAAAAGGACAAAGTAACTCAAAAGTGCTCACCTTACCGCGAACTGCCTATACAGGCTGGGAAGATCAATGTTAAAAGTTTGGCAACCAACATTTTCGCCGCTAGGTAAGCGCTAGTGTAGCATGTGTACTTGATTTTCTACGTTAAAAACCGGTGTAATATTGTAAAAAATCATAAATCATATATAAAATATCTTCGTAACTAAGTAAAATCTTTTCCTTTTATTATTCATGTAGATTAAAAATTAAATTAAAAGGTACCTTTTGGAACACTGCGCACCTAGCGGCGGAAATGTTTCCTATGCCAAACTCTCCCATGATAAATCACGCTTTGTTCCTGACCTGAGTATAATTAACCTTAACCGAGTTTAGAAAATTACATCAAAGAGACAGTGTACGGCATTCATGTGCACTCAGTGTAATTATATTTAGCATAAGAACTATTTATTACTAGGTAAAGTGAGAAATAATGAGACCCTAGTTATTTTTTCCTTTCCGCCATTTTTTTGTCTCATAACCGCCTTTTTAAATAAATATTGTCACGTAAGTAATAAGCACAGTGTGTTTATTCCACCGCACTCGGAAGTTAACGTCTAAGGCTACAATAAAATATATTAATTGACTGTAATTCCAAATTAGAGGGCTTTCATAAGTCCCCACTTTACCGTGAATAGCCTTTGCCAACACGCCTATCTTCTCACTACTTTTAATCGCACTATATTATAAATTAAATAATATAATTTGTGGATGAAACACAAGTAAAAGATTTTTTTAACCTCGACAATAAAATACTATTATTTTAACGTAATTGTGAAACGCTGGCGATACGTGGCTTCTTTAGTAAACAACCAAACACGTCATACATAAGGCGAGTTTTCAAAGTTTCTTTTCAAAATGTCAGAGATACCGCGAACAGGCTATACTTACGACTGCAGAGTTGGTTCATGCTACCCAAGTGTTCAGTTTGTTTACGTGACGTGAGAGAGGAATGGTCGTATACAAATTTTAATTAATTTTTTTTTTGTTTCTCATTTCAATCTATAGTTATAGGCAGTGTACATTTGTGGGAGGGGAGGGGTTTGGGGGGCAGTGAAGTCAAAGAATTTCCCCTCTCTTAAAATGTTTTCCCTGACAAGAAAAATTATTTCCCTGCCAGGGAAAGTGATTTTCCCTCCTTGAAGAGGTATGATGACAAACAAAACGTTTCCACGTACAAACCATAAAGGTGGATTCGCAATAAAAATACATGAGCATAAAACATAACAGCAGAACATTCATACGACCAGAATTATTGTGCGAAATTGATTCGCAATTCAATACTTATGTATTATTTTTTGCAAAAAAAAAATTGGCGGCGAGTCTGACGTCATTTGGCAGTATTGGTAAATAATGGATTTTCGTAACAGATTGTGATATTATGTTGAAAACTGACAGGGTTTCAAAATATTTGGCAATTTTGCTTTTCTTCAGAATTTTTGTTTTTCCCATCGTAGAGATGTGAATAACCTTCAAAAAACTAAGGAGGCCAGGATAGGAAGAACTATAAGGCCTTTTAAGATATTATTTTATGCTTTTGGATGACAGACTATACATAAGGACCCTTTCGAACTCTTTACATCATTTCAAAATATTAGTAAGACTTGTATCCTCCAACCTCCGGAAGTGGAGATACTGCATATACGAAATAACCACAATTACACAACCCTAATACGTCGTTCTGTGCACAAACAACAGATGTCGATCAACAACACGATGACCTTGCTAACACGGCTGTGCAAACAGCATATATGTATGCATAAAGAACACCTGCCAGTCTCAGATGCACGCTATGACACCGCGCACTTCATCATGATGCTTCAGTGCTGCACGATCCACGGGCGATGCCAGCACAATGTAACTCATCGATGTTTACGTGTATATTGTTCTCCTGGTTCGCAGTGTCAATCAGTATTTGATATACCCTCACCGAATATAACAGATTACGACGAACACGAAGATATCGAAGAAATAATCGTTACAGCGACATCGCCTGCAATCTCAGTCATCTCAATTGAAAGAGATCAACAACCAGGTAATCTATGACCTGTACACATTCATTCACCTAACCCATCTGAAATATTCAAATTTTTTGAAACTCAAATAGAAGATTCTCATAGAGCACCTAAAAAGCAAACTACAGAGTCTGATAATTTACCTTGTCGTGTTGCCATGGACAAATCAAGTGGACCACATGAACGACATACCATACCTAACGAACTCAACATGGGTTCGATTTCGAACAGTACCTCGATGATACCTCATTTAGCTACAATGGCAACCAATAAGATGAAGCGAAGCCCTTCTCCAAGTAGGCACAATTCACGAGGCAATATTGCCTCACCACATCCATCACGAAACAATATCTCATTTTCAAATAGTACAACGCCCGAACCAAATGAACGGAATCTTCCTACACATGACGAACAGAAGTCACAGAGCAACAAGAGACACACTTCTGCAACACGCCTTCAGACACATACGTCACTGGGACACAACGACACTATATATATATATATATGCAACTAAACATACACGAAAATTAGGTTCAAGCTCACATGGCAGACAAAAACGGCATTGCACAGACGTGCCTTCTACCTCTCAGCAAGATCCCTGTACAAGTACTTCGCCAAAGTACTAACACGTCCAACATCGAGGAGTCCATCTCCACAACAGATGGAAACACGGGAGGAGCATGTTGCACCTGCGTCGTCCACCTCACAAATGTCCAGTACCAGGACATCAAATCCCGAGCAGGAGGAGGAAAACAACCAACCTTCGACTCCTTCCATCACGGAGACCACCGCCACGTCATCTTCTGGAGCGGCTATGATAGCACAGCCAGGACTGTTTCCACAATCATCACGTTCCTTAAAATCGGGAATCGAGGAATTGCAGAAGCAGCTGTGTCCATACAAATAATACGCAACATCTCGCGTTTCATCGCATATCGCATGCACAAGGGTCTCGGGAGATACCTACGTTTTGGAAATTCAAGGACAAAATTAGATCCATTAATAGATATGATTGGCCAGGTATATCCCAACATCCCCATAGACGCAATCTGCGAACCTTATATTGAAGAAAAGAAAAACCAACAAAATGTATGACAAGACAACTTTCAAAACCACAGAAACATCGTCGACGCACTTCAAACAGCAGTCGAAAAATACGATTGTGAAAGCTACGAGAAATTGGTCAACAAAATTAGCTATGAAGAGAAAATTCAATTTCTGAAAACATGTGGCACATCTCTACCATTATGCGTGCGTCAGATAATCAAATATCGTAACGCACAAAAACCTCGAAATAAAAAATACCAACTACATGGAATCCATTCTGTTTTCGTCGACAACTGGCGAATCATTAAGTAACACCTCACGGCTTCATTAATTTTTTCCAACAAAATAACATCAAACCATTTCAATTCTACACAGATTTCATAAGTATTCGATCAGTGATTTAGAAAAAAAATTAACGGATTATTCATTATAGGTCCAACAAACACAGGAAAAAGCATGTTTGCTAGACCATTGACAGACTCTCTCAATCCAAGACTTGTTTCTATGGAATGGGAAGGTTCCGGTTTCCATCTAGACCAATTGCCTAATGCTACGAGCGTGCCCTTTGAAGAACCTTGCATTGGTAACACAGTGTAGGCGACTGGAAACTCCTACTGGAAGGAACAAAAACAAACACAGATATGAACCATCAGGACAAATAAATCATCGAACGTCCACCTATTTTCACTACCTCCAATAATGAATTATGGTTCTGGGGTGAATCATCTTAAAAACTCCTCTAGAAATACGAATTAGAAATCTTATTTCAAAACAACCATTTGTCATCACAACAAGGCTGGTGATATACCTCAACCTCCTCACAACCTCACAGCACGTGACATTCATAATTACATGGTTCTTCATATGCATTCTATAATTGAGCACCTAAATTAAATTCCTTTAATTCAGATCAGTCATGACTACCTTCCTTGTCCAAACACAGCAATTGCTAACCTCTTTACATTAAGCGATAAATTTTCAGCAGCATTGGCGCTACACAAAATACGACTTGGGGATTTTTATGTTGCAGATTCCAGTTCAATTATTCGACATACTTCTGCATCGTCAAACAACATCGATGCCTCAGTGATCTCAATTTCATATCAAATTCAGGCAGGCTCACCTTCTGGAAGTGGCCAAACAGGTGAGGGCAAACAAGACGTCTATGGCTGTCAAATGTACCCAACGATAGCCAGTGATCATTTCTCCAGAGCAAAATTTACTATACACGGCTCTCTCTCTTTGTCATACTGGTGGGACGCAGATTTCAGTTCCGACCAAACACCGATCTGCATTCCTTGCAGATCACTAGCATTCTGGCTTGGTACATCAGATGGTACTGCAAAAGAACCTCTACAAGACTACATCAAAAACTTTTACGATATATCAACTCATGCTTTCAAATTCACGAATTAGATTTTTCTATCCATAATCAAGCAACTACAAGACAAAGATTACTAACTCAAGGAAGTATCAGCACAACAACATGGGATTTAGAATCTAGTCAAAATTTAATCATATGTACAGGTGATAGGACCTTCTTAGAACTAACACATGAAGAAGTTCATTGTAAACCACCTTTCATAAGATCAACTGTAGATGTGATAGCTGAATATGGCAAACAAGACTGTCTAGCATATGAAGAACCAGCAGTTGGTAACACAAAACATTTCAATATCAACTTCTCAAATGCACCTCACGTGTTAAACGACTTCAAACATGAATCTTTTTATAAAGCAGCTATACCTGGTTGTAGTGGTACCTCATGGATGAACTATAATAAAATCAATTATGACACAACATTTGTGATCTTGAACAAAGGAGCAATCAGAAAGACGTATAACTTGCCTTTCTTGATGCTTGCAGCTCCAGAAATTCCCGAAGAAACTGGCAATATTAAATTTCGCTACAGATTGCGAATTCAAACCAATGTAAAATATTCACTTTGTTCTATCTTATTTACCAACGACAGTCCGTTCGGTAGAGATTACTGTGCATTTTTCTTGGGTCAAACAAGCGCAACTAACACAGTCAAAATTAGGTACTCTGGATACTCTACTAATAACATAGTGTAAACAGGAAGAGACGTCAAAATAGGCCTACTGGGGAAATTTCAACATCTATAAAAAAAGGAAATAACGCATCTAGAGTTCTATCTCATGGTTCATATACCTAAGGTGATGTGGAAAAGAACTCATCCAATAAATTACTTCAGACAACATTACCTCTTCCACATCCTTATAATTATCCAACTAATTACAACTTATTAAAGTTTTAGATGATAAATAAATATGCAGTCGATCTCTGTTGTGGAATAATAAATTTAACGTAGCTAGTGTGAAGCCTCCGCAGTAAACGTGCTACTCGCCTCTTACAAAGGCAAAGTAGAGGAAAGTAAACAAGTTATAAGATAAATGTTATCTCAAGGTCATGGACTTTATTTATTCATCGCCAGTTCTGTTTTCCCGTGAGAAGATGAAGTTCGAGTTTGGAGATGAAATATGGATTTATAGGAAGTCAATTGGTATAATTGGATATTTGCATGTTTTTGGTCATGTATAGCTTGTGTATAATGCATAAATGACAATAAAGTTTGTTTGAACGAAATCGCTTCAGTGGTTCTCATTTTGCTCTAACATAACCTCAACACCAACGGCAGCATTGGTACCACTGTGCGCTGCCGCGTTTATAGAAATTTAGCCTTGGGAGATAACAGCTGCGCTTGACATTGAGATAACGCTTATTTTATCTCTTGTTTACTTTCCTCTACGATTGCTATCTTTTCGTTCATGTTATCTATGGAATTCTCTTATCAGGTGCATGTTACGTGCAAGAGTGGTGTAACTCTCAGTCTCTGTTGAGATTACGCTCAGATCAGAGGTAAGTAAACAGCTCATGCGCCTTGCACCAAACCTTTGATAAATGTGGACTGTCTTTAGTTGTTTACTAGAAATGTCATGTATCAAACGTTTTTATACTTCTGTTAACATGAAGGTATCGATTTTTTGTTTAAACTGAATTTTTACTTTCATATTTTATTTATAAATTATAATATTTTGTTGCTAATTAATATGAATAAAAAAAGGGAGGAAATACGTGTGTTGGTAATGCCTAATAAGAAATAGTTGGTGTAATTTCTAGATTTGATTAACTTTTGCTTGCATGAGGCGGAGTAATATCCTGGAAGTAGTAGAACTTTAGCAGGGCTTCAGGAAAGTTGGAAGTAACCGTCTGAATGAACTATACCATGGACTAATGAAGAGGAAGACCAATTTTAGGTCCTCTGCGAATGTATATATCCAACATTGACCAACCCCAAAGCAATAGAACCGTCAAAGTCGAATAACCAACACTGATGAACGAGTTTGTTTACATATTAACTAAAAAAAAACATTTTTTTATAATAATAAAATACTTTTATCAGTTTGAATTTAATGTAATTGTATTGAAAATTAGTTTGACCAAGTATAGGAATATTTGAAATCACTTTTTTTTCATTAAAAGTGCGCTAACCTCAAATACGATTCACGTCGTCTATGGTACGTAGTCGCACTGGCAGACGAGCAGCTTTGCGCAGCTAGCGTGATCACTCTACGGGAATTACCAAAAGGCGTTGCCAGGCAGACAAGGGAGCAAAGAATAGCGATTGCATTTTGAAGCGAGGCACAAACGGAGCTTACGTTTATGGCATATAATCGAGCTGGCAATATAACAAATATGCAACACGTAACACTGCATGTAAGTGTATGTTCTTAAGGCCCCCGTCTACCCGGCGTTTCAACTGCGTTGCTGAGTGTTTGAGATACACGTCTGTAGGAAACTATTAAACTTGCTGATGTAAGACAAATACACGCACTTCAGACGAGGGTTGTTTAGTACTTTCAAGCCGTAACGCACATTAGAAACACCATTCCAGAGTGCGTACTACAAAATGGCTAAGAACAGCTTTTTCAAAGCGCTGCATCTCGAAATATAACTTACGGTTAGATACGCACACGATTACTCTAGAACCGTGCATTGAACCTTTCCACGGGCTTTTCGCCAATCAAATAACAAGGTCACCGCCGCAAGTGCCATAGGTAGACGCAGCGCGACGAGGGACACTGCACGCCAGTTGAGAGCCTAGAGGCGACGGCGTACTTGATGCGCGTGGCAGTGTCGCCCTTATAGCTCTAGCGCTTCCTGGCCTCGAACGCGGAAGAAAGCGCCAGATNCACTTCATTCTCGCGTCGGCCAAGTGAACATGTCAAATGATAAGAAAGATGAACATGCAACATAGTGTGCTCATTCTTACACTCGCATGCATTAAAAAAAGAGAGCGCAAAAGTAGTAATCTCGGTGTTCACGAGTGTTTACCTCGCACTTTCGATTCAAGATTCGCCGACCTCCCTTGGCACAGTCGGTTGGTGTGCCGCAAGTCTGCGGTGCTGGAGGTCCCGGGTTCGAATCCCAGGCAAGGCGTGGGTGTTAGTTTAAGTTAGGCCATAAGTCAGCTTGCAAGCCGTCGTCTGATAAGCCTTCAGGCATAACTCCTGGGGACGTTAACAAGTCCTGTACAACACAATACATGTCCGGAGGAAGCGTGGTTAAGGAGATGTGGTGCCTGTTACGATGGCCACCACGCTCACCAGATCTGACAAATGATGTTTCCTTTCGGCTGCTATGAAGGGCATGGTGTAGGAGACTCCTCTTGTGCCATCGCAGAAGGACCTTGGCGGACTACTCAGCACACAATCACACGCGCGTCAATCTCCGCTTATGTATACTATATATATATACCCTGTAATCAAGTAGGGGCAGCGGCGTGTGGTGAACTGTTGCAAGGTAAGTTGTGTTTTGCTCTGTGCTGTACCTAATCGTCTGCTAGCTTACACATCAGCCATTAAACCCTTTAGGACGGCATAGATCCAATGGCACTGAGGACAAGGTAGAAGTGAGGTACCTATATCCTCCACTACAGCAATACCAGGTGTGTTGGTCTCTGTACTTCCACTTACCTTCTTCCTATTGGTCATGGCCACATCGGACACGCCTACTCTAATCTGCGACGTGAATCAGTGAAATTATAAAAGTGTGAGTTTTATCATCAATAGCAAGCAAATTTCCCTACAAACGTAGCCTCGATAATATACGCGCATACTCCTCAAAAGGTTAGACGTAGTGGTGCAGTTGACGTCACAGCACGCGTGTAATGGGCGCCTCGCCGCTCTCTCGTGAGTGGCCGCAGTACGCCCAGTTTCTCCCGGCTCCACTCTGGTTACTGGTTCCCGCTGCGTGGCGTCGAGCGTGTACGGCACTGAGCAAGCACCACCTTACCTCGCAACACTTCGCCACGCGCCACTGAGTAAGGAGGTCAACAACTTGAAACAGTTTGTAATTCACCGCACGGTGTGAAGCTCTTGTTTGGGTTGGCGGAGGTTCCGTGACAGAATGTAGAACGTGCACACATCTCACGACAAGTTGTGTTCCAAAACACTTTATAGTTCGGAACCACTTTCGTGATTGGATCATTTGAATTGTCACGCGTCTTCTCTGTCTGCCCCGCGAATCACGGACGGCGAATGTTGGAAAAACTTGATTCTGATTGGCTCACTCGTGTAACAGACTGCCTCCACACAAATACGAGCGGCTGATAGTCAAATGGAGACTGCAAGTGTGCACATAGGTTATTGAAGTCTAGCCTTCACGTAAATATTTACGCGGAAATCAGGTGGCCCTGCTCATCGCCATGTCCGAAGCGTTGTCAAACGTTGACGCCCCGTGGCGCCCAAACCATGTTTTTACGGACATGGTTCCCTTATTGAATTGATTTTGATTTGATTGGAAAGGGCTGATTGACGTCCCTCGGTGTTACGCCTGAAGGCTGATTAGTAGGGCCAGTGACTTTTCGCGTANACTATATACACACCTCAGCTGTTGTTATACCTCCATTGGCTGCTGGTGCCGTGTCCGTCTTTGACCAAGCCACTCAGGACTAAGTAACTCCGACACTGAACCTTCGTGATTCGTGCGCAAACGGTTAACACAGGCAAGAACATTTTTTAGCCAATCAAAGAAGCTGGACGACCCTACAGTGCTTTGGACTGTATCTTGTCTCGAAATCTTTTCGCGAAATATCACTGCCCCTACTTATCAGGGGACGGTTTACAAACTAACATATGGCCTAACTTTAACTAACACACGTGCCTTGCCTAGGATTCGAACCCAGAACCTCCCGCACCCCAGACCGGCGGCGCACCAACCGACTACGGTTGTTCCGTCCCACACAACATTCCAAGCGTTTTCGGTGTTGTTTTGAATCATTCTATATATGTTACATAAAAATAAGCTAAGTGTTTTTTTTTTTTTTGCAAAAGGGCGTGCTTGTTGTTAAGAGTAAATGTAAACAAACGCAATATAATTGTTTGAATCCGTAAATTGATGACATCTCGTACAGCAACTCTTGAGACAGCGTTGAGAAGATGGGTGGGAGACGGATATCATTCTACTTCTCGTGTTTGGTCTACGTCATCGGCGCTCGTGTTTGATCTCGGCATTGTTCCCCGGATGAAACGCCACAATGAGAGTCGTTCTCATTGTCTCGCGCGTCTCCAGAAGATAAACTACGCGCTGTTACGTGAGTCGTCATTGTGCGCCCGTCGTTGCTCTGTCCTGGTTCAAGAGTACAGCAGCTCGTGGGAAAACTACACATCCCAGGCTCGCCACAAGACTTGCCATTACTTCCTCTTGAAGGCTCGCCACACGACTTACAGTATTTTGCGACTAACGCATTCTAAAATCAACTCTTATGTATTCTTAAAATGTTTATTTCACTAGAAACGGTGATTTTTCGCGAAAGTATTTCATGACAAGGTATTCTCCAAACCTAAATGGTTTCGTAATACTTCTGCGAATGGTTGACAAATTCGTAGATTTCCGCAGGCTTATCATTAGAGATGATGGTTTATCTCGGGAAAAGTTGACTGTTTGCTAGCATCCAACGTACTGTACACATGTCCGACAGTTCTCTTTCCTTATTGGCTGTCATGCATATATGAAGCTACTACCCCAGTTCACTGGGCCAATGAGGATTCTGATACTATAAGGCAGAACGTCCGTGATTGGTCTGCAAACAGCTTTGCCGAGTCAAAACCTCGTTCATACAATCATGAAAGAATAAACTAGTTAAGAGTGTTATGGAAGCTATGTTGGCTCAAAAAATGTTCGCAATTTTCCAGTATCTTAACTTATCATGCATGTTCGGCGTGAGAGCAACAGAAGACTCATTGGGCCAGACAAACATGGACATGGCACCTCGCTTGTACTGTGTAACCGCTGAGGAGAGAAATGTTGCAGACACGCGTATACGACGTTCAAACCTAACATGCTGTCCGATGTTTTCGCTGCAAATGACTATCTCTAGTGTTAATCTGAACTGCAGGTAAAAACTTTGTAAGATAATTTGTTACGGAAAATGGGTTTGAAAACGTAATACGACTTATGACCTACCGTGATTGGTTAACACTTACTATATGCGAGTATAGCTCGGGCAAAATTGTATGAATATTTATCTGCTCATAAAAAAAACAAAAGTGGTCGAATGTAGCTACTTTGTTGGACTATTTTTTGTCACAATTGTATTATCGCTTTGAGTGCTGCAGACGTAACATTACGTTGCGTGAATTTACCTGAGTTGTATGGAGTTTCCCGTAACATTACGATATCCGGAGTCTTTACAGACACGGCCGAGGAAATATTACTTCGCCAGAAGTTTTCGTAGGGTTCTCTGTAAGGTAGTATTGCGTGAGCAACACTCTTAAGTGTAATTTTCTCAAATGAACAGGATGTCTTGTATATTATTCTACGTGGGATAGAACATGTATTTCAACTCGACGTCGTATTGGCAGAGAGCTGGCCAGTAGTGAACGTTGCACGGTGTAGTAGGCGTGTCCGGTGTTGTGTGAGCCAATAGGAGGGTTCTAAATGGGAATGCATAGACCAACAGAACTGCTGGTCGTGCAGTCGTGAATATAGGTGGTTCACTTCTAGCTTGTCGTAATTGTCAGCAAATCTGCAGCGCACTCAAGGCGTTAAGAAACACCATAATAACAACGACAATTTTATGTGCAACCACGCAAATAATTTTCGACGGACTGTGCATTCCTGTCATATTCGAAAAAAAAAAAAAACATTTCATTGGAACGTTGTTATCTCGGCGTTTCATTGGCTGTTAGCCGGTCACTCATGAAAGCCTGAATCGTTTTTTTGGCCAATAGGACGGCAGTAAGTGAGACCAGTAGAACATTGTATTCTGGCAGTTGTGGATACCGTTCGCTCACCTCCAGTTGTCTTTAACGCTAGTAAAGGCGAGCCAACCTCGGAGTGCTAGGCAGAGAAACTCCCTTGAAAACTGGCAATTATAATATGCTAGTTTCATAAACTATACGTCAGACAGAGGTAGCCCAATTTGGTATATGCTACCTGTGAGCACGGTTAGTGACCTTAGATAATCCCCCNCCCCCCTCCTCTCAGAATTCCATCCCACGAATTGATTGTAGTATGTTCTCGGTTATCTGAACACTTTTGAAATCAACGTTTGAAACATGTCACAGCCTCTAACTGCATATTAACTCTCACACTAACCGACATGCGGCCAATGAAGTTGGTAACAAGTAGTTCCATGTCTTCGCGTTGAGGTTAACATTTGTGAATACCAAAAATATTCATTCTGCTCTCTGGTTTTATTTTTTTTATTTGTGTACTTGTTAGAACTAGCAAGTTTGTAAAATATTAACTTTCCCCATGATATCACAGTCTTATTTGACTGGCCCGTGGTGATGTTAGCTGTACACGTGGTGGAAGAATACACAACTTGCATACAAGTAGAACTTGAGCAGGATTTTCGAAAGCGCTCAGTTTACCGTGAACACTCTATGGTCACCATAGATACGCCAGTGATGGCAACTAAAGAAATGAAATAATTCTACAGTACAAAGAAACCTAGCCAGCAGTCTGATTTACAGACCGTCTGTTCACAGTGTCTACCAATGTGGACACGTTGCATATTAGCGCTACTTGTGACGGGTGCTGTACACAGCGAGGCATCAGTGCGCGGTCTTCCTTGTGTCTAAAGTGATTTGTTGGATTTTATACACTTTTTTGACATGAAAATGATTAAGTGATTAAAGCCTTTATCATCATCGAGCACGCAGCACGTTGTTCACTAGCTGAACACAAGTACAGTGCGTAACAAAACAATTACGTGATTGCAACAATTGAACTTGGAAATCATTGTGTGGCCGAACGGATCTATAAACACCTTGCCGTGAATCTGTTTCGGGACAATCTGGGCTTCAATCAATCGTAACTAGGGACGGGAGTTTTTCGCGAAAATATTTCAAGACCAGTTACACTCCAAAACGCTTTTGCTCATGTGCACTTTTGTGGTTGGATGATTTTAAATGTCACGTGCCTCGAGTATCTGTCCGCGAATCATGGACGTTCAGTACCGGAGTGCTTTATTACGATTGGCGCAGTCAAATAAGAACATGTCTTCTTACGTAGACACGCGGTCTATAATGGTTGTGGACGTAGGATATTGAAGTGTACATGAACATAAATATTTTCGCGAAAAACACTTGTCCTTAATCATAACGTTAGCCTGTACTTAGGGACACCTGATATTCGCGAAAAGATTTCGCGACCATAACACTTTATCTCAGATCCACTTCCGTGATTGGATGGTTTCCGTGTTACCTCGTCATAGGCGTCTGCGCGCGATTCACAGACGTACGGTATTGGAAACACCTTAATTCTGATTGGTCACTCAAGTTGGGACATGCCTTCTGGCAAAGACTCGCTGCCAATTAGAAAAAGAAAAGCTTTGGTACGTTGGTAGGGTAATGAGATCTAGCGTGTGCGTAAATATTTTCGCAATGTTTATGTCACATTTACAATTGCCACAAGATCTACTTGGCACCTGCAGGAGGGCTCTCAGCGTGCGACACAATACAAGGCCGACGACACGTGGCGGCAAGGAGCCAATACAGTCGAGATTTGCTTGAGCGTGCGGACGACCGTGATTTCCCGCTCCAGAGGTCGCTGAACTCACGCCAAATGTTCAAGCGTATCGATCGAGGCGAGCGTGACCAGCCTGCTCACGCAAGCAGATGGAAAATTCGCATTTCCTGCTAGGAACGTGCAGGATTCGCGTTATTTCCCGGCAGCGGATTTACAGTCCTCTCGTAATTACTTCCGACGTTCCTGAGCCCCTGCCCAGGTTCTACTTTCAGGCTATATCACTCCGCCTCGTGCAAACAAGCCTTAACCATAGTCTAGAACGTTACACCAAAGCGACAGCGCGCCGCATATGTGTGCACTCTGTTTAGTAGTAATTTGCACGAGACTTATTCTCACTAGGCATTACCAACACGCCTATTTACTACCTCTTTATTAATTATTAATTATGAATGAAATATTACCATTTGTGGACAAATTGTAAGTAAAAGTTTAATTTAACCAATAATAAGATACTTTTATGTTAACTCATTCGGACCCAGCGTACACATTTGTTTACATTGAGCACGCGCAGGTAATTTTTCGTCTGTGTTGCACACACTGCGAAGATCAACGACCAATTACCTCATAGGCTATTCACGGTAAAGTGAGCACTTTTGAAAGCCCTCACATTTTGTATGAATAAACATATTCATAAATAATCATTTATACATTTATATAAATTTATATAATATAAATTAATAAATATATTTTATTTTAGCCTTAGACGTCAACTTCCGAGGTTGCGGTGGAATATACACACTGTGCTTAATACTTACGTGGCAATATTTAGAAAAGCTGGTTAAAATATACTAGAGCCTCAAAAGTGTTCACTTTACCGCGAACAGCACACTGTATTCCTGTGGGNAGAAAAGCTGGTTAAAATATACTAGAGCCTCAAAAGTGTTCACTTTACCGCGAACAGCACACTGTATTCCTGTGGGTAACATGATTCTCACACCGTCGTACTGGTCTATGTCGTAATTGGTTCATATAACTGTAGCCGAACACATAGCCTCCAGCACATTGGCTGTAACACAAACAAGTGTTGTGTCGACTTTAAGTACATCATGAAACTACTTGTTTGCAACACCNCCAGCACATTGGCTGTAACACAAACAAGTGTTGTGTCGACTTTAAGTACATCATGAAACTACTTGTTTGCAACACCTGAAACTGAAAATGAAAGTGGGTCTGAAAGAGGCAACACGAGTATAAAACGCTTGTGATACATGACATCTAGGGAACTATCAAGCACGTCAGACATGGGGTGGTTTTTGTAAAGTGTTTCATTCACAACTTGTGTGCTACGCCACGAAGGTCTTTTTCATTCAATAATGAAAGCTCAACGGTAGAGTATCTCGCTATTAGACTGCAGTGGGGAGCTAATCAAACAATTGCATGGGGCCGCGGTGCCACAGCGGCTAGATTACCCACCTCCCACCAAGGCGTAACGGGTTCGATACCCGGCTGGATTTCCGCGCGAGGGAATCATGCCGGACGATGCCACTTGTCGGCGGGTTTTCTCGGGGATCTCCCTCTCGCCCTTGTACATTCTGGCACTGCTCCATACTCACCTCGCTTCACCCTCATCGGCTCTTAGGACGTCGATGTTA
>NQII01000926.1:638744-677922 GCA_002778355.1 Clitarchus hookeri | reverse complement strand
CCTCACAGTACACAAAAAAGGGGGGGGGGAGGCGGCATTCTCAACACTTTGAGTGCGTCACATTCTTACTGACAGCTGAGACAGGCTAGGTGTGAGCTGCGTGTGTTCACGACTGCACGAACACCAGTTCCACTGCTCTCTCTCTGTTCCCATTTACATCACTGCTATTGGTTCACACAACATAGGACATGCTTACTATAGTCTATTAGCAGTTTCTCCACACTTCTTAATCAAACCTTAGAAAAATCGTCCTATTTATAACGTGTTTTGTTGGTTCCCAATCACAAGCGTTTCATTCTCCTGTTCGTATAAAAAAAAAAAAGAACATAAAAGTTCCTTATTTCAGGTTAATGTTTTCTTTGTATTTTATCTACAAATTACAATACTTCATTTATAATTAATATGAATGGAAACAGTGAGAAAACAGGTATGTTGGCAACGCCTAGTAGGAAATAGTTTTTATGCAAAATATTATTACACTGAGTGCGTACGAATGTGGTGCGTTGTCCCTTTGGTGTAATTTTCCCAGGTCCAGTTAAGCTGTGTTTGCGTGAGGCGGAGGAATATCCTGGAAGTAGAACTTCAGCAGGGCTTCAGAAATGCCGGAAGTAACCGCGAATACTGTACAACGCTCATTGCTGTCAGACTATCTGACAAGATGATGCCGAGTTGAAAGTGCTCCAATCAAATGTTCTTTCCTACGTAGAATAGTATACAACCCATCCTGTCCATTTACAATGCGAGTGTCGCTGTTTGTAATGTTACGCCGGGAGGAACCTATTGAAAACTGCTGGCGAAGTGTTATTTCGTCGCCGGTGTCTTCAAAGAATGCGGATGTCGTCATTTTACGCGAATTCCACGAAACCAAGTTGAACTCAGGCGACGTAATATCACGCTAGAAGCACCCACAATGTTAACACTTTCATTCCGATTGTAGACAAGTGTCCACGTGTTGCACACTAAGGTTGTATTTGACCGGTGCTGTGCTCTGCAAGGCTCAGCAGTGTTGCCAACTTAGCGAACTTTCCGCTAAATTCGGCGGAATGTTAACGTACATTTAGCGGAGAAATACTCATTTTAGCGGGCAGCGGAATTTTCAGCGAAATATAATACGGTTTCAGAAATGGGTGTTTTACATATAAAAGTTTGAAAACTGTTGTACATTTGTCACAAAAATAAAGTAAAAATAGGCCTATAGAAAATGCAGTATTATTACGATATAACTACTTTATTGCCCTTCCACCAAGGCGAACCGGGTTCGATCCCCGGCCGGGTCACTCCCGGATTTTCGCAAGTGGGAATCGTGTCAGACGATACCGCTTGTCGGCGGGTTTTCTCGGGGATCTCCCGTTTCCCCCGCCTTTTCATTCCGGCGCTGGGACAGATTCACCTCAATCACCCTCATCGGCTCTCAAGACCTCGCTGTTAAGAGCCGCCCAAATCTCCTCACTCACTCACGTTCCGCCATTTTGCTGGCGTGTGTGGCTGGAGTTGGCAATGCACGCCAGCGTTTCTCCTCTGCATTGTTAAGTGCTCTGTGATATTAGCGAATGCGACGTCGGCGAGTTTGCTGCATCGTCCATAGAGACCTGCAATTTTCGCGAAGAATTCAGTGACTTGTAGGTTAGAATTCACAGGCTTGTGTTCAAACAATCAGATAACGTCTCGCATTGGTTGCTTGCTGTCAGGGTGGGGTGGCGTTGATTGGGCATGCATTTTGTTGCACCTTTATTATTGGCCCAGTGTCAAACAACGCGTGGACCAATTGCAAAGCGACACGCACGTACACGTCTATGATTTTCAGCCAGTCCCGAAATGAATCCGCGAATTTCTCAGGTGTCTAAATCATCGATAGTTCTACGTTCCTGTATTACGATATTTGACAAATTTTCAGTTTTGTTTATTTCCGTGAAGTATTGCTGATATTGATTTCATTAATTTACAAAAGTAACAGTATTCTGGCAAATTTAATAATAATAATAATGGTGTGTGGGGAGTGCACCCAGGGCGAGGCAACACCCTCCGAGTGACGGTCTTTCCAGCTGGGACCCGTAGGTGACCGTCATCACCGAGCATGACAGAAATGAGACCCTAGAATGGAGCGGCGCTGGAATGCAAGGGCGGGGGAAACGGGAGTACCCCGAGAAAGCCCGCCGGCAAGCGGCATCGTCCAGCACGATTCCCACATTCGAGAATCCGGGAGTGAACCCGCCGGGGATCGGACCCGGATAGCCGTGGTGGGAGGCGAGCGCCCTGGCCAATACGCCACCGCTGCTCCTTGGCAAATTTAATATTAGTGGTACCTAATTGTAATTTACAAAAAAAAAAAATACTTCTGATTTATAAAAAAATCCATTGTGATACTTTTTAAAAGTAGCTGTTTCCATTGACGTAATTTCACGAAATCGTACCACATTCACAAAACACAGGGGAAACATTTTCATAGGACTGAACAGCCTTGAGAGATGTCAGCCAATGATTGACGACGCTGGCAACGAGCTAATCATTGATTGGCGCAGGCTCGGCCAGTCGTCATTTGTCGACGCAGCTTTCCTGGCTAATTACGTTTGGAACGAGCCACGCCCAGTAAAACTGCACACGTGTGCCGTAGTTACAGCAAGCACGCCTGAATTATAACTCCGCTGACAGAGTTAACTAACTACTTGTTTCGTAGGCTGTTCACGGCGAACCGAGCACTTTTGAAAACCCTGCTTACGATCTACTTGCACGCACATTGCGTGTTCTTCCACCCGATGTAATCGGCTCTCAAGCCCTCGTTGTTAAGACCCGCCCAAATCTCTCAACTCAACTCTNCGTGTTCTTCCACCCGATGTAATCGGCTCTCAAGCCCTCGTTGTTAAGACCCGCCCAAATCTCTCAACTCAACTCTGCCTGATGTAAACCTAACTTCCCCGTGAGACAGGTCACTTTATTTATACGCCGGTCAGTTATGGAAATATTAGAAAAGTAAATGTTTAACAAATCTGGTAATTCTTACACTTATATGCAGTAGGACAACAGGAAAAACGAAATAAATAACTTCAAGTGTTTTCAAATGTTCGCTGGACACTTTTCGTTCGACGTTAAAACGTGGGACTACTTTTCCCTCAGTCGTTGCCAACTTCGCTGGAAGCACGCCAGTCACTGTACGCGCGGTGGGGACAGTGAGAAATGTCACTGCCCTCACCGCCATACATTGTGACTGGCATGCGTCCAAGCAGGGCATCCACCCACAGGGAAAACAGCGAAAAGCCAGGGAATTTCCTGAGGGAATTTTTTACCTAGGTCAGGGAAAATTAAGATAATTGATACTCTGCATAAAATTTTTAGTTGTGTGATTATAGGATAGTGTAATTGTGAGCATGTGCATCTTAAGATTTCAGTGTTTAAGGCCGCCGTCTACCTGGAACTTTTNCCATCGCCGCTAAGCGCAAGGCTCTGAACTGGCGTGCAGTGTTCTCGTCGTGCTGCGTGTACCTATGGGACTTTCAGTGGTGACCATATTATTTTATTAGTGGGAAGTCTTTAGGAAGGTTCAGTGCAGGCGCCTATAGTAGTTTTGTATGTATCTGATGCGTGCATTTTGAGATACAGCGCCTTGGAAAGACCGTTTTGAGCGGTTTTGGAGTACTCTGAGTTTATGTTTCTAACGTACGTGATATTTTGAAAGTACTTAACAGCTCTCGTCTGAAGTGTTTGTTCATTTCGTAGATCAGCACGTTGGACGCACGCTTAATAGTTTCGTTGAAAAACGTGTATTTGGAACACTCTGCAACGCAGTTCAAGCGCCAGGTAGACGGGCGCCTTAAGTTTGTGAACTGGCAATGATAAATATTTGCCAAGTGACATAGGGCCTTTACAGTTGGTACGAAATGAAAATATTTGTGTGTTTATAATGTGCACCCGTGTGAAGTCAATAGCACGTGTATCATCAGAAAGATCGATAGGTGGAGTGAGTGAAGAGATTTGGGCGGTTATCAACATCGACGTCTTGAGAGCCGATGAGTAGAGGCACGTGTTTTCCGCGAAAAAATTCCAGGACAAGTTGTGTTCCAAATCACTTCAGTTCAGAACCACTTCCGTGATTGGATCGTTTGAATTGTCACGCGTCTTGTCTGTCTGCCCGCGAATCACGGACGGTCAGTAAAGGAGACACTTGATTCTGATTGGCTCACTCATGTAACAGACTGCGTTCACACAAAGCCAAGCGGCCAATAGCCAAAGGAAGACTGCAAGAGTGCACATAGGATGTTGAAGTCTAGCCTCCGCGTAGATCTTTTCGCGAAGAGCAGGTGGCGCTCCCGATGAGGGTGAAGCGAGGTGAGAATGAAGCAGCGCCGGAATGTAAGGGCGGGGGAAACGTAGGACCACCGAGAGAAACCCGCATTGTCCCGCACGATTCCCACGTGCGAAAATCCCCGCCGGGAATCGAACCCTGTTCGCCTAGGTGGGAGACGAGTATTCTGGCCACTATACCACCGAGGCCCCATACACTGGACGCGCGCCAATAAGTGTGCCCGTTAAAATACATGCAAGTAGGGGTAGTGAAACTTTTCAAAAGATGATTTCAAAATCGCTTAGTTGACTGTGAACGGTGAATACCTCTGTTTACAGACGGTATAGTCCAATCACGGTTATTTCCAACTTCCAACTCTCGTCCGAGTTCACAAATGTCGTAAGATAACAGGCAAGATGGTCGCCAGGAATGATGCACGCAATATGGTAGCCAGGAATGATGCAGGCAAGATGGTCGCCAGGAATGATGCAGGTAAGATGGTAGCCAGGAATGATGCAGGTAAGATGGTNCTGCAACGCAGTTCAAGCGCCAGGTAGACGGGCGCCTTAAGTTTGTGAACTGGCAATGATAAATATTTGCCAAGTGGCATAGGGCCTTTACAGTTGGTACGAAATGAAAATATTTGTGAGTGTATAATGGGCACCCGTGTGAAGTCAATAGCACATGTATGATCAGAAAGATCGATAGGTGGAGGGAGTGAAGAGATTTGGGCGACCCTCAACATCGACGTCTTGAGAGCCGATGAGTAGAGGCACGTGTTTTCCGCGGAAAAGATTCCAGGACAAGTTGTATTCCAAAACAACTTAGTTCAGAACCACTTCCGTGGTTGCATCATTTGAATTGTTGCGCGTCTTGTCTGTCTGCCCGCGAATCACGGACGGTCAGTATCGAAGAAACTTAATTCTGATTGGCTCGCTCATGTAACAGACTGCCTTCACACAATGACAAGCGGCCAATTGTCAAATGAAGACTAAAGGTGTGCACATACATAGTGTATTGAAGTCTAGCCTCCGTGTATATTTTTTTTTCTCGCGAAAATCAGGTGGCCTAAACCATACTTTATCTGACTCGCCCTGGGTAACTCTGAGCCAGTAAACGAANCCCGAGAGAAACCCGCATTGTCCCGCACGATTCCCACGTGCGAAAATCCCCGCCGGGAGTCGAACCCTGTTCGCCTAGGTGGGAGACGAGTATTCTGGCCACTATACCACTGCGGCCCCACATAATGGACGCGCGCCAATCCGTGTGCCCGTAAAAAAACATGCAAGTAGGGGTAGCGACATTTTTCAAAAGGTGATTTCAAAATCGTTTAGTTAACTGTGAACTGTGAATACCTCTGTTTACAGACGGTATAGTCCAATCACGGTTACTTCCAACTTCCAGCTCTCGTCCGAGTTCACAAATGTCGTAAGATAACAGGCAAGATGGTTGCCAGGAATGATGCAGGTAAGATGGTAGCCAGGAATGATGCAGGTAAGATGGTTGCCAGGAATGATGCAGGTAAGATGGTTGCCAGGAATGATGCATCATTGACCTTAAGAAAGGTTTTCTTTACTCGTGTGCACAGCGTGCGAGCAATTTTTTTTTTCACACAGGGCGACCATTTGCGTTTATTAAAACTGGAGCAGACAGATGTGCATAATATTATAGTTACTGATAGTGATACAGTAACAGACGAAGTAGGCAAACAAATAGATGCATGTTGTTCATGTAGACATTGCACTTAACACGGTAAAAAAAAAATGTAATACTTTCAACTGTCGTGGATAAGTTTTTACCGAATGTGATGGGCGCCTAAGTATTACAAATTGTACAACTTCAATAACAAAACCTTTTACCTACAAGCACTTCATAATGGAAAGGCGAATACATAAGATACATAAAAAATCTTTAGGCCTAATATCTTGTACAGACACTGTCTCGACCATCGTAATGCTTGTGCGTAATCATGGTCCGTGTGCAAATGCCTAAGCAGCTCTTAAAAATAAATAGATTTTCAACAGCATTATATTTTAATTCCTCCCAAAAAAATAATAGTTGTGTATTTATAATGGCTTGACTAAAGGCAAACCATGATAAACATGATCAGTATCGGAGTATTTATTATTTCCCTTTCTCTGCTGTGAATGACTTTGCTGCACCTCTGCGAGTAACCATTCTCTTCCATCTTCAGTCGATTGCATTACGTATCTGCTAGCGATGTTTTCCGAACAGTCAGTACGTTGCCATGCGCTGAGACGTGCCTAGATAACCGCCGGCCACTTTTTTACGTAGAGTTCCAGATGGCGTGGGAGGNGCGTTGCCATGCGCTGAGACGTGCCTAGATAACCGCCGGCCACTTTTTTACGTAGAGTTCCAGATGGCGTGGGAGGTGGCACTCGTTGATAACTCGTGGCTGGCGATAACCGAGTCACAGAAGCAGATAACTGCAGTCGCCATGTCGCTGCCGAGTGCGTGTTCATCTCCACGCATTCCTGCCGCAATGTTGCCAACTTTGCGGATTTCCCACCAGATTTGGTGCATCTCAACTAGTTCCTAGATAACTAAATTCTGTGCGTCGCGGGGCCGCGGTGGTGTAGTGGTCAGACTACTCGCCTTCCACCAAGACGAACCGGGTTCGATATCCCGAAGTGGCCGCCCCCGGATCTTCACACGTGGGAATCGCGCCGGACGATGCCGCTGGTCGACGGGTTTTCTCAGGGATCTCGCGTTTCTCCCGTCCTTGCATTCCGGCGCTGCTCCATACTCACCTCGCCTCACCCTCATTGGCTCCCTAGACCTCGATGTTAAGAGCCACGCAAATCTCTTCACTGACTCTGTGCATCGGAGGTAAATTGTACAAAACTGAGGTTTTGACATTGTCATATTGCTTTTTTCCGCTATCATTTCCGGGTACAAACACAGTTTCCTTCCGTAAGCTTCTTCAGCGTGTATGAGATTTCGTTCCGGCTTGAAGAGTTGCTGAGGTCCACCCTTCAAGAAATGCATTTTTTTTTTAAGGCTGTAGTTGCATCGATGTTATGCCAGGCAAAATAGCTGGAGTTTTTGGTAAAATATGGCAATGTAATAATTATTATTTGGTAACTTCAGTTTTAAGTTGTTGGCAACACTGTGTAGTGTTTTGTTTTTTCTAGTTGATAAATATATAACGGTCAACATTGTTGTATCAGTTTTGCTGTTAAAGTATAATAAAACATTTCGTTTATTAAAAGGCCTTTATTCATTAAACCTCAACAGGTTATGGGCCCAGACACATAGTTCTGCATAGAATCTGTGAAGGGGTAGAAATATCGGCGAAAATATTGGTGCCGGCCCGCGATAAAAGTGAGGTTATACGTGACCGCGCCAAGAAGGAGTAATACTCGTTCATTCTCTAAATTGAGCGAGGCAGGACAACGAAATGGAAGGAAATCAGTGTGTGATCAAACTGGAAGGACCTAGCAACTGGAACCTGTGGAAGTTCCAAACAACGGTATTGCTACGAGGTCAAGGATGGCTCGACATAGTTGAGGGGCAGAAAATAAAACCTGAGGCAGCGGCTGAACATGCTGCTTGGGAGTCAAAAGATGCTAAGGCTCAGACACTACTAGTTACCAGAATGACGGAGAAAGTCATGTTGCATATAATTTCTTGCACAACATCTGCTGAAATGTGGCGTAAACTCCAAAGTGTTTTCGAGCAAAAGTCGGAAACAAGCATCCATATTACACAGCAGCGATTTTTCCAGTTTAAGTTTGAAAAAGGAACTGAGATGTCAGTATTTTTGTCAAAAATACAGGAGCTGCAAAATCAGCTTAAGCAAATGGGAGAGGAAATATCAAACAAGTTAGTTATTACAAAGGTACTAATGTCGTTGCCAGATGAGTACAAACACTTTGTGTCGGCGTGGGAGTCGGCGCCAGACGATAAACAAACCCTGGATAATCTGATAGCCAGGCTTCTGGTGGAAGAAGAAAGGGTGCAGGAGAAGGGTGAAGCGTCTCAACAAGCTTCATCTGCATTCTTTGTTAAAAATAGAAGAAACATAAAGTGTCACAAATGCAACAGACTGGGGCATTTCCAAAGCGAATGCAGAAGCAAAGTGAATAACAGTGAATTACAAGACAATAACAGTAACAGTAATAAGTGTTTTTATTGCGGAAAGTTCGGACATTATAAGGCACAGTGTCGCTTTAGGAAGTACAGGGGCAGTAAGGAAAGTAATGCATTTGTCGTGTCAAACGCAGAATATGAACATTATCAAGAGTCAAAATGGCTGGTTGACTCTGGGGCCAGTGAACATATGTGTAACAATCGCGCGTTATTTTCATCATTTCAAATTGTTTCACAGAAATCTGTGATTCTCGGCAATGGGCAAGCGATTAGTGTGTTAGGCTGTGGGCAGATGGCGGTAAAAGTGCACAATGGGAACGAATGGATCAACACAAACATAGACAACGTTCTTTACGTTCCCGAACTGAAAACGAACCTTTTCTCTATGAATTGTGCGACTGACAAAGGTTATGTCATAATGACAAGTGACAGCTCATGTAAATTTTATAAAAACAAAGAAGTTTTGGCGGTTGCAAACCGAATTGGGAGCTCGTATTATATGGATTTCCGATATGAAAATGATATTGCGAGCGTAGCTAGTACTACAAACGATGATTTAAATGTGTGGCACGAAAAATTGGCTCATCAAAACTTCGATTATGTGAAGAAAATACTTGCCACAAGGAAAATAAATGTGAAACAAACGTCTGCTCCAACCTGTGAAAGCTGCTTGAAGGGAAAAATTCATCGATTACCTTTTCATAACAGCGAAAATGGTACTTCTAAAGCATGTGAATTAATCCATGCGGACACGTGCGGTCCCATGGAGGAGGTATCTGTCGGCGGGTCGAGGTATTTCGTAGTGTTAAAGGACGACTTCTCAAATTATAGAAGTGTCTATTTCATTAAAAATAAGCATCAGGTGAAGAACTGCATAGAAGATTTCATTAATAAGGCGGAGATTTTAACTGGGAACAAAGTAAAATTGTTCAGAAGTGATAATGGGCTGGAATTTGTGAATAAAGAAGTGAGTGAAATGTTCTCAAAACGTGGCATAACACATCAAACTACAGTACCATATACTCCGGAACAAAACGGAAAGGCCGAAAGAGAGAACCGAACTTTGGTTGAAGCGGCAAGAACAATTTTACATGCAAAGAGTTTACCTAAGAAACTATGGGCAGAAGCGGTACATACTGCTGCATTTACTCTGAACAGAACGGGTAAGAGTAAAGTTGAAGGAAAAACACCATATGAGGTATGGACCAATAAAAGTTTCGATATTCAACAATTAAAAGTCTTCGGCACACCGGTGTATGTACACATTCCAAAAGAAAGACGAAGAAAATGGGATAGCAAAGGAGACAAGGGATTGATGGTCGGATATGGCGAAGATACCAAGGGTTACCGGATATACTTCCCACAGAAAAATACTGTAGAGACAAAGCGTGATATTGTTTTCTTAGAACAGAAACAAGAAGGAAGGGAAGAACCCCAAGTTACACTTGATTTGGAGAACGAGTTGAAACAAATAGTAGATAAAGTTGATGGAAACCAAGACTTACAAGAAACTCTGGTTAACATGAATGAAAGCTTAATAACTCAAAATGAATCTGGAAGTGAATATGAACCATGTACAAGTGAAGAAGAAAGCGTAATCACACCATTACAAAATGGAAATGAACGAAGCAAGCGTGTAAGGAAACAGACCGAATTTTATCAATGCAACAACATCTACAGCGAAGATGATAATCCAGTGACTTACAAGGAAGCAATGAAAAGAAAGGATGCTTGTAAATGGAGTGAAGCTATCAATAGAGAACTGGAGACACTGAAAGAGAACAACACTTGGGATTTATGTGAAGCACCAGCAAAAGAGAAAATAGTGAGTAGTAAATGGGTTTTAAGGTAAAGACAATAAATAATGTTTAACAGTATAAAGCTAGATTAGTTACCCGAGGGTTTGAACAGGATGATGTATTAGATCTGAATGACATCTATGCTCCAGTTGCAAAATTACCTACATTTAGACTTTTTGTTGCTATAGCAACCAAATTAAAATTGCCAATCTATCAAATGGACGTAACGGGAGCATTTTTGTATGGAGAAATAAATGAAAATGTATTTATTCGTTTGCCGGAAGGGGCTTATTCGGGTAATAATAATATTGCAAAATTAAACAAGTCTCTATATGGTCTGAAAAGTTCACCAAAATCCTGGAATNAATCGTTTGCCGGAAGGGGCTTATTCGGGTAATAATAATACTGCAAAATTAAACAAGTGTCTATATGGTCTGAAAAGTTCACGAAAATCCTGGAATAATAAATTTAATTCTATTATAACAGGAGAAGGCTTTGTTAGTTCAAAAAGTGATTCATGCTTGTACAAAAGGTGCAATGGTAAAGATAAAATGTTTGTTTTGCTATATGTTGATGACTTGTTAATATTTGGTACAAATGAGGAGAAAATTGTTCAGTTTAAAAGTGTCCTAAACAAAGAATTTAAGATGAAGGATCTAGGTTTAGTAACCAATTTTTTGGGTATAAATGTTAACCAAAATCTAGAAACGGGGATTACTGAATTAAGCCAAAGAAATTACCTAGAAAATGTACTTAAAAGGTTTAATATGGAAAACTGTAAACCTATGTCAACTCCTATTGACCCAAACTTTAATGTTAAAATACTTGAAAATTGTAATAAAAGTAATGATGAGAATATTGAAAAATATTGTAGAGAAGTTATAGGATGCCTTATGTATGCAGTGTCAAGTACTAGGCCTGATTTATGTTTTACTGTCTCAATGTTGAGCAGATTTCAAACATATTCAAATGATATGTTAGTAACTGCATTAAAAAGAGTCCTGCGGTATGTCAAGAATACACTAAATTATATGTTAGTTTTCAAGTGTGAAGATAATGTCCTAGAGGGATATTGTGATGCTGATTGGGGAGGTGATCTCAAAGACAGAAAGTCTACCACAGGCTATTTATTTAAGTTTTCCAATTGTTTGATTTCTTGGTGCTCGAAGAAACAAGTATCAGTCAGTCTGTCGTCAACTGAGGCTGAGTATGTTGCAGTGAGTATGGCAGGAAGCGAAGCCTGTTGGCTGATAAACTTGTTAAGTGATTTTGGTTACTCAAATGTATGTCCAGTAAGTATGTATTGTGACAACCAGTCAGCCATTTTTATTGCAGGCACAGACACTGTTAAGCGCCTCAAACATATTGATATACGATATCACTTCATAAAGGATTTGATTAAAGATAATAAGATCTGCCTTCATTATGTGAAAACTAGTGAACAACCAGCTGACATACTCACTAAGGCTTTAAGTCAAGAATTATTTGTAAGATGTTTAAATAAGTGTTGTATTCAAACTTAGAAATAAGATATAATTGTATCAGATAAGATATAAGATAGAACTGTATTACATTGAGAGGGGGTGTTAAAATATGGCAATGTAATAATTATTATTTGGTAACTTCAGTTTTAAGTTGTTGGCAACACTGTGTAGTGTTTTGTTTTTTCTAGTTGATAAATATATAACGGTCAACATTGTTGTATCAGTTTTGCTGTTAAAGTATAATAAAACATTTCGTTTATTAAAAGGCCTTTATTCATTAAACCTCAACAGTTTTTAAATTAAAAATAAAGTATTCTCACAAAAAAGTAAAATTTTATGTTTTACAGCTTTGTTATGACGGAGAGAGTGGCAGAACCTAGCAGGTGTGATCTTGAGCGACAATANGAAATTTTATGTTTTACAGCTTTGTTATGACGGAGAGAGTGGCAGAACCTAGCAGGTGTGATCTTGAGCGACAATAAGAGGCGTGGACGGGGCTGTAACGAGTTGATGTGGAGGGAGTCAGTCTGATCTATCGAGTGTAAAGCAAAGTTAAACCTACTACATTTCATGTCCATCTGATTTTATGGTTATGGGTTGTGTGTGTATGTGTATATGTGAGAGAGAGAGAGAGAGAGAGAGAGAGAGAGAGAGAGAACGCGATCGGCTGTAAAGCTATTTAACATTTAGGAGAAACGTGTTCAAGGAGGAAATTTAATCGTCTCGAAGGTTGATGGAAGTCTGCCAGAGTGGCAAATGAATGGTATCTGGTCCTGTGTATTCATTGCAGCATCAGGTAGGGCTTAATGTCTCCTCGACAGCGCGGTCATTAAAGATGGCACCGCCAGTACATAACAATCAGTATCAGAGGAAGAAATCGAACAGGGCATGAACAGCTCCGATCCCCATCCCCTTGCGCCAAACTCCCCATAATCCCACTACTATAGATAGAACACAAGAAAAAGTACAATTTAACCAAAGATAGGGTAAATTCTTGTCAACAGAAATATAAAACGTCTGCGATACACGGTAAATTGAGGAAAGAACCCAACACGTTGTACATGGTGTGATTTTTCAAAGAGTGTGAGTAGACTGTGGTGCAGATGGGGATGCTGTGTGTAGCAGGCAGGGCACTGCACCTCCAGTCCGGCACGAGAGAACGCCGCCAGATCAATACTGCTGATATGACGGCCTGACCCAACCTCCCAGCCACACCACTACCTCACCCCCCCCCCCTTCACCCATACGTCTCGGTAATATGAGCACTTTCGAAAGCCATGCTTAAGACAGACTTGTATGCACAATGTGTATTCTTACTCCATATGTGCTGAGCGGTTAGACTGCTCGCCTCCCACCAAGGCGAACCGGGTTCAATCCCTGGCCGGGTCACTCAGCTGTTTTCGCATGTGGGGATCGTGCCGGATGGCGCCGCTGGTCGGCGGGTTTTCTCGGGGATATCCCGTTTCCTCCGCCCTTTCATTCCTGGCACTGCTCCATACTCGCCGCTCTTCATCGTGATCGGCTCTCAATACCTCTTCGCTCGCTCGCTCACTTACTCCATGTATAAAACTAACATTGCCACGGGCCAGCTCACTTTATTCAAACTTTGGTCAAATAACACTCNCTCACTTACTCCATGTATAAAACTAACATTGCCACGGGCCAGCTCACTTTATTCAAACTTTGGTCAAATAACACTCAGAAATGATTAGAAAAGTAAATATTTTTATAAACATTACCATTTTTACACTTGTGTGCGTTACAAAAAATTGAAAGATAATATTATTTCAGTACTCACAAACGTCTACCTAACACTCTTAGTTCAGCGTTAGCGTAACAACATGGAACTACTTTCCCTCCGTCGTTACCAACTTAACTGGACGCACGCCACTCAGTGCGCCCCCGTTATACTATATGCAGGTAGGGACAGTAATGTTTTTCAAAGGTTGATTTCCAAAGTGCTCATTTAACTGTGAANGCCGTTATACTATATGCAGGTAGGGACAGTAATGTTTTTCAAAGGTTGATTTCCAAAGTGCTCATTTAACTGTGAACAGCTTTTACCTCATTTAACCCTTTCATCCCCACATTAATTTACGCTTTCAGCTGTTGCAAACAAAACATTTGTTGATACGTGCTGTACTTGAACTTGTTTCGTTCTCACAACCAATAAGCTGTAGGCTTTGTGTTCGGTGATCAGTGATATGAACCAGTCACAGCGTAGAGTAGTAGAATACATAGGAAACAGGGAAGATCATTGGACACCGAGCCTGGCAGAGTACAGTACCCGTCAAATATAGCCTTCCCGTGCAACATCTATACACTTGTCAACAATGGGACTTGAAAGGGTTAAGGAAAACCTTCCCCAGCCATATATTTTGATTCTATCTTTTCCCAGCTTGTTTATACTTAAAAAAAAAGGACATTCCTGAAGAATTCCTATACCCAACTAGCTATTCACATTACACAACAGTACAGGCATAACGACTCAAATACCAACTCTTATTTACGTCGCAATAGTGATTTCTACTTCCAGAATATTCCTCCGCCTCGTGCAAAAAAAAAACCAAGCCCTGAAATGTACACCAAAGGACCTGCGCACTGCATTCGTGCGCACTCAGTGGAATAATATTCTGCATAACAACTATTCCTTACTAGGCATTACGAACACATCTAGTTTCTCTCTGTTTTTATTCATATTAATTATAAATGAAATATTACAATGTATAGATAAAATATAGTTAACATTACAACTTAACTAAAAATAAGGTACTCTTGCGTAAACACGAATATAAAACACTTGTGACACATTTGAGATATTTAGGAAATAACCAAACACGACATACTGCACATGGGATAATTTTTCAAAGGTTAAATAAAATAAGTGTGAAGATACCGCGAATGAACTATACCCAGGCGGCTGAATTTATCGTAAATTATATGTAAAAGTAGGATATTATTACACGCTATGAGACCCAATGGATTAGACTAGAGATGTAATTTTGAACTCCCCCCCCCCCTTTTTTTTCCAGTTAACAACGCAGGAAAACACTAAAAATATGTTTTTAGTGTTTTCCAGTACTGCTTTTCTCTTTGAATATAATAATAATAATAATAATAATAATGGCGCGTAGGGAGTGCACCCAGGGCAAGGCAACACCCTCCGAGTTACGGCCCTTCCAGCTGGGACCCGCAGGTGACCGTCATCCCCGGACATGACAGAAATGATACCCTAGAATGGAGNGTTACGGCCCTTCCAGCTGGGACCCGCAGGTGACCGTCATCCCCGGACATGACAGAAATGATACCCTAGAATGGAGCGGCGCTGGAATGCAAGGGCGGGGTAAACGGGAGTACCCCGAGAAAACCCGCCGGCAAGCGGCATCGTCCAGCACGATTCCCACATGCATCTTTGAATATATATTGAACACGATAAAAGGAAAATTGTCCGTCTGCTGTAAATAATAATTGTTTATCCTTCGTGCACTATAAGCCCGAATCAGTGATACCAAGCACTGCAAGTCAGTTGATAAGCAACTGCCGACTGGCATATCAAGCTAATGAACTGGGAACAAGTGACTTATGGCAGCGACATTCAGTGGAAATCGCAAATAAATCAGTGAAATTCAGCCATCATATGTATTAGTTATCTGGCACTGGTTATCAGTCGCGTTGTTTTCGCTGAATTGACTCAATCCTCGCTGTTTCGTATTTAGAGTCATGAAAAGAAATCACGAGTGCCAGAACATTTATTTACTGAGATACGTGTACGGACGTAAACACTTATTTCAAAGACGATATTTAACTATAGTCTTCTCGCGGTTTGAAAACTCACCCAATGCAGGCCGTGATTGGCTGTTTCATAACTATGCCGCGTGTCACAAGCGCTTAATACTTGTGTTAACATGAAAATACCTTCATTTTGGTTGAATTGAATTTCTATTTCTGTTTTATCTATAACATATAACATTCCATTTACAATGAATACAAACAAATACCTACAGCGAGAAAACAGGTGTGTTGGCAACGCCTAGTAAGAAATAGTTCTCGTACGGAATACTATCACACTGAGTGTGTGCGTATAGTTGTTCCTTTGGTGCGTGCACTTTTCTAAACTCGGCTAAGCTTTGTTTGCAACCAACGGAGTAGTACACCGAGCAAGGTGACGCAGTAGTTCAACTTTGGACTCGCGTTCGGGAGGACCCGGGTTCGAATCCCGCTCCGGCCGTCCTGATGTCGGGTTTCCATGGTTTGCCGAGATCGCTCCAGGTGAATGCCGGGATGGGTCCTTAACAAAGTCCAAGGCCGATTCCTCCCCCATTCCCTCCCCTCTACACTCTCCGCACTGAGCAACTGGCTCCGTCCCTAATGACCTCGCTGTCGACCAGACGTTAAGCCCAATTTACCTTCCTACGAGCGGAGTAATATCCCGGGAGTAGAACTTAAGCAGGGCTTCAGGAAAGTTGGAAGTAACAGAGAATGGGTTGTATAGGCAGGCGCCTTAAGTATTCCGTGGAAAGGCTTTCACGTGGAGTCGAGGGGCGGAAAGCGTGACCGGGGGAAATAAATGTTGGGAATATTAACAATACTGCTAATAGCGCGCGTCAAGAGGACAGTGGCATCCGGCAAGGAGAGAGTTGCGAACAAACCTGCTACAGCACGAGTTCCAACCACCACGACCAGACAGCTATAGGCCGGCCAGTCCCTGCACCCGTCACGCCGTTAAGGAGCCCGCCTATTACATTCCAACACTAACGTATGGTTCATTGTGTTGCAAATAAGAAACATGTCTATGTGTACTGTACTTGTAGCACTGCGAAGGACTTGCTTTGTTATCGCAACGAGTAAGCTGTAGGATTTGTGTTGGGTGATGAGCGACGTGAACCAGCCATAACGTCGAGCAGTAGCGGGGTTTACTAATCACAGTTGCACGCAGGGAAGATCACTGTGCAGTGAGCCTCGCGTTGTACAGCGCCGGACAAATACAACGTCCCTGTGCAACAGTTCGACGATTCGCTACAATGCTAACGCCTCAAGGTCACGCCTGGCCTAAGTAAGCGTCGCGACGCCGCGGCGACGGAAGATACAACGGACAAGCTTCGCGCGTTCTCAGTTTCCCCAGGGTGTTAAGGAGCCACTACAAGGTTTCAATGCAGCGATCCGTTCACAAAAAATACATACAGCATTGTCGCTATATGTAGTTTAAAACACTGTTTTACAGAAGAATAAATATCGTGGACAAAGCGCAATTTACAGCGATTTTTGCTGGCTTTNGTAGTTTAAAACACTGTTTTACAGAAGAATAAATATCGTGGACAAAGCGCAATTTACAGCGATTTTTGCTGGCTTTCACACTTTTCAAAGACTTCTTTTATGTTCCAATAACATGATTCATAAACTGCCAACAAAATATCGTCTTTCATTTTTGTCCTGAAAAAATATTGACATGGAAATATTCCACAGTTATTTTAAAAGTTATAATAGACACGAGAGCTTACAATGATGGCCATATGGCGACTAGAAGGCCCCTTAGACGACGATGCGTGAGAACAANGTAGTTTAAAACACTGTTTTACAGAAGAATAAATATCGTGGACAAAGCGCAATTTACAGCGATTTTTGCTGGCTTTGACACTTTTCAAAGACTTCTTTTATGTTCCAATAACATGATTCATAAACTGCCAACAAAATATCGTCTTTCATTTTTGTCCTGAAAAAATATTGACATGGAAATATTCCACAGTTATTTTAAAAGTTCTAATAGACACGAGAGCTTACAATGATGGCCATATGGCGACTAGAAGGCCCCTTAGACGACGATGCGTGAGAACAAAACAAAAAAGCGAAGCTGCTGGGAGTCCGCCGAATGGAAAGGTCACAACTCGATTTCCACGCTGCACAACACACACGCATTCGCACACGCACACACACACACACACGTAAGAACTGTATCGATGACTTAGACAAGATAACGTGCTCAACACAATGACAAAATACGGCCTTTTGGAAGCAGCGATAATACGATTAGATTTGATATTGAGAGATTTGGGCGGCTCTTTCACTAAGGTCTTGAGAGGCGATGAGGGTGAAATTAGGTGAGAATGGAGCACCGACGGAATGCAACGGCGGGGGGAAACGTGGGGTCCCCGAGGAAACCCGCCGACCAGCGGCATCGTCCGGTACGATTCCCCACATGCGAAAATCTTCTGGAGACCCGGCCGCGGAAATTGAACCCGGTTCGCCTTGGTGGGAGGCGAGCAGGCTAACCACACAGTCCCCATGGTCCGTGTGTTTGTAAAAAAAATATACAGTAACTTTGGCCTAACAAAATAAAATTAATTATTTTATTTTTGCAAAGGGCTTATAACTAGCTTCGTGGCCTGAAAAACAAAAGTGTATCAAGATCGTGACGTCACTTCGATGCTGTCCGAATTCACAGGCAAGGACAAGAAGGCGCTCTAGAACGTCGTCTTGAGCCAAGCAGATAAGGCAAGCGCCTTTCTAGAACACCTGGTTGCAGGGTTTCTTTCAGAAGCTAGGTGGAGGGAAAGGGGGGTTACAGCCACACCCCTGCCTTCCCCGGAAAATTCCAACAATAATCTAATATAGTCCATTCACGGTTACTTCCAACTTTTCTGAAGCCCTGCCGAAGTTGTGCCTTCAGTATATTCATCCGCCTCGCTTTGACANTCGTGCCTTCAGTATATTCATCCGCCTCGCTTTGACAAAGTTCAACTAAGTCTAGAACGTCGCACCGAAAGGACAATACACCGCATTCGTGCGCAATCAACCGTAATAACAATATTACCAACACACCCATTATATCTTTGTTTTATTCACATTAATCATAAGTGAAATATTATAATTAGTGAACAAACTATAAGTAAAAGTTCAGTTGAACAAAAAAACAAGATACTCTACTTTTGTATTAACACAAGTATAAAACTCTTAGCATGTTCAAGATGGAAACAAACACGTCATACAAAGGGTGATTTTTTCACAAAGATTTGATTGTATAAGGCCCGTTACACAATAAACACGGATGCGCGTACTGATCACGTAANCCCCGGAAAATTCCAACAATAATCTAATATAGTCCATTCACGGTTACTTCCAACTTTTCTGAAGCCCTGCCGAAGTTGTGCCTTCAGTATATTCATCCGCCTCGCTTTGACAAAGTTCAACTAAGTCTAGAACATCGCACCAAAAGGACAACGCACCACATTCGTGCGCAATCACCTGCAATAACAATATTACCAACACACCCCTTATATCTTTGTTTTATTCACATTAATCATAAGTGAAATATTATAATTAGTGAACAAACTATAAGTAAAAGTTCAGTTGAACAAAAAAACAAGATACTCTACTTTTGTATTAACACAAGTATAAAACTCTTAGCATGTTCAAGAAGGAATCAAACACGTCATACAAAGAGTGATTTTTTCACAAAGATTTGATTGTATAAGGCCCGTTACACAATAAACACGGATGCGCGTACTGATCACGTAAGNGTGATTTTTTCACAAAGATTTGATTGTATAAGGCCCGTTACACAATAAACACGGATGCGCGTACTGATCACGTAAGCGGTTCACGTAAGCGGAGCACGTAACACTCTCCGTGTTCGATCCGCAACGAGACACGTGCGGACGCGGATTACGTATGGACACACGTAAGAAAGCTGGTCAACTCCCAACTCTTCCGTGTCCGCGAATACGTGCAGCCAATAGGAACAGAGCAACTGGTTCGCTGATAACCGTTTTCGTGGCCACTGCGGTGTACACGGCAACGAGCGCTTAGATTTGCCGTGACTATAAATACATACGTGCAAATGGCTTGGCAGTAGTTTTCCCGTAGTGTTAAACACTGTAAAAATATTCAAAATGAGATGCGTACATTGTAGAACATGTATCAGTAATTGGCAAAAGCTGAGTGCGTATTTTTTATTCCGTAAGTTGCAAGACTGTGTGTCAGTTAAGATTCGTCCCAAGTCACCGTAATGCGGCGTGAACGGGGACGTACCGTAATTACGGTACGGGCGGCCGGCGAGGCGACAAGTACGGTACGGCGGCCTGGTGCCACGTGCTGCCGTGCCGGCAAGTAGGTCACCGCTGAAGGACTGGTTTCGCACTCGGCTCTCGCTAAAGTAGGCCAACCCGCGCATTGCGTCACTCACCGCGCCCTCGACGCTGCCTCCGCCGACTGCCAACATTCCTCGGCGAGCACAGAACACGCACCGCGCAACGCAGCGCTCGCTCGTCTCATTGGGGCCGCGGTGGCTGAGCGGCTAGGCCTGATCGCCTCAGACACGTGGGTATCGCGCCGCCTGGTTGGCGGGTTTTCTCGGTGGTCTCCCGTTCCCACCGCGCTTATCGCTGCCGAGTAGACATGTTCCCGGATGTAGGCACAGCTGGATTAAATCAGAAATCTGAGAATTTGCAGAGAAAACACTACAGGAAAGTAGTACCAACGTCTTACAGTTGAATTATAAGAAGTTAGCAACAAATTAGTGGAAACTAAAATTATTTATNAGGAAAGTAGTACCAACGTCTTACAGTTGAATTATAAGAAGTTAGCAACAAATTAGTGGAAACTAAAATTATTTATCTCGCTTCCTGTTTGTAAAATAATCAGCAAATGCACAAAACATTTACATTGTAAATAATTTCGCAGTTTCACTGTACCGACGCATGAATAAAGTGACAGGGCGCATGGNACACAAAACATTTACATTGTAAATAATTTCGCAGTTTCACTGTACCGACGCATGAATAAAGTGACAGGGCGCATGGCAATGTTAATTGAACATGCTGTGGAATAATACACAATGTTCATGAAAGTAGATCTTAAGCAAGGCTTCCAAATGAGCTCGGTTTCCTATATTAATCTCTCAGTTTGTCTACAAACATAACGTTGTTGTCGTCACTTAGCCGCCGTAAACAGGAAGGAGTTCGCAGTGAAAGACCTTGCATGAAAGTGAGTGAGCGAAGAGATTTGGGCGGCTCTTAACCTCGAGGTCCTGAGAGCCGATGAGGGTGAAGCGAGGTGAGTACGGAGCAGCGCCGGAATGAAGGGGCGGGGGAACCGGGAGATCCCGGAGAAAACCCGCCGACCAGTGGCATCGTCCGGCACGATGCCCATATGCGAAAGTACAGGAGTGACCCGGCCTGGGATTGAACCCGGTTCGCTTTGGAGTGAGGCGAGCAGGCTAACCGCTGAGCCACCGCGGCCCCATCAAACTGAAAGTAAAATGCAGAGTGATGAGTTTTCCATATGCGTACACACGTGGTGCGTGCAGGGGTGCAGCTGAACCTCTAATTGCATCGTGTCATTAGGAACCATCGTGTCAAAAAAACCTTGCCAATTCCGTGTTTTCAGTAAACAGTCTGCGTGCTCGAAACTATTACTAAATTAAAAATAGGTTTAATGTATTTAGTGTATTTATNTGTTTTCAGTAAACAGTCTGCGTGCTCGAAACTATTACTAAATTAAAAATAGGTTTAATGTATTTAGTGTATTTATTTGTGATGCGTATTTTAAAATATATTTTTACTCTGTGTTTCAAATTTCTTAAGATTACATTTTCGTGTTGCGATTAGCACCCTCCATTGCCCATGCGCACGCCCATGGAGATTCCTCTAGTCAAGTGATACAACACATTGTTTTCTGTATCGTTAGAATACAGGTTATCGATAGGTTACATGCCCTTGTATGCACTGTTATAAATATAATATAATTAAAATTAATTTAATATATAAATAAATTTTCAATTTAAGCAAAAATAAGGTAGTTGTATGTTAACGGAGGTGTAAAACGCTAGTAATACTTGGAATATCTAGGAGACAACCAAACACGTCATATATATGGGGTGATTTTTCTCAGGTTGGACTCAAAAAGTGTGAAGGAACCGAGAACACACTATAGCCGTCATCCAAGGCAATTTTTTTTTTTTTTTCGATCTCTCGTTTCGAAATGCACAAAGTAAGGCGCACAGCTCCGTATGCGCTGCTCGTTTGTTTCTAACGGTTCTCCATTTGAATTGTAAATTGCACTACAACTGGAACGCCATCTCGCGCGCGACAGCCCGTGTCTGTTATGAAAATGTCGACAATTTGCGTGATTGGAGGGTAGGCAACTAGGCCAGCCTGATTTCAATCTATGATTTTACACTTTCACCCAAAACTTGTCTACGCAAGGGTGGCGTGTAATGGGGGAAGGGGTGTCGTTAAGTCTTTCGATACAGCCATGCGCGAAAAGTATCACTTTTTTAGACTACAAAACAACGAGTAATTTGGGGCCGCGGTGATGTAGTGGTCAGACTACTTGCCTCCCACCTAGATGAACCGGGTTCAATCCCAGATTTTTGCAAGTGGGAATCGCGCCGGACAGTGCCGCTGATCGGCGGGTTTTCTCGGGGATATCTTGTTTCACAAGCCATTGAATTCCGGTGCTGCTCCATTTCACCTTCATTGGCTCGCAAGACCCCGTTGTTAGGCCATGATCGTCCACTTCTACAGCTTTTGTGAGAATTAATTTTTTTTTAAACCCAAACGGGAGCCGATACCGTAAAATCCTTTGGCAATTTTATTACAAATTGTTCTATTGTGTAGCATAATTTTCAAACGAAAAAAAAAAAAACGTTATAATTTCATCTAATTAATTAGTCAAACGAAAATTTTGTTTATTTAATAATTAGTTAAAATTATGCGGTTTTTTGTTTCGAAAAAATTAGACTACATAATAAAAACAATTTGTAACAAAATGACCAGAGCGATTTCCCATTATCGGCTCCCGTTTGGCTTCAAAAAATTAATTCTCGCGATAGCTGTAGAAATGGGAGATCGTGACCTTAAAGAGTAGTCCAAATCTCTCAACTCAACGTAGAGTGGCGGAATCACATACGAGCCTATGCACCTGGGGACTGTGCTGATCAGTCGAGACACAGGAGCGAGGGAGCTATACAGGGTGACACCGAACTGCGTTACCTATCGGCCCGGAGCCTCTACACGCAAGCTTCTGGAACTGTGTGCAGTGTTGCCGATGTACTGCTGCGACTATGGCACTTTGAGCGGTCACCCTATCACGTTACTAGAGCAAAGTGTGTAGCAATGTTCAGTACGCGACTATACAGGCTGATTCTAAAATCATGGGACAAACATCGAGGGGTGGTAGAGCTCACTAAAACACACCATTACTGTATAGGAATACATGGGCGGGAGTGACGCGTTGAGGCACAAACGCAAAAACATAACACATCAACGGAAACATAAAATGTCCATTAGCAGCACACTTAACGAGTGATTCCGTACAGAAAATGTTAAAACAGTTGCTGGAAATGCATCCACCAACAGTCGCGCATGCTTGGCGACCTCTACATATGGCGTGATTGGCTGACAATGGTGGCGTGCGTGAAATACCCGGCGTATTTGAATATGTTCGCCAATCACTCCACCGACGCTACCAAGCTTGCATTACTGTCGGTGGTAGCAATTTTGAGCAATTATTATAAACATTGCTGTAAAAAGGCATTTGGCGGCGACGTTGTAAATAAACAATGTGTTGCATTTCATGTGTTATTTATGTTTTTGTGCCTCAACGCGTCACTCCCGCCCATATATTCCTATACAATAATGGTTTGTTTTAGTGAGCTCTACCACCCCTCAGTGTTTGTCCCATGATTTTAGAATCAGCCTGTATACTAGTTCCGAGTGTTTCCGGTCACTACATTGTGCTATGAGGCGGTGTGAGGAGCCAGTTGTCAGCCGGGTTGGAGAGCTCACAAGTAGTGTTTGTAATGTGCGTGGTGTCTTCTCCTACCTCGTCTCTATTTGTGTATTTCATATGCAACGCACTTCAAGTGGTTTCGTAAAGGAGACGTGCATTTCGAACACCCTGTAACGCAGTTCATGCTCCGAGTACGCAGCTCCCAACAGATGCAGACATTCGACAGCGCAACTTTCGCAAATGTGTAATTAACTACTGTGGAATCCAACCCAGGTGATTTCGTGTCCCTGACGAATACACAATTGGTATAGAGGCACGTGAATGTCTCAGATTCATTCAGTGCCAGGTTACACTTGAAGCTCGTGTACTCCAGTGTTCCTTTGTGATTGTACCGCAGTTGTACGGGCATAACCTGGGCGACTCTTCAGTCAGTAACAAACAAGACATAACACTGTGACCGTACGACGTGTACCAAATTGAATATAAACAAAGGCTTTCACCGTGACAGCAGACAATCAAAAAGCAGTTGTGGTCTAGTGCAAGTATGTAGAACTGAGAAATAAATTGAATAAATTCATGTGTACGGTCAGGAAAATTTCGCTTTTTTAAACTACCTTCAGGCTAACCTCTACGGTCCTATGTATTTTCAAGCCCCAGCTTTCTGTTCAGTTTTACCTCAGACCAGGTTGCACGGGATTCTGTGCTTGTTTCCTTGCACGTCTGTTATTGGCTCAGAGGTCACCTGGGCGTGTCTAATAAACTGTGAACCAATTGCAAACGTAACAGAAATGTACATCTGTTTTGAAATCTAGCTTGTCCTAAAATGAATTCGTGACGTTTTCCACTCTTTGTATTATTAGAGACCTGAAGAATTCGCTGATTCATTTTGGGACAAGCTAGAATTCAAAACACGTGTGTTTATTAAGTTCAGCCATTGGTCCACACGGTGTTTGACACGCCCTAGAGAACGCTGGCCCAATCGCCACCTTCCGCTGTGAGAGCAGACAACCAATGTGCAGTTGACATCGGCATATTTGTACATAAAACTGTAGAGTCTAGCCTGCAGGTCATTGAATTCACGAATTGTTTCAGGTGTGTACGTATTATGTACCTCTAACAACTGTTGTGTTGCCATTTATCTAGTGACATTTTCCTTCCCCGGCCTTCATAACTGTCTGTGAACAAGGCCGATCCACGTATAGAGTGGAGACGCCGTTCTGGTGAAGTATGGGCTCTTGCATTGGGAAAGGCCACGTGGTATCCAAGCCAGGTAGAGGTCGTACCCCTGCTGAGCAGGAAACTGTCAAGTCCTTGTGCGGGACTGGCTTGGTCGCCCGTGTTTATACAAACCGTTCTTCTACTGCTAGTCTTGTACTGCTAGTCTTCTACTGCTAGTCTTGTACTGCTAGTCTTGTACTGCTATTCTTCTACTGCTAGTCTTGTACTGCTAGTCTTCTACTGCTAGTCTTCTACTTCTAGTCTTGTACTGCTAGTCTTCTACTGCTAGTCTTCTACTGCTAGTCTTGTACTGCTAGTCTTGTACTGCTAGTCTTGTCTCAAATTACGGCGTTCGAAGGATGATACGTAGACGCACGTGTTTTTCGCGAAAAGATTTCAAGACCAGTTGTACTCCAGAACACTTTAGTTCACATGCAGTTTCGTGGTTGGATGATTCTAAATGTCACGTGCCTCAAGTGTCTTGCCCGCGAATCATGGACGTTCAGTATCAGAGTGCTTTATTCTGATTGGCCCAGTCAAAGAAGAACATGTCTTCTCACGTAGACGCGCGGCCAATAACAAAATGAAGCTGGTGTTGTGGACTTAGGATATTGAAGTACAGCATGAGCATAAATGCCTTCGCAAAACATGCATGGTCCTAGTGACACGCAGGGACACCAGGGCTGTCCCCGAAATGGACGAGCCAAGGGCCCTTGCCCGGCTTGGTGTCCCAGAAAAGTGAATCGAGGCTGTGACGTCATATTGTCACTGTCGGAATTCGCGCTCAAGGGCACGGATGCGCCCTTGAATGTCCCCTTTATCCAAGGAGATACGACACATGCCTAGAGATGATGGAACATCGCGGAAATTTTCTGAGCCAACATACCTTATATAACACTCTAACTGGTTTATTCTTTAATGATTGGATGAACANTAACTGGTTTATTCTTTAATGATTGGATGAACAAGTTTTGACTCGGCTAAGTTGTTTGCAGACCAATCACGAACGTTCTGCCTTATAGTATCAGAATCCTCATTGGCCTAGTGAAATGGGGTAGTAGCTTCATACATGCATGACAGCCAATAAGGAAAGATAACTGTCGGACATGTGTACAGTACGTTGAATCCTAGCAAACAGTCAACTTTTCCCGTTATAAACCATTATCTCTACACATGCCCTTCCTCGAACCCTTGTTAGTGAGCAGTTTAACCCTTTCAGTTCGTGTGTCCTTGCAGTACAGTGGGCGTGTTGCAGCTGAAGGAAATGTATGACGAGAACTGTACACATCTATGATAACTGTCGAATGCGACCAGCGTCTCCCCTGTCGTTCACGTGATTGGTGGACATTTCTACGGTTCATGGTTTGTGAGTGGTCGACCCCAATGACTCTCAAGCACCAAGCACATCTTCCATTGGTTGCGCGGATCAAGCAAGAGTTAAATCAGCATAAGTAGAGCACGAACAAAAAATATTATTTCATTGCAACATTTAAAGCTATAAATTAACGCAGGAGTGAAAGGGTTAAAATATATGCAGTTCGGGACAGCGAAATTGTTTGGTTTCGATTGAGGGCGATATTGACCATCTAAAAGTGTTCCTTTTTCTGACGAGGCGATCTTGTTTGTCAGTGGTGTAGTGAAGCGGCATAATGCACGTGATTGTGGTTCGGAGACCCCTGGTGAGGTGTCAAGAGTGTCCCACGGGCAGCCCAAAGGTGAATGTTTCGTGCGCGCTTTTGCATGGCAGAATTATCGGACCATGTCTCTTTCCAGTGTATCTGGACATGTTGCAATTGTCTGCTGCTTCTTTGTTGCTTCAAGACGGTGAACCGCCACGTTGGGGTTTGGAGGTCCTGGACGACGGATGGCTCGTGATGGCCCGACGGCTTAACCTCCAAGCTCTCCTAACATAACCCCATTAGATTTTTTTTTCCTATGGGGTTACGTCAAGGACGATGTCTACAGAACTCCTGTATCAGATGTTGCAACTCTGCAACAACGGATATCCACGGTCATTGCATCAGTCTCCCCTGTGATGTTGGCTGGTGTACGGACAGAAGTTGGCAGACGTGCCACGTGCTGGCATGGGTGCTCACGTGTTGCAACAACTAACCTGGTTAGTTCGTCAACATTTCTGCACCGGTCTCACATCTCTGTCTTAGTACACCGAGAACGGATAAATGCGATACGTTGTCCCTCTGACGTAATTCTCTAGACGTAGTTAAGCTTTGTTTGCACGAGGCGGATGAATATCCTGAAAGTAGAACTTTAGCAGGGCTTCAGAGAAGTTTGAAGAAACCATAGTAGTTAGATATCTATTCATGGTTTTTTTTTGGAATTTTGGCAAATTTTGGGACTGGCTGCCAAAATGGCCGCCACCGAAGTGGAATGCAAACGCATGAGGTTTGTCATTTCCTTACCAAGCTTCTGGCTCCCGGGCTCCCTGTCACGACGCTGGCATCGAACATACTATATCTAACTACTAACCATGAATAGACTATACAAAAATATTTTCTGCGAAAACAGTGTTTGACATAATACGCGTATCTTAGTAAATAAATGTTCTGAAGAAGAGCACATTTTGATATAAAAAGGAAATAACAATACTCTAATGCCGTGTAATTTTGTTTAAAGAAAAAACAATTCGTGAGATTGGTAAAAAAAAAACATAATTTGTAGTAGCTGCGTGCGCAGTTCCTTTCAGAGGAGAAAAGCACAACTGTACGTCTGTTTTAACCCTTTCATTACCACACTTTTATGCTGTTGCAAATAAGAAATATTTCGATACGTGCTGTACTCAGGTTGGCAAACAACTTGTTTTGTTATCACGACCAATAAGCTGTAGGCTTTGTGTTCGGCGATCAGTAATATAAACCAATCACAAACTAGAACAGCAGTGCGGTTTACTGATTGGTTATCCACAGGGAAGATCATTGGGCACTGAGCCGCGATGTTGCAGGTTCCAATTTCGAAAATCCACCTAACGTCCACATCAAATTCCCTATATTCTCGCGAAATGTAGAAAAAATGGCAAAAAGTCAGACAAAACTGATTTAAAATTATGATTTAAAAGGGAGAAACGTTAAGAATTATTAAAGTTAAAGCAACAAAGCAGTTTTATCATAATAAAACAGCATTTCATATAAGTATTTTTTAAATATATTTTAATAACAAATGTACAACCCTTATTTTTCCTTTCACATATAAAATACCTATTTCTGATAACGTATTATATTTCACTAAAAATTCCACTGCCCGCTAAAATGAACATTACTCCGCTAAATGTTTTTTTTTAATTCCGCCAAATGTAGCGGACAATCCGCTGCGTTGGCAACACTGCTGAGTCTTAGCACCGGTCAAACATACTAGCACTTTTATCCTATCATAATAAGGAACATGATTCCTATCCTCTGTCTCCTGTAGCATTTTCTGTTAAACACGATAATGCATGAAGCAATTTTTAATTATTTCCTGTCGAAAGGTTTTTACTGTGACTATGCCGGTTTTTCCCTTTCTCTTCTAAATATATTTTAGCTATAAGTACACTTAGGGATGTTGTCATGGCCACAAGCTGGCTATGGCAGCCCAATCCCTCTCTGCCGTGATGCATGTCTCCTTGCATGATACTCCCTTCCTTGTAGGCGTATGGGGCTTAGCCCTGAGACGCACTTAACTCGCGTCCCTACCGCGGGCTCACATAACACTTAGTTATAGAGTAGTTAGTTAAAAAATAATAATAATAACCTCCGTGTGCAACACGAACGAGGTGCCACTGTTGCAGACGTGAGTTACACGATGCACAGCGCCCGGAGGGAGAACCTGCTGAGCATTGGTAGGCGAGTTATTGCCCGCGCCTCAGGGGGCCGGCCGTAAGGGCGAGGCCTGGACCCTGTCCGCGGCTATACATAGCGGGCAGTTGTTTGCGAGGGCACGCCAGAGCCGGGGACACAGAGCAGACTCGCCGGCCTTCTGCGGAACACCAACCTGACCTGCACACGCTCCGACTTTGAGCGAGACGTGCCCGGCCGCTGATTGGTGCAGCGAGGACCCTGCTAACGGGACCTGCGTCTCATTTGCTGTCGCGTGTCGCGAGAGAGTTTCCTTATCGGCTGAGTTGCCGGCCGACGACGCCATTTTGCTGGCACGTGCAGCTGGAGTTCCTGGTGCACGCACATTTTTCGCATCTGTATACTTGCCTACTCTGTGGTATAATGCTCGCTTGCACCTCGGAATTGCAGTTACGGTTTACGAACCTAAGGAATTATCTCAACCATAAATCGTGAGTTTTGCACATAGGGCACTTCCGTTATTAAATTCCTGCAGTGAAAGTGCCCTATATACACGACGCTGCGCAGGAAGTGTATTTTGTGAGCTGTACTGTACAGAGCAAGAAACGGCGCCCGATGAGACAAGTCCTTCACGAGTGACAGATATCATTCGTTTTTCTGAGACTATGCATTTTCCGTAGTCTCGTAAGGGTTGTAGGGTGTATGCCACTTCTCCGTCCCGGCATTTGGAGTCGGAGAAGTGGTAGGTCGGACAAACGTTCGATNCCCCCCCCGCGGTTCACGCACCATCATGGACAGCTGCTGTCAAATAACTAGGGACACAGAATTTTTCGCGAAAAGATTTCATGGCCAGTCATATTTACCTGAGATGTAAGTTCGTGATTTGATGACTAATATTTACGGATGTTGAAAGAGTGTTCCCGCGAATCACAGCTGTTCAGTATTGGAGTAACCTAATTCTGGTTGATCAAGCCAACTAAGGAAACGTCTCATCACAGACATGCAACCAATAAAAGAAGTACAACTTCAGGTATGCACGCAGGGTGTTGCAGTCTAGTCTGCGCTCACATAAGCTGCCTCTGCAAATAACTATAACATCGAGCTCATATTTATTTTTTGGTCACTATACATTACTGTGTTGTAATGATACTAGTGGAGTTCCGAAGGAGAACTTTGTTCATTGTAAACGCCTAGCTTTATATACTATCTGCCATTGAAACGGTTAAGGGGAATGTTCCACGAGCCATGTTGGATTCTTGGTTTTTATAGCTTGTTTGTATTTTAAAAAAAAGAAAATTCCGGAAGTACTTCTATACTCAACTAGCTGTAGACCTTACACTGCAGTACAGACAAGACAAGGGAAATATAGCCCGTTCACGGTAAACTGAGCACTTTGATGGCCCTGTTTAAGATCTAATTGTATGCACGTTGTGTATTCTTCCGCCTTACGTAAAACTAACGCTGCGATGGCCTATCACTTTATTTGTCTGTCAAACGAAACTGTGAAATTATTAGAAAAATAAATATTTTTTTACAACTCTCCTTATTTTTACACTTCGGTGCATTAAAAAAACAGGAAGCGAAAAAGGGAAAACAATAATTTAAGTTATCTAAAATGGTAACCCAACACTTCTTATTCGACATTAAGATATGGAACTGTTTTTCCTGCATGGTTACCAACTTTACTGGGCGCATGTCACTCGGTGCGCAGGTAGGATCAGTGACTTTTTTCTAAGGTTGGAACGGGACTGCAGTGGCTGAGCGGTTAGCCTGCTCGCCTCCCACCAAGGCGAACCTGGTTAAATCCCCGGCCGGGTCACCAGAAGATTTTCGCAAGTGGGAATCGTGCCGGGACGATGCCGCTGGTCGGCGGGTTTTCTCGGGGATCCTACGTTTCCTCCGCCCATGCATTCCGGCGCTGCTCCATACTCACCTCGTTTCACCCTCATCGGCTCTCAAGACCTCTATGTTAAGAGCCGCCCAAATTCCTTCACTCACACACTCACTCATTAAAAGGTTGATTTCAAAAAGTGCTCACTTAATCGCGAACAGCTTTTTTTACGAACTCATAATTACGTCACAATTTTAATTCTTGCAAATTTTTGGCAGAATTAATATGTGGCATAATTATGAGTTCAGTCGATATGCCTGCACTGCTGAATAAGGTCGACAGCTAGTTGATCTGTAAAAAAAAAATTCTGGCAAACTCCCTAAACTGTAACGGAAGTTTTTTAACATATACGNTGAGTTCAGTCGATATGCCTGCACTGCTGAATAAGGTCGACAGCTAGTTGATCTGTAAAAAAAAAATTCTGGCAAACGCCCTAAACTGTAACGGAAGTTTTTAACATATACANCTGTAAAAAAAAAATTCTGGCAAACTCCCTAAACTGTAACGGAAGTTTTTTAACATATACATGGTAAATCTCTGCAGTCACCGTTTCAAATCCTGAGGAAACAGAACACACGTTTGCCGGTCTAATTTAGGTACACCCTGTATAAGCCAACGAGACAGGCGAGGGTTAAACAAACTGCACAAGTGACACTATATGACCGTGCGAACACCCATTGCGGTGGCAGCAGCGATAATTGCACACTTAATTACACAAATGGAGCTCGTCCCACAGTTTCTTTTTCCTGCACTCCGGCGACAGCATCACGCCAAGGGTTCACGGACTCACTCTCTGTACAACATTTCTGTGTTTGTAAGAGGAATTCTTTGGCAACCGGTTGCCAAAGATAATTTCCTAACACTACAAATAATGTATACCTAGGGGCAGTGATATTTCGCGAAAAGATTTCAAGACAAGATACAGTCCAAAGCACTGTAGGGTCGTCCAGATTCTTTGATTGGCTAAAAAAATGTTCTGGCCCGTGTTAACTGTTTGCGCACGAATCACGAAGGTTCAGTGTCGGAGTTACTTAGTCCTGAGTGGCTTGGTCAAAGACGGACACGGCACCAGCGGCCAATGGAGATATAACAACAGCTGAGGTGTGTATATAGTATTGAAGTCTACTGTGTGCTCCGATTTTTACGCGAAAAGTCACTGGCCCTATGTATACCACATTCCTCAAAATCTTATCAGGGAATGTAGTAATGTTGAGTTCTAACTAGCAAGTGTTGTAGACTTTGAGTTTATCATATAAATATTGAGCTACATAAACAGTTCTGTCTGGTTTCTAAAATAATGTGTTGTAAATATACGATATTATATCTGTTCAGTTACAAGAGAATATTTGGCAACTAGTGTCCAAAGAATTGTTTGTAAAAAGATCAGAAACGTTTTTTTACTGTGCACAAGCATTTTTCTAACACAACACAGTAATAAAATACTGTCGAGCTTAAGGGTGTCGGACCCAAAAAAAAAATTATTTTATATTTGTACCAAACATTTTCCAAATTGTACGCATTGTATGAAATTACATTTCCCTAGAATGAAAAAATTTTACACTTTATATTTTTTGAATAATTTGATGTCGAATACAAAATTGTTCAGTTTTGTTGCAGTTGTTATAACAAATACTAAGTTGTACAGATGAAAAAAATGTACGACATAAACCAATGCCATGGGCTACTGCTTGACATATGTATATGTAATCACCAAATAACAGTTCATTCATTAAATAAAATTTTAAAAATACGCAAAAAAAGATATATATCTAACTTTTTTTTCTTCCATAAATATGTCTTGTTTTTTGGGGATTACATACGCCACGTGGTAGCCCATGGGGTTAGTTTAATTTGTACATTTTTTTCGTCTGTGCAACTTAGTTAGTGATTATTATTACAGCTGCAACAAAACAGAATAATTTTGTATTTGACAAAAAATTATTTAAAAAACTATGAAGTGCAAAAAATAATGTTATTCTAGAAAATATTATTACATACAATGCGTACGAGTTGAACAACGTTCGGTACAAACATAGAATTATTAATGTTTGGGGGGGGGAGAAGTAGAGTGGGTTCAACATAACAATGCGCCTACTGCAACACACGGAGAGTTCATTGGAAGGTAGTGCAGATACAACTGACATTGTCCCACAAGTACATTTTATGCTGTGTATGAAAGAAACAAGCATATATTTCGTAACACCGTAAAATATTTTACTACTATAGAATTTATTTATTTCAACGTTTTAAAAATCAATAAACAGGAGTCTATTTTCAATAAAAATTCAAAAGTGTTTTCGATTGTGGATGCTTCAGAAAGCTCGTTTTGTAAGAATACCTTCGTCGAGGACAACCGTAATGATGTCCTATGGCTGTATCACAGAGTACTTAATAATACAGAGGCCAAATGGAGGCGTGTATTTCGAACTGCAGCCACACACGCCAGCAAAATGGCAACCCTGGCCAGCAAGATGGCGGAACGTCGTTCACCAATCAGCTACTGGATACTAGCTTGCAAGACGGCAGCCCGACCAACAGGGAGTATTACATAACGTGCAACAGCCAATCAGGCTCAAGGGCGGTTTCCACAGCTTCGCGCGGCCAATCAGCGACTGATTTTGCTTGCACCAAAGGAACTGCCACGCCATCTTGCTTCTGTATACTTATCAATTCTGTGGCTGTGTATAAGAAAATATTACCATTGATGTTAAAAAAAATTATTATTGAATTTATGCAGATTAATTTCAGCTACCTTCCTCAATATCGCTTTCAAACAAAAAAAAAACGTTTTGTGCATCTTTTCCCGGGAAATATTGCAACATAAAAGTTTTTTTAATAATCCCGAATAACCTGAAAATGACTGGTAAATTAACATTTATAGATTTAAGAAAAACCTAAGTGCTTAAGCGTGTATGCCACGACCACGATGGAATATTCCTTGGACGACTCTGTGCAAGCCTGCATGGCCGCTTGTATACAAGGTTCTATGGAAGATCTGGCCACCTGCTGACGGTTTTCGAGGACGTTCTCGTAATTGGTCGTGTGCAATGTTCGATGGAAGGTTCCCTCCCAACAAGGTTGAAATTTTAGCCGATCACAGAAAGGGTGGTAGAGTAATTTTGTTTATTTTGTTTTGAGAAAGAGCGTAAAATTATTGTTGAAATTTATCAAAGTCAGTTGGCTGAACCAGGTTCGTTAAGGGATGGGGGTCTTAATTAAAAGAGCTAATTATAGTTTCCTAATTTTATTTGCAATAACTGCAAACAAAATTCTCTCGACCTGAATTCTCACAATAAATTGATATCACTTTCTGTTTACCATTAATGAATTCAAATCAATACAATTTACAATTAACTCAAAGAAATTAATGTAATTCAATAATTTAAAAAAAATCTGTCTCAATAGACGTTGTATTAAAACCTATTCAATTATTTTGTAAATTATATGTCCATATTTGACAGTTCCAATATTTACAATAAAGTCCGCATCACATGTTCATACAGTCCCACCTCAGTTTAGTCCAGGTCCCACCAGTCCGGAATGTTCTAGAGTTCTCCGAGCGCCCTCACGCACAGTAGCCTTCACTCGTCGGGTTTCACGCCCTCTCGTCCGCCGTCGTCCATCCTCTTCACCGATGTCTCTCACCGCACTCGACTTCGTCCGGTCACTGCACTCAGCCAAAAGGCTTCCAAAGAAAGACTGCCGACCCTGGGGCCACTGCAATATTTATAGAGTCGTAGGCCATCGCCCAGAAATTTCTCTAAATGCCGCATTGCGCCGAGGGTTCTAGCTCCCAGAAGATTCTTACGCATCCTCTAAACTCATCGGCTTCTCCAGTAGGGGGAAGGAGGGTCTGTGACGCCAGCCAGGTCAGCTGTCAATCATTCCCCCGGGCAAGCAGGTCTGCCTGGGGAAGGGGAGGGTCAAGGTGCAACCCCCCCCCCTTCCCAGAGCTCGGCCACGCATGGAGCTCGCGTCTCGTGCATCAGTCGATGCGTAATACTATTAAATACGAATAAATAGTAAAAAAAAAATACCCGAAAATGTCTACTAATTCCAAAATATCATTGTGTGAAAATTATGGTGAACACTCGTGTTTATTGAACACACACGTTCCAGTTATAACAACTTGGGCCCTGTGCACAAACACGTAATGCTGAAGTCGTGAGTGAAGAGTGTTCACAGTTGCAGAAGCAAAACCATAAAAACTACACCCGCCTTTACTTGAGCGGCAAGTATCGTTGGATAGGTTATTCCAGAGAACCCTCCATAGCAGCTTGCATGCAGGCTCGCGTAGCAGGTCTCGTGGAAGCTTTCACCCGAGCTCGTACGGAGAATGTTATCGAGGCATACGGGCTTCATTGATACACCCCTACTTGCTGTCTTGTAGCATGTTTCTTCTCTTCAAAGGGCACAAAGTGGTTTTTTGCTTGGAAGTTATTATCGTGTAAGGTGGCCAAGACACGCCTAAAATAATCTGACGTATAAAAACCTTGTATTTCCGCGCTAATCAGGGGCCTTAACAACCGTGCTGTTTACATTTCAGCAACGGGATGGTTTTGATAATAATTGGATATTATAGAGAGTGAGTTTGCAGAGAATATGCGACGAAGTGCTGGTGTCGGCTAGGAACAGCGTATTCTGCTGAGTTTCCTTCCCCGCCAGCGCTGAGGCGCCAGTTTCCTGGTTCCCGCTCGCGTCAGCGACATTCTCGGCGCAAAGCGCGGCGGGCGAGTTCACTTCAAGCACCAGATTGCAGCACGGCAGCAAGGACGCGGTACATTTCAGGAGGAGCCTTCTCCCGCCACCACGTTCGATTCTTGGTTTTTACAGACTGTTTGTGTTCAAAAAAAAAACTACGGTCCATTCACGGTTACCTCCAGCTTTTTTGAAGCTCTGCTCAAGTTCTACTTCCAGGATATACCTCCGCCTCATGCAAACAAAGCTTAGCAAACTACGCCAGTGAGACATCGCACCGCATACGTGCGCACTCAATGTAATAATATTGTACATAAGAACTATTTCTTACCAGGTATTACCAATCCACCCATACTCTCCCTGTTTTTTTTATTTTTATTATTTATAATTGAATATTGTAATTTACAGATAACATATAAGTAAAGTTTAATTTAAACAAAAACAAGGCACTTTTACGTTGACACGAGTATAAAACTCTTGTGATGCACGGCATAATATGTAAAAAAAAAAAAAAACATGTCATACATAGTGTGATTTTTTTCAAAGGTTAGACTAGAAAAGTGAGAAGAAACCGCCAATAGACTATAGCAGTTGAAATGACCTTCACAGCAGTACCTACAGATAAAACGAATGAACTACGAACTCTTATTTTTGTTACATTATTGATTTTGCGATTTTTTGGCAGAATCAATACTGTGACGTAATTATGAGTTCGTAGTTGCCTTGTGTTGTCCACACTGCCGTGTAAGGACGATGGTGATCTGGTTATACGGACAGTTTCGGGTCGGAATGTTCTTTTTAATTAGCTACAATCAAAATGGCGCGTGAGCTGCGTCACAGTGTGTTCGAGACACACGTTTTACCAAGCAACTATTAGTTCTTTCAGACAGAGATAAATGTATTATTTTAAGCGCTGCAAGGAATAAATTTTTTGTTCGGAACTGTACAAACATATTCAAAACTCTCTGTCAGAGTAGTTAATAATGCAGAGGTGAAATGTATATGCGTATTGCTAACTCCAGTCACGCACGCTAGCAAAATGGCGGAACATCGAGCACCAATCAGCTCCTGGAGACTAACTTGCCAGACTGTAGCCTTAACAATTGGGAGTAGGTATTACATTACGTGCAACAGCCAATCAGACAGAGCGCCCTTTTCCTCAGCTACGCGCGGCCAATCAGCGACCGAGTTCACTTACATCAAAGAGCTGAGTTGAGTGGAGTTGAAATATTTGGGCAGCTCCTAACGACGACGTCTTGAGAGCCAACGACGGTGAAATGAGTTGAGAATTGAGCAGCGCCGGAATGCAAGGGCGGGGGGAAACGGGAGATCGCCGAGAAAACCCCGCCGACCAGTGGCATCGTCCGGCACGATTCCCACTAGCGAAGATCCGGGAGTTACTCGGCCGGCGATTGAACCCGGTTAGCCGTGGTGGGAGGCGAGCAGTCTAGCCGCTCGGCCACCGCGGCCCCCTCTGCCTAGAGTTCAGCGTCTGCGTCCTCGGCACGCAAGGCATTGTTCTTGTCGGGTTATCTCTGTCGCTGTTTGCACTGCACTATTGCGCGCGATGTGCCACTTCGTAAGTCTGTTCGCGGTGTCTCCACGCTTTTTGAAAAATCGCCCCTATGTACGTCGTGCTTGATAGTTTCCTAAATGTGTCATGTATCGCAAGCTTATTGTATTAACATTTACTTGTATCTATCTTTAAACTATAATATACAATCTGTAATTAATTTGAATTAGGAAAAAAAGAAAATGTGTGTGTTGGTAATGCCTATTATAAAAGAGTTGTCATGCAAAATGATATTAAATTGAGCGCTCACAAATTCTGTGTGTTGTTCATTTGGTGTGATTCTCTAGACTTTGTTTGCATGAGGCGGAGGAATGGACTGAGAGTAGAACTTAAGCAGGGCTTCAGGAAAGTTGGAAGTAACCGTGAATGGACTATGTAACAATTTTTCTTAGGAATGTCAAAATAATAGAGGCACCTGAAAAATAAACCAGTTTCTAATTAATGAGTATCGTGCACACGGAGAGAGTGAGTTATACATATGTCACGAACTTCAAAACGTGGTAGGGGCCGCGGTGGTGTAGTGGTCAGACTACTCGCCTCTCACCTAGGCGTACAGGATTCGATTCCAGGCGGGGTCGCTTTCGACTTTCGCATATGGTGATCGTGCCGGACGATGCCGCTGGTCGGCGGGTTTTCTCAGGGATCTCCCGTTCTCCCCCGCCCTTGCGTTCCGGCACTGCTCCCAAACATTCTCCTGGCCAGTGACGCCATCTTGCTGGCGAGTACAGCTGTAGTTCGCTATATTAAACAGTTGTTTCGCCGCTGTATTTGAACGTATTCTGCCGAGAGTTCATCTGCTGCGAGCCCGTAACCGGATTGCAGATCTGTTCTGTTGTCACTTCCCTCTGTCCGAAGAGCAGCCCAGCTTGGTGGAGGCTGTGCCGACCTCTGGACCACGTCGCGGAGAGTCCAGGATGGCGAAACTCTTCCTCCTCGGCTCCGAGCCAGGGACTTTCAAAATGCGTGCTCGCTTGTCATCCCGAGTGGCTAAAAATACTCGTCGCGAACCCCCCTCCCCTCCTCCACCCTCCAAAACACTTTGAAATCTTTGAGAATGGTCACTCGTGTGTTCTACAACCCGCTCGAGCGGTGACGTAACTTACATAGGGGAGCTTAAAATGCGTTGCAGAGTGTTTGAAGCACACGTTGTTTTCCCAAGAAACTATTAAACCTGCATACAATGTGCTCATCTATGAAGAGAACTTCAGACTTCAGACTTCAGACGAGGGCAGTTCAGTGCTTTCAAGACGTCACGCATATTACAAACACAATTTCCCAGAGCACTCCAAAATGGCTAAAAGCTGCCATTCTTTTCAAAGCGCTGTATATTAAAATACACCCAGATACACACAAAACTACTCAAGGGCCCTCCATTGAACCTTCCTACAGACTTTCCACCAATACAATAACAGGGTCACCGCTGAAAGTCCCATAGGCACACGCAGCACGACGAGAACACTGCACGCCAGTGCAGAGCCTAGAGGCGATGACGCACTTGAGGGGCGTGGAAGTGTCGCCCTTATCGCCCCCCGCGCTTCTCGGCCTCGAACGAGGAAATGGCTGCAGATAGGCGGGGTACTTAACTTTTCCTGTCGCGGCGATGTACGGACTGACTCCTTGATTGACGGCGTGTGTTCGCCGTGTAATGAGAAGTGACCATCCCCCCCCCNTGGCGTGCTGGTTTCATAACCGAGACACGCGGAGACAGGCATTGCCTCACGTCCACTTTCAACAGCGGCCTGAGCTGTACACTGCTGCTGCTATAGGCAATTCGCGGTTACTGCACACTTATTGAATCAAGTCTTAGAAAAAATCACCTCGTGTATGACGTGCTTGATTTGTTTCCTAGATGTCATGTTTCGCAATCGATTCACACTACGGTGACAAAATAGGTGTGTTGGAAATGGCCTAGTAAGAACTAGTTCTCACACAAAATATTACTACACCGAGTGCACTGTCCCTTTGGTGTAATCTCTAGACTCGGTTAAGCTTTGTTTACATGAGGCGGGGGAAAATTCCTGGAAGTATAAATTCAGCAGGACTTCAGAAAGGTTGGAATTCACCGTGAATGGACTCTATAAGCACGACCACACACCTCACTTACGTAAGTCTTCACTCTAAGAAAATCTTCGGAAATCTACCACGCCACTGAATACGCATACCGAAAAATCACTGATGGTAAAGTTTCTATTTTTTCCCATACGTTATGGGTCACGGTGGTGTAGTGGTCAGACCACTCGCCTCCCACCTAGGCGAACCGGGTTCGGTTGCAGACGGGGTCGCTCTCGAATTTCCGCAAGTGGGAATCGTGCCAGACGATGCCGCTGGTCGGCGGGTTTTCTCGGGAATCTCCCGTTATCCCCCGCCTTTGTATTCCGGCCGCTGCTCCATACTCACCTCATTTCACCCTCATCGGCTCTCAAGACGCCTTAATTTCTCAACTCAACTGGATTACAACACATGCTTGATGAACCTCCCTGCTGTGTGGTCGGGAGATTCCTCGGCTGGTCCAGGAGCGATGCTGTGTGGAGAGAGATGACACAAGACCAGCGGAGCAGAGCAGCTCTTGTGCAACGGCTCTGCGAGTGGAGGGACTCGTGTCTGTCGCTCG
>NQII01000926.1:572013-622393 GCA_002778355.1 Clitarchus hookeri | reverse complement strand
GCCTTCCCTAAGTCACAACTACGAAACGCGAAAGACCAACGCCGGGATTACGATCACTTCACGTTTCACGCAGAACGTGACGAGCAACACGTTCGCGTGTACGTAAAACGTACTCTTTTTTTTTTTTGGTAGTATGTTAATGATGCTTCACGTAATCTCGCGTAAACCTTGTATAGTAAATAAAAAGTGTAGGAGGTCAGTTTTGTTGCTTTCCAGAATGAAAACTCTCAACATTCTTGATATGCAGGAGTATCTGTATTGTAATGTTGGTGAGGCGTGGACAGATAGCGAGCGTATGGCGTCCGTGGTTTATTACACAAACTTTGAAACGAACCAGGACATCGTCGTGACCCCAAGGACGAAATGTCTCTGGGAGACGTACACACGTTGTCCGTGTACACGAAATAAATCTTTTGTAATAAACTTACAACTGCAGAGAAAATTAAAATTTTGTTTAATGAAATAAGCCTACTATTAAATTTCAATCTTAACAGTAAACATTGTGTATTTCACACATCTAATTTTACACCTCTGAGAAACATAATAAATAAACTGTGGCAATACACAGCTCCCTTATTTTTTATGGATTATGAAATAAATAATTTTAGTCTGACTTCTATTACACTTTCGTCCTCATTCCCGGGAGAAAATTATATATGCAGTACTAAAAACGCGAGCATACTACATCGCGAAAATAAAAGCAAGCCCATGAAAAGCAAAGATAACACAACAACGTCCCTATTGTGATTGGCCGGCGAGATCACGTGGTGGAGGGTAACGTATCACGTAACACGCAAAAGCCAGACATCGACAAGATTTCCCATTACGTAAACGTTACGTGAAATGTTCGTAATAGGTCTTGTTGAAGCACACTAGTCAAGGTGCAGCCGGCTTACGTGAACATGTTACGTGTTACGTGTTACGTGACACGTGAAGTCGACGTAACCCCGCCCTAAGGCCGTGTCACAGAGAGCGCTCTCCACGGCCACGTCACTGTGACGTCAGAGAGAACGCTCCGTGGTNCCCGCCCTAAGGCCGTGTCACAGAGAGCGCTCTCCACGGCCACGTCACTGTGACGTCAGAGAGAACGCTCCGTGGTCGTCGCAACTCGCCATAGAGATCACAGGTTGCGTTCTCGCTGGCGCCCTATCGTACTCTTTGAAACACGCGCCATATTTGTTTACACTGTGTCCAGTGTTCGAATGAGGTTAGAGTAGCTTCATGGGCCAAAGTCACGTCGTATTTTACCTGTAAGTGAATAATTTCAACTGTTTGAGTAAACAAAATAATTTACGTAACCCGTATTTATAAATATATAAGTAAGGAATTCTGATAGTCTCGTATTTTTTTTTTTGTCATTTTGCTGCAACGTGACGGTAATATATAAACAAAAAATAATACGATTTTATGCACTAATGATTATTCCAGCAGTACGATAATTATTTGTGAGTTTTTTGAACATATATAAATTATTTCCGATAGCTGTGACCGTGATTTAACGTGACATTATTTCGCGCCTTCAGTCATGATTTAACACTATTATAAAAACATGTTGTGCGAAAGAGTGCTCTCTTGTAAGAGCATTCTTTAAATTGAGACAACACTCTTGCAAGTCGCCAGGGGCGTGCCCGAGTTCGCGGGAGGTCTTAATAAAAATTAAAAAGCTAAATTTTATTTCTTCGTTTATTTGGAACGTTATAAAAATACACACAACTATTATTTACAACATAAAAAAGCATATCTCTACTATTTCACTTATTGTCTGGTCAGGGAGCAATGTTTAATGCCAATCTCAAGGCCATTATCACTAGGGACCCGCAGAATTCGCGTTATTTTTTTTGTTTGCAGGCTGAACTCCAACGTACTGTAGTTCGACTTCTTCCATTGGTCGACAGCTCATATAGCACGTTTCAAGGTCGCGTTTAGCCAATAGTAAAGTATCTACGGTAGAACATCCAATCTGCAGTGAAGCGATCACGTAGGTAAATTACGTTCGTGTAGTTGCCAGTAACCAATGAAATAGCGAACAGAGCTCAAGCAGGTACAGTGCAGTGAATCTTCGCATGCTACTAAATAATAACGCAAATTTTGCATATGTCTGCTTATCACTCACTTTTCACTTGCAACAGTCGCTTGATCCTCGCTTAGTTACACATATACAATTAACATGTCCACTGCCTACATCAATATCTGTCACTTACATCAGTAGTAGGAAAAGGGGGTTTCAGCGCCAAATGGCTCCCGGCTGGGGACGAGGGGACGAGCTGGTGGCCAAATTGGATTTCCCTTTTTCCCCTTTTCCCATAAAAAACGTCAAAAATTTTTCCGAATTTACCTAAAAACCAGCAAAATTCTTCACAAAAAAATGTGTTTTGCACAATGCAGCTGGCTTTTGCTCAATCCAGATGAATCCAGCAGAAATTGTGCAATTGTCTGCCGGAGTGTGCAATCATTTACAAGCACGTTCTGTCATTCCATGCCAACACCAACCATCTTGTCTGAAGAATGTTCGAATTCATTGCCCCGTCATGCAACTTCTCTCATTACTTCCAGTCTCTCCCCCCCACGCCCGTTCTCTCTCTTTCCTGCTCTATCCCTTGCGTGTTTTCGCATGCTCCCTCATTCGTTCCTGCCTCTCTCTTGTCNCCGTTCTCTCTCTTTCCTGCTCTATCCCTTGCGTGTTTTCGCATGCTCCCTCATTCGTTCCTGCCTCTCTCTTGTCAGTTCTATACCTTGGAGGGTTTTCTCATATTCCTTCCGGTCTCCCTTATTTTCTCTCTTGTCTTTTATTTCACAAGCTCCCTCATTTCTTCCTGTCTCTCTCCCTCTCTCGTTCGTTCCATCCCTTATGAGGTTTTCTCATATTCCTTACGATCTCCTTTGTTTCCCCCTTCCCCCTCTCTTTATTTCGAGCCCTCCATCTTAGATGTTTCCCACCACTGTCGTCTGCTACCACCTTGGTTTTCTCATACTNCCGTTCTCTCTCTTTCCTGCTCTATCCCTTGCGTGTTTTCGCATGCTCCCTCATTCGTTCCTGCCTCTCTCTTGTCCGTTCTATACCTTGGAGGGTTTTCTCATATTCCTTCCGGTCTCCCTAATTTTCTCTCTTGTCTTTTATTTCACAAGCTCCCTCATTTCTTCCTGTCTCTCTCCCTCTCTCGTTCGTTCCATCCCTTATGAGGTTTTCTCATATTCCTTACGATCTCCTTTGTTTCCCCCTTCCCCTTCTCTTTATTTCGAGCCCTCCATCTTAGATGTTTCCCACCACTGTCGTCTGCTACCACCTTGGTTTTCTCATACTCCTTCTGGCCTCCTTTCACTAAGCGTCCTGGCGGGGGACGAGTCTCATGCTCTGCCATTCCACCTGCGCGACATGGAGCGAGGCCTGCTCACATACGCTATCCTAGAGTCGCATTTCGCGCACGCCAAGTACGATCTAAGTCCACTTATAAGCACATTCGCCCACCATTTCCCACCCACCGAAGCAATATGCACCAAATTCATATCATAAACATCAACTCTGAGAAAAAGCAGGGCGTTAATGTCAAGTAAACGTTGAGGCATCTTACGTTAACGCCTCGATGTTAAGAGCTGCTCAAATCTCTTCACTCACTCACTCTTATTCTTGGTTAAATCGAACTACTACTTCTATTTAATGTTTCATTTATAACTAATACGAATAAAACAATGAGAAAATAGGTGTATTGGTAACAGCTATAAAAATAGTTATTTTGCAAATTATTATTACACTGTGTAACTACAAATGCTGTGCGTTGTCCCTTTGGTGCAATGTTCTAAACTCGGTTAAGCTTGATTCGCACGNACACTGTGTAACTACAAATGCTGTGCGTTGTCCCTTTGGTGCAATGTTCTAAACTCGGTTAAGCTTGATTCGCACGAGGCGGAGGAATATCCTGAAGTAGAAGCGGGGCTTCAGGAAAGTTGGAAGTAACCGTGAATAAACCATGAAATAATTTTTTGTTTGAACCAGTTACGTTTAAAATTGACGCATTGAGAAGGAATTTCTCAAACGTTGATTCCCCGCTCAAACTCCGTGCCTACACGCCTGGTAGGAGAAGTCGTTAGCAATTTTTTGTAGATGTAAAATACACAGAAGAGCCAAAAAAAACTGGCACACCTGCCTAAAATCGTGTAGGGCCCCCGTGAGCATGCACAAGTGCCGCAAGACGACGTGGCATGGACTCAACTAATGTATGAAGGTATGCAGGAGGCATTGAAATCTGCGTCAATTCGAGAAAGGGTTGCACGTCTGTCACGTTTAATTATTCTCGTCAGTCGTAGTTTATCCCGTTCTTTCACGATCTTTTTTCCGGCCGCAGCGATGTCGAAGATGTGATGTTTTACCGGATTCCCGATATTCACGGCACACTCGTGAAATGGTCGTACGCGAACATCCAGATGTTATCGCTACCTCGGAGATGCTATGTCCCATCTCTCGTGCGCCGACTATAACACCACGTTCAAACTCACTTAAATCTTGATAACCTGCCATGGTAGCAGCAGTAACCGATCTAGCTGCCTACCGCATCGCGTTACTCTGATTGGTTCCATGCCTCTGTTATTTGCATACGCACGCCTATACCAGTTTTTTTGGCTCTCCAGTGTATCTATATATTAATCAGCTGGTGTAATTTTCATTTTTTCCATAATATATTTGTTGAGGCTCACTGCTTTATTACAATAAACCAGAGGTAACAATTATTTGACAGCGTTGTCGTAAGGCTGTGGCCTTGGGAACAGACGTTTAAGGCGGCCGCCTGGCTGGCACGTGAACAGCGCTGCAACACTTTTTAAATGCGTTTTTTAAAAACGAAACTATTAAACGTGTCCCCAATGTGTTTCTCTACGATAAGAAAACATACTCCACGGCAATTCTACAAGAAACATATCGATTCCGGGAAAAAAAAAATAGTTAGCCATAAAGCTACAGTGAAAATAATTTTAAAAAATAATGTATTCGCAACGTCACGACAAACGCGCTTTTTTTTTTTTAAAGGAAGCGTGGGACATAAAATAATTGTAAACCACAACTGAAGTCTATTGTTTTTGTAAGAAGTACACGAAACCCATGAAAAGAAAATGGTAGGTGACTTTTACTGCCAACTTTGTAAACAAATATTTTCTTAGAGCGAAGCACGTGTGTTGTTACCGCCGTCAATCTGTGCACTTAACTGCGGCACAAGACGCCGTGGGTACGGAGCAATGACCTTGGGCAGACGTCGATGTAATAATATACTTGAGCACCGCCTGTTGCTAAGATATCACACAAGAGTCTGTGTTGGCGACACTCGACAAGAATGCGCCTACTTCGACAAAACACGGCTCACGACATCTTATGCTACGCACGGGCGTGGAATAATTTNCTACAGTGAAAATAATTTTAAAAAATAATGTATTCGCAACGTCACGACAAACGCGCTTTTTTTTTTTTAAAGGAAGCGTGGGACATAAAATAATTGTAAACCACAACTGAAGTCTATTGTTTTTGTAAGAAGTACACGAAACCCATGAAAAGAAAATGGTAGGTGACTTTTACTGCCAACTTTGTAAACAAATATTTTCTTAGAGCGAAGCACGTGTGTTGTTACCGCCGTCAATCTGTGCACTTAACTGCGGCACAAGACGCCGTGGGTAAGGAGCAATGACGTTGGGCAGACGTCGATGTAATAATATACTTGAGCACCGCCTGTTGCTAAGATATCACACAAGAGTCTGTGTTGGCGACACTCGACAAGAATGCGCCTACTTCGACAAAACACGGCTCACGACATCTTATGCTACGCACGGGCGTGGAATAATTTACCCGTAGAGGCAAGGAACTCTACAACACTAACTACTTTTAAGGGCAGTACTGCCAAGTACATTAAGAATATGCGCCGATGATTCCACACACACACGCATGCACGCGCTTCATTATTCCGTAGCATTTTAATTTGTTTGGCTTTTTTCCCCCGTTAACTATTTGTACGACCTAGCAACACCGGTTTATATATACATTCACTTTAATCAATGTGCAATTTGTTGCTGTCGATTCGTCAATTTATTTCAAGGAGTTGCTGCTTTCAGTTTTTATTAATCTGTAAGTGGTTATTATAGATCGGTTTATTTATTTTATTGCGTTGAGATTGAACTTCTTGTTTTCCTCTAAGCTACTTTGCAGTTTCTGCACATTTATATTTTTGATTGGTAATGCGGGTTATGATACACATCATTGTGCTATTGTTTTTTTTTTCTTTAAACATTTCCTTGTCTCTAGTCCTGCTCAAGATATGTATATAATTGGAAACCACAGACAATTTTTAGAGTTTAATCTATTTGAGCTATCATATTTCTGTTTCGCCTCCTGTTAATTTAAGTATTTAAGTATATTTATTTCTTGCTCATTATGTTTACGGATGTGTACATTATGTTATACCTGGTTAAGTGTAAGAGAAGGCATTGGAGCCTTCACTACGCCAGTATACATAAAGTCGAAATAAATAAATAAATAATACCTACAATGTTTACGTGTGTATAGTCCATTCACGGTTACTTCCAACTTTTATGAAGCTCTGCTAAAGTTCTACTTCCAGAATATTACTCCGCCTCATGCGAACAAAGCTTGACTAAGTATAAAAAATTACACCAAAGAGATACTGCGCCACATTCGTGTGAAGTAATTGTGTTTTCCATAAGAACTATTTCTTACTACACGTTACTAATACACCAATTTTCACTGTTATAAATCAAAAAACATAACTTATATATTGATACCTGCCAAATGCTGAAGTTTGGAAGTAGGTATTGATTCTGCTCTGCGGCGTGAGGCGCCAGCACATGATGCTAGCCCTCAGTGATAGGGCGTAGGAATACGTCGACACTGTTGTCTCTAGGTCCAATTTACTAATAACATACGCTATACTTGTGAGTTCATATAATCGAGTTTTATTGTTGCTTGAACAGGTTAACTGGTACATGAACTCAAGAGACAAACTCCCTCCCTTTTTCCTATGTAGGCTACGTATGGTTTGACGCCGCGACTGGCGTCGTGGGGGGCGGGGGGGAAGATTCTTCGCACTTGGTGTAGAACTACTTATCTGACACTGCAGCGCTGAATTCCCTCGGCTGGCGGCTTGGAACTGCTCTCGAACTTGGTGGGCGTCTCGGCGCCTGACTTCGAAGTTCCTTCTTCCCGGGTCCAACGCAGGACTCTGCGTTTGACGAAGTCTGACTGACTTTTCTCGGATGCTTCCCACCGCACATCCCGCTTGACGGCCTCCGACTCAGGTCGACGTCGTGATGTATTCTCGATCCTCGACTGACTCCGGCTGACTGACTGACTGCTCGATCCGCGACTGACTGATTCGACGTCTCTCCACTGACTGCCCTGTTGCTCCCCCCTTCGTGTGGTTTTGTAGCGTCCATCACCATATTCAACTTCCCCCGTCTCTGCACGTGGTCCGGGGTGCTTGTCGTCCCCCTGGGTCATAAAACACGTGGCCGCTGCTCGTGTGGTCCGCAGCCGGCGTGGCGTCGTCCCTTGGTTCTGGCCTGGGAGTTTATTGTCCCGTTCTGCGCGCACGCCCGCTAAAAGCTCTTATGGTTTATTGCGGTACAAGCCCGGGACAGATTCAGCTGGTGGTGGGATCTCGGTGTCCCTTGGGCAGCTGCAAAATGCAGCTGTGTCCGCGCCCTGGTGCCTTCCGTTGTCTCCGGATGTCGTCTGCACGTGCAGGAACAGTTGCACGTGCAGAAACCTTTGGTAGCGCGCCTTAGCAGCTGCGAGGCTCCTGGCGTCACTCTTCCGGCACGTCCACAAAACCCTTAATCCTTATTGCGGTCGTCCGCCGGCGAGCTTCGCCAGAGCGTGTGTTCTGACGAATAAAATATAGGGACGCAGAATGCGTCAATATAACATATAAACAAATGATCAATTTAACCGAAAATAAGGTACTTTTATGTTAACGCTTGTATAAAACGCTTCCGGCACATAGCATTTTTATGAAAGAACTAAACACGACATACATGGAGCGATTTTTCGAAGGTTTTAATTTTAAAAGTGGTAAGAAAACGCGAATAGACATAACTATGCCGTTGCCATGGAAACAGCAACATACAGGACAATTTTCAGAACTGTCAAAAAAATACACTCTTTCGTGAAACAAACTATAGCAAATTGCAAATTGTATCATTTTCATAGGTCTACAAAGTATGGTAATTCGAGCAAAATCTGAACACTCGATTTTTAGAAATTCCCCGCGAAAGACACCCATAGTCCTCCAGTAACAAGTAGTCGGATACTGGCGGTATAGTTAGCGTTGCGAGTGTTTTTAGTTTCCAAATCCCAAGCTGAGATTTGAAATGCCCCATTTAACTGCAAAATGCCCCATAGTTAAAAACGTTATATTGATGTATATACTTTTCTTGATAGTTTTTGTCACGTCTATTTACCGCAATACATGCCATACATTTCTCCTTACAGAGTCCATCCATCCGCTGAACAAATCCTCGTTAAACCAGTAGCCATTGTTTGACAGTTTTGACAGGCTTCACTGTTGTGCACCACAGGACCTGGACCGCACAATATGAAACACCGGGTACAGACTATTCCTCCAAGAAAGGATTTGATGTGGCATCGCATTTGCCTGGAAGCCCTGCAACCCTCGCCGCACACCTATGGACGCAGGCCTAATGGGAAACTTAGAACTTAACTGGAAAAGTTCTCAACGAGCCGTGTTTGTGTGTGTATTCATAAGATTAAAGCTCTTACATGGAGAAAAAAAAGTTTATTTCTTAAGTGTTAAAATGTATAATTTTAATTGTGAATAAACTATTATTAAAATGTCCCATATCTTGAGTGTTTAAAGCAAAAAAAAAATCCTTTTATCCAATTTAAGTGTTTCCTATCACACNATCCTTTTATCCAATTTAAGTGTTTCCTATCACACAATCACACAGATCCCATGAGCTGGCAACACGACACCAGCAACCACGTCGACAGCTTCTAGGTATAGCACATCGCTATTGTATGGTCCGCCTACAACATGTATCCTTGGCAGGGAGGGGGAATGTTTGTCNAAAATGTATAATTTTAATTGTGAATAAACTATTATTAAAATGTCCCATATCTTGAGTGTTTAAAGCAAAAAAAAAAATCCTTTTATCCAATTTAAGTGTTTCCTATCACACAATCACACAGATCCCGTGAGCTGACAACACGAAACCAGCAACCACGTCGACAGTTTCTAGGTATAGCACATCGCTATTGTATGGTCCGCCTACAACATGTATCCTTGGCAGGGAGGGGGAATGTTTGTCNCTTCTAGGTATAGCACATCGCTATTGTATGGTCCGCCTACAACATGTATCCTTGGCAGGGAGGGGGAATGTTTGTCAGGGGAAAGAGGGGAGGGAACTCAACTGACCTGGCAACACTGTCGGAGCGTTGTCGCTTCGCGGCCTTGAAATACCCGCCTAGGACCTGTCTTCCCCTCCCCATCATTTTTTTCCCACCATCAACAAAAAAATCAAGTTTAGAGCGAGGCAATCCAACCGTCATTCAACAACCAATAAGCGTTTTTGAATGTGCTTGGCGCGTGAACGATTCCAAAGCCAGCAACAGGAAGTTCTTGTCCGCTGTCACACAGGACGCAAGACGTTACTCCGATGAACTACATGTTACGTGCTCGATGATACTGGTATTAACACTTTGCACTGTAGGGCCGCGGTGGCTGAGCGGTTAGACTGCTCGCCTCCCGCCGAGACGAACCGGGTTTCAATCCCCGGCCGGGTCACTCCTGGATTTTCGCATGTGTGAATAGTGCCGGACGATGCCGCTGGTCGACGGGGTTTTCTCGGGGATCTCCCGTTTCCCCCCGCCCTTGCATTCCGGCACTGCTCCATACTCGTCTCATTCCACCCTCATCGGCTGTCAAGACCTCGCTGTTAAGAGTCGCCTAAATCCCTCAACTCAACTCAACTACGCTTACACAACGGACTGAAGTTTATTGTTGGTTGGTAGTCAGCCAATGAAGTGTCAAATTGACACAGTCTCTAAATCAAGTATACTTGCATTTATATACTGTTAATTCCTTTTGTTATAAAAAAAATTATAATTTTACTCCCCGATAATTAGTTTTAATGTGCTATCAAGTTATTTTAAAAAACTGGCAAACGTCGACAGAACAAGGAAGCTACATCGATGCGGAATTTTGTTTTCAGTGGCAGAGAATGATGAGTTGAGAGTCGACGAGGGTGAAATGAGGTGAGAACGGAGCAGCGCCGGAATGCAAGGGCTGGTTAAAAGGGAGATCCCCGAGAAAACCCGCCGACCGGCGGCATCGTCCGGCACGATTCCCACTTGCGGAAATCCGGGAGTGACCCGGCCGGGGATGGAACCCGGTTCGCCTTGGTGGGAAGGCGAGCAGTCTAACCGCTCAGCCACCGCGGCCCCCAGAGGCAGAGAACAGAACTACGGTCGGGGGAAAATGTATGTAAGTGTTACCCATGCATGTGAAAGAGGTGTGGATAATTCAACACATGATACCCGCCACAAGGTTGAGGGGGCGGGGCACTGATACCTCGCTGTATACAGTACCGGTCATAAGTACCATTCATGTGCAACGTGTTCACGACCGCGGAGAGCGTGATTGGACGAGTTAATGGTGGGTTCACTATAAAAAAAAAACATGCACAGAGCATAGAGAACATAACAATATATCATTGCACCCGACGATAAACCTTGTGCGAAACTGATTCATAGTTGAATACTTAGTCTATGTATTATTTATAGTGAAGTAACGAGATTTGAGCGGCTCTTAACATTGAATAGGTAAGAACACAGAAGCGGAATGGCATGATGGTTCTTTTTTTATGTAAGCGATCTTATTCCGGGCGATTTATGTTCATATGTTTTAATATACAACATTCTGACAAAAAAAAACACGTTTTTAACGATGTCGGATGGCTCTAAATTAATATATATAGCATGTCATTCCGTTCTCGGCTGAGGTAGGTGTTACTTCCGTCGGCAAACATATTAGGGGAAAGTTTAATAGTTTTATTTTAAAAACCAGTATTTCAAACACGCGACAGCGCAGTTCATGCGTCAAGAAGACAACAGTAGTGTGGAATGGAGGCTTCTAAGACAGCGTCATGGCAGGGATTCGGGATTCGACCTTGAGAGGCTTGGTAAGGAAACGACAAACTTCAAGCGTTTGCATTCCACTTCGACGGCGGCCATCTTGGCAGCNTATCATACAATTTATTGTAAAAAAAAGTATACGACCCATATATTTACTGTTAGTTTTCTATGCCGATTTATTTCACTTATTTCCAAACCCTAACAGAAAGTTCGTGTACTTATTAATGAAATGAATAATAATAATAATAATGCTCGAGATAAAAGAGCGTGTAGGTTATGAAAAATATCGTTTCTACTATTACATGTTACGGTAATCGATTATAGATTTTTTTTAAAGAATAATGAAAATCTATACGTAAATTTAAAAAAGATGTTATGAAATGTTTTAATTATTAAGATCTCTGCGTATTTAAAAAAAAAATGTTGTTAAGTTCGAAATTTCCTTTTTTTTTTTCTAGTTTTTTTCCCCCCTTCTTTCCTGCCAGCTACTGAAATCCCCCGGCCATCTGGCAACACTGCGTGACTGAAAAGGTTAAGGTGAACGGAACGAAAGTCTCGTGAGCCAATGGGAGAGGTTCGTCAACCCGACCCCGAACTGCCTCGTAAAAACGCCGCGTTGAAGAGAAAGGCATCGGATAGTCGGTCACGCCACCCGATACCGAGCGTGCCCGGGAAACACCGATTCTTTTTTGTCGAACGTAAACGTTGACGAAACCTTACAATTTTTTTTTTTTTTTACTGCTGGCAGCTACTGTAATTTTTTCTCGGATTCAAAAAATTACCGTCCCCGAAACCTTAACTTACAAGTGACTTACGTGAAGCTGGCAAACCTTCAGCGTCAGGCGTGCGTGTTTTGGCGCTGCGAAGAACACATTCTTGTTCCGAACTCTACCGGTGCAATCTGTTCGCGGGACCTTCACACTTTGGAACAAAACCTCGACAAATCACCGCACCTACGACGTGTTTGGTTGTCTCCTATATTAGACACGCACCACAAGCGGTTTATACATCTGTAAACATGAAAGAATCTTATTTTGTTTGTTAAATTGAACTGTTACTTATATTTCATCTGTAAATTTCAATATTTCATTTATCATAAATATCAACCAAAAACAGATAGAAAATAGGTGTGTTGGTAATAATACCCAGTAGGAAATAGTTCCCTTGTAAAATACTATTAAACAGAGTGCGCATGAACACGGTGCGCTTTGGTGTAATTTTCTAGACCTGGTTAAGGCTTTGTTTGCATGAGGCGGAGGAATATCCTGGAAGTAGAACTTCAAGCAGGGCGCCTAAGTAACCATGAATGGACTACAACAGTGTATCGCTATCTTATAACGCGGATTTTTTTAAAGAAATTAATTAACAGTCGCGAAAACAAACGGCATTATCGAAACATGGAATGAACCTTCCCTTATCAGACGCTTTCATCTTGCTGTGCGTTGTTTTACGACGTAATTGCACACGCGTACCGACAAAGCACAAATTCACCCACGGTAACTTTCGTAAAAAAAAAAAAAAAGTTATATGAATTGCGTATAACATAATTCTACAGGATAATTCTAAAATCATGGGACAAACATTGAGGGGTGGTAGAGTTCACTAAAACCAACAATTATTGTATAATAATATATGGGCGGAAGTGACGCGTTGAGAGGCACAAACACGAAAAAAACACATGAAATGCAACACATTAGATGCATGTGTAGAGGTCGCCAAGCATGCGTGACTGTTGGCGGATGCATTTCCAGCAACTGTTTTAACATTTTCTGTACGGAATCACTCGTTAAGTAGGCTGCTAATGAACATTTTATGTTTCCGTTAATGTGTTATGTGTTTGCGTTTGTGCCTCAACGCGTCACTCCCGCCCATATATTCCTATACAGTAATGGTGTGTTTTAGTGAGCTCTACCACCCTTCAATGTTTGTCCCATGATTTTAGAATCATCCTGTATAGTCCATTCATGGTTAGTTCCGACATTTCTGAAGCCCTGCTAAAGCTCTACTTCCAGGATATTCTTACGCCGCATAAAAACGAAGCTTAAATTAACGATTATTATTTATATTTGAAACACAAGTAAAGTTTCGTTTATCAAAAAATGAAATACCTTTATCACGAGAGAAGTATACAACACTTGTGGTACGCGCCATACCTAGGACACAACCAAACACGCCATGCACGGGGCTATTTTTCAAAAAGTGTGAAGAAACCGCGAATAGACAATCTACACTGAAGAGCCAAAAACTCTGGTACACCTGCCTAATATCGTGTAGGGCCCCCCGAGCACGCAGAAGTGCCGCAAGACGACGTGGCATGGACTCGACTATTGTCTGAAAGTATGCAGGAGGCATTGAAATCTGCGCCAATTTGACAAAAGGTTACACGTCTGTCACTTTTAATGATACTCGTCAGTCGTCGTTTGTCCCGTTCTTTCACGATCTTTTTCCCGGCCGCAGCGATGTCGAAGATTTGATGTTTTACCGGATTCCCGATATTCACGGTACACTCGTGAAATGGTCGTACGCGAACATCCAAATGTTATCGCTACCTCGGAGATGCTGTGTCCCATCTCTCGTGCGCCGACTATAATACCACGTTAAAACTAACTTAAATATTGATAACCATCCATAGTAGCAGCAGTAACCGATATAGTAACTTTGCCAGACGCTTGTTGTCTTATATAGGCGCTGCCGACCACATCGCGTTACTCTGATTGGTTCCATACCTCTGTTATTCGCATACGCACGCCTATACCAGTTTTTTTGGCTCTCCAGTGTATTTACATACTGATGTGTGGTAAATTTCCCATGCCATTTATAGGTAGAAAAGTTTTGTTGGATTTTGGGAGAGTTAACTGGAATAAAATATTTACAGCCAGAACATTGTCCTTCCGGTGCAACTTCCGGTCTATTTGACAATGTAAAGTGCATAGAACACTTATGGTAATGTTAAGTACGAGATGTGGGGAAAGCAAAATATTGTAAATAATTTAAAAATAACACGACGTTATTGTGTAAATCACGTGACACTGATAGCCAGTGTAACATCCGCTTTAACACGTGACAAGTCCTTGGCAGGCAGGATCTAAAACTCCCGGCTGGACAATAGCACAGGACGTATAAACATATACAGTCAAAACAGCTACGTGCATCATCTAGGGCAGCGTTTCCTAAACTTTTTCAGTCACGGCCCGCACTCACTTCAGTTAGTCTCGCACACCGCCCGCTGGTGCACGTTCGTCGTGCTAAGTAAGCGTAGCGATTACCAGACACCTGGTGGCATTTATTTATTATTGTTGAAAGGTCCAGAGATGAGACTGCGGACCTCCATACATACACTCGCGGACCCCAGGTTAAGAAACACTTATCTAAGGAATCCTCAAACTGAGAAGAAATAAAGTCTTAAGAAATTAAATTACGTGTTCATAACCCTTCAAGACACTTAATACAGGGACAAAATTATATGAATTGTTGGTATAGGCCATTCACGGTTACTTCACACTTTTCTGAAGGCTTGCTAAAGTTCTACTTGTGGTTGCCGATTACGTATCCTTCCGCTACGTGTAAACATAAACGCTGCCACGTGACTGCGTTTTAACTGTCAAATGTTTGTTTACTGTTATCTGCTGGATGCGGTGCAGTAGCACCACGGCCGCCATCTTGGATGACGATATTCCTTCGCCTCATGCAAACAAAGATTAACCGAGTGTAGAAAATTATACAAGAGGGACGATGTACCGCATTCGTGCGCAGCCTGTGTAACAATATTTTTCATAAGAACTATTTCTTACTAGGCATTGCCAACACACATATCTTCTCCCTCTTTTATTCGTATATAATAATTTAAAATGAAAAATTATGATTTATAGATAAAACTTAAGTAGAATTTCAATTTAACCAAAATTCTGTAACTTTATATCAGCACAAGCATAAAACGCTTCTGTTATATGATATATTTAGTAAAAGGTTTGATTAAAAAAGTGTGAAGAAACCGCGAACAGAATGTGCATGTCTGCACATATTCTTCCACCATATGTCAAATTAACACTGTCGTGGGACTTATAATTTTATTCATGCGTCGTTCAGTTGAAACTGTGAAATTATTAGAAAAGTAGATATTTCACTAATGTCCTAATTCTTTCACACACGTGCATTAAAAAAAAAAACAGAAAGCGAAAGAAATCGCTCCAGTACTCACAGATGTTTACCTAACGTTTTTAATCAAATGTCAAGACATGGAACTAGTTAAGCTACGTCTTTACCCACATTCCTGCGTGCATGTGGGTCAGTGTACGCACTCACTGGCACTGAGGACAGGGTAGAAGTGAGGTACCTATATCCTCCACTACAGCAATACCAGGTGTGTTGGTCTCGGTATTTCCACTAATCCTATTGGTCCAGGCCACACCGGACACGCCCACTCTACTCTGCGACGTTTGTAATTGGCTGGCCGTCGGCCAATGAAGTCGCGCCTTGACTGTGTACCAATTACCGTGTCGCGATAGAGGTAACAAGTTTTACAATCCATCGTGTGCATTTGACAAATTATTAAAAATAAAAGTTTCAATCTTAAAAATAACAATGTCGGCTAATTGTAATTTTTTACTTTGTTTCCGATAAACTCCAGCGAAACAGAAAAAAAAACTATAAAAGTGCGAGTTTTGTCCTGAAGAGCAAAGAAATGTCCGTATAAAGGTGTCCCAGATTATTATATACGTGCGTACTCCTCGAAAAAAAAAACGTTAAAACATGTGCAGGTAGAAGCGGTGACGTTTTACAGAGGCTGATTTCAAAATTGCTTAACTCCCGTAAACAGTCTTAACTCAGTTATTCTCGTCCTTCACGGTTATATTCTCGTCGCGGCCTTCCTTTCATTTCTCCTGCTTTATTGGCGTGGCTGTAATAACATCTCCTCGCAGTCGATAGGCAGCTCGCCGAGAAGGGGAACGGTGCGAAAAAGGAAAAGTAAGAACATCCGCGAGAAGAAACCGCTTTGCGACTTCCTAACTGCCGTCCTCGGTCACGACCATTCCGCATTCCTGCGGACCTGAACAATTCGCTGATTCATTTTGGTACGAGCTAGAATTCAAAACACGCGTGTTTATACAACTTCAGCTATTGGTCCACGCGGTGTTTTGACACCTCCTGGAGAACTCTGGCCCAATCGTCGCCTTCCACTGTGACAGCAGACAACCAATGTGCAGTTGACATCGGCAGCCTGCAGGTCGTTGAACTCGCAAATTTTTCAGGTCCTCTACGCATTCCGTTCTGCACAAGTTAGAAATTCAGCCTGGACCGATAACATGACATTCATTTCGCCTGTTTACGGCAAAATGTCGAGGGGGCCCCCTCGCCTAGCAAGTCTGCAGCCACGGAATTTAAATGGGGCATCAGTGTTGAAGAATTTGTTTGCCAGAGTATTAACCCGTCCAGTCACTGTGTCTCACGATCACGGACACGTTGCACATGAATACCATGCATGGCCAGTGCTGTACACAGCAAGGCATCAGTGCTCAGTCTTCCTCGTGATTAATCTGGCTTCTGGAATCCTCTACTCTTCCTTTACATAAATGTTCTATTCCAGTAACATAGGGTAAGCAGCACGTTGCTCGCTTATTGCAAATCAACTACTGAATACAAGTACCTACAGCGCATAGGCGTGACAACTAAGCGATCCTCGTAAGTTACGGACCACCCATTACGAAAGCGTTAAAAATACGTTAATGATTTCTACTGTGACCTACAAGTACAGAAAGCACAAGATAAACATACACTGACATGCCAAAAGTCATGGGATATAGCAGTATGCAGAGGAGATTGTCGCAGGAACCAGCGTGCAACAAAGTCTTGGAAGTCAGACGCAGGCCTGTATGAGTTGTGCTCTGACGTCACGTGAGTGAGCGTGTGCTGGTCACGGCATTACTTCGCAGCTCCTCGTGAACTCCAGTACCTCCACACAACTATCAGATATTCCAGCTGGACAATGCACCGTGTCATCCGCCCAAGTTGTTTACAATTGGCTCGAGGAGCATTCCGAGGAGTTTCAACGACTGCTGTGGCCACCTCGTTCACCTGATATGAACCTCACCGAGCACTTATGTGACGTTGACGCAGCCAAGATCCTGCTCCTACATACCGCAGGGAGTTGGCTGTGAGTAGCTGTGCAGGCGGGATGGCCCTGCGTCTCTCCACAGGTGTTACATACAATTGTGGGATCGATGCCACGACCAGTTGCTGCACTTCGCCAGGCCAGAGGAGGGCCTACACTATACTAGACCCGTATACCATGATTTTTGGCACGGATACAATATTTTAATGTCCTCCGACATGGCTGAAAACAACTATATACGAACTTCGATTCATGCGAAACTACGACAAGGAAGGGCACTGGACGTTGCTACAGTGTCTCGTCCAATGAAATGATAGGGTTCCAGCGTTACGACCCAGAACACTGCACGCGAGTTCACGAACATTGAGAGGGGCCGCGGTGTTGTAGGGGTCAGACTACTCGCCTCCCATCTAGGCGAAACCGGGTTCAATACCAGGCCAGTTTACTCAGGATTTTTTACAAATGGGAATCGTGCCGGACAATGCCGCTGGCCGGCGGGTTTTCTCGGGGCTTTCCCGTCCTTTCATTCCGGCGCTGCTCCATTCTCACCCTCATCGGCTGCCAAGACCCCGCTGTTAAGAGCCGTCTGAGTCTCTCAACTCAATTCAACTCTGATTATTTCACAGTTTCACTCGACCGACGCATGAATAAAGTGGTTAGGCTCATGGCAATGTTAATTTTACATGGTGGAATAATACATAGTGTGCATACAAGTAGATCCAAAGCAGGGTTTCTAACCACCTAACATATTATCCCGAGTGTACTCGTTCACGTTTGGAATGTTGCAGAATAGGCTCCATCATGGCCGGTGCTGTGCAAGTCCAGAAGGTAGCACCAATGCCGGCATTACCTTTCCCTGGGCATTGCTATTGGCTAGTGCTGACACACCAGCTGTTTTGTAATTGGCTGTTCATTGTGCAATGGATCTATTGCAACCCATCCTGTTGGCTCCAAAGTGTAAGGAATTTGGTAAGTACTTCTCACACGAACAATTTCTTCTTTTGTAACACCTGAAACGAAAAACTAAAGTGTACGTAATTGGGTTAAAAGTGGCCAAGTTACTGCGAACAGCACATAAGGAAAATGTCGTTGTGGCATACAGGCTTCAGTGTAAGCTGTAGGCCCGGGGTGACCTTGAAGACGCCGGCCCGCGCTTGACCTTGCGCAACGGCCGTTTCTTTTCCCGCGCTTTCCACGCACTCGCCGACCTTGAGCACACAGCAGCTACCACACACTCTCCCGCGTACATCTCCTCTGCCCTCTCCAGACTCTCTCTCTCTCTCATCCCAGGGCGCCTTTCCATTACGTCGCTCTGTGAGTCCACTTGCCTCTCTGGCTGCCCCGAAACATTCCCAGTAAATGTTTTACTCGCTCTCCGCAGTGTCCCAAAACTGCAGAGTAATTCCTCTGGAGCATCTCGCCAGAGTACAACTTTTACAAGCACTATATTTAAGCGAGTAACGAAGGGTAAACTGAAAATGGCGGAAGATTTAGTAGAATTAAACAAATTTTAAGGGAAATGTGGACATTCTGTTTACAGACACACACACACGGGAAAATTACAAATGACGAGTGATAAAATTCGTATCTTAATTTAAAAGTTAACTTTTATAAAGTTTAGGTTTTTAGAAGTGATGTTTGTGATTGGTTTATCGGAAGTAAAGCTGTTTATGTTATATAACTAACATTTTGAAAAAGGAAAGGAATTGCGGAAAGGGACAAAAATATTTTGGAATTTACATTGGTTACTTAATCAGTACATATATGTAAACACAGACTGCTTATTTACATCATGCTAATTCCAAAACCCCTTTTACTTTTGCTTTCCTCAACTGTTACTCTCTGGTACTTGAATTTACTATCGGAGTAGCGTTTTGGAATGCAGCCCAGAGTTGCCATACATTCCTACCCGGGACACTTTGGACCTCTCAATAAAGCCTCTAAAGGCTGCACGAGTGCTCGTACAGCACCGACCGAGATCTTACCTGTCTTGCAACATGTCACACGTGAACCAATATACTCGGAATAATATGTTGAAGGGTTAAATGCACATCCCATATATATTTGACTGGTCCTTAAATTCGCGAGATTTCCATCCAGTGTAATTTGGTGGAGTGTTGCAATGTGACGATGGTGCTTGCTCAATGCTGTACACCGTGTGTGCACGCAGCAGGAACCAATAACCAGGGTGTGCCATCACTCATAATGGAGATCCAAGAGTTACGAATTCAGACCTTACGCACGATGGCCTAAACTCGGTCGGGCAAACAAGATCGTCCGCGCTTAAACAATATTATTTACATCGATGTAATGAGTGCTTGAGGTATTTCTTACCATCGGAAGAATTCGCGAAACCCTTGGGCCTCCAGCAGTCAGATATCTATCCTATAGAGAGAGGACCCAACATCTGGGGGATTTAGTTGACGGCCAGGCTAACCTTGACAGTTGTATACACATCCCAGTACACATTGTTAGGGCCAGTGACTTTTCGCGTAAAAATCGGAGCACACAGTAGACTTCAATACTATATACACACCTCAGCTGTTGTTATACCTCCATTGGCTGCTGGTGCCGTGTCCGTCTTTGACCAAGTCACTCAGGACTAAGTAACTCCGACACTGGACCTTCGTGATTCATGCGCAAACGGTTAACAAGGGCCAGAACATTTTTTTAGCCAATCTAAGAAGCTGGATGACCCTACAGTGCTTTGGACTGTATCTTGTCTCGAAGTCTTTCCGCGAAATATCACTGCCCCTACACATTGGTCAGTGCCTGTGGCGTGCACACGAATCGGAACGCCGTTCGCCAATCAGCTCCACTATCCTGTGTGCCAGGTTGTACGTGATTGGCTCCGTCTCTTGCTACACGCGTGTTATTGGACTCGCGACCAATTGTAAGCCAATCAGACAGAACTGTAGCGGCTTCACTCCGTGTGGCCGGGTGCAACAGGAGCACGAGTTCTGCTTGCGGAGGCAGCCAAATTTGGGCGGCTCTTAACAACGAGGACTTGACAGCCGATGAGGGTGAAATGAGGCGAGAATGGAGCACCGCCGGAATGCAAGACCGGAGGGAAACTGGAGATACCCGAGAAGACCCGGGCATCATCCGGCACGATTCCCACGTAAGAAGATCCGGGAGTGACCCGGCCGGGGATTGAACCCGCCGGTTCTCCTTGGTGGGAGGCGAGTAGTCTAACCGCTCAGCCACCGCGGCCCCTGCGAGTGTGTAGGTACGTGGGTGGCGTTTAGCTTGGTGCCAGCTTTTAACAAGAGTACTGGAAATTTCGCAAATTTATGTGGCAGTTGGCAAGATTTCGCAGTGTACACTATGCACTTGCGCGAGTTATGTATTTGTCCATTGTCTGCATCTCTCAGGCTATCCGTACACGATTCGGTCACTCTACTTCCAAGCCGTCTGTCATTGGTTGACAGCCTTCCAGGGCGTTTCAAATAAATTCGTCCAGTGACAAACCCCCAAATGGTATAACTGTTAGAAGTTTAGAATGAGACTAAATATGTTAGTGGAGGCGAGATGCATTTGATAAAACCGTCGGTATCATTTACAGACACCCTATTATTAGGGACTGGAACATTTCGCGAATTCATTTTAATGCAAGCTAGACTTCAAACACATATACATATCTGTTATGTTTGCAGTAGAATGAAATGATGTTTTCTGGTGCAGGCTGCGGACACGTAGACACACGACCGCCATCTTGTATGACGTCGCGAATTCGCCAATGTAAATTTCCCAATGCAAATTCGCCTATGCAAATGACGCCAATGCCGATTGCGAATATTTTATGACGCCAATGCTAATTGTGAATATGCTAATATCTCGCATGTCAATCACGCACATGTCAATAACATCACACGCCAAGCTAGACTCCTTAGTACTCTACATGCTCTAGCAGAGTTCACTTGTTCATTGGCTGCCGCCACAGACGGAACTCGTTCTCCTGTTACACTAATCATAAACGCGTCTGCAGCGAAACACGATCGGAGGGTGTTCGGCCATCCTGGTGTGCTGAGCGACGCGGAGGGGAAGTACGCGTGCGGTAGGTTGGCAACAATCAGCTGTCGCCTGGGGCAGCGCGCGGCGAGAAGGTCGGAAGGTCACGTCATCACGGAGGTCGTGGGTGTCTCCCACAGCTGCGGCCTGCCAAGGTCACGCCTCCAGTGCCCTACCCACTGCGGCACTGTCCCTGCACGTGGTCAGCGCGTGTGGTAGAGTGCGCGCCCGAGCTGCGCACACCCAGTCCCTGGGACTGCCCGCCGGCCAATACGAACAACGTGGATATGCAAACAAGTGCTTCGATATGTTTGTATACTTCCTATAACCAAATTTTAATGCAGTTTGAATAAATTCAAATTGGTAAAATTATTTTATTCATGTAGAAGTGATTTTCTTCTGAAAATTGAGATATAAACAAACACGTTTCTCACTGCTGACCACGTGAGTACTTGTACTGACCATGGGCAAAAGACGAAACATCGGTTTATATATAGTCTATTCGCGATTTCTTCGCACATTTCGCGTCAAACCCTGGAAAAACCACCCAATGTAGGACGTGTTTGGTTGTATTTATCACAAGCGTTTTATACTTGTGTTGGTACAAAAAGGCCTTCTTTTTAGGTTATACTGAACTTTTACATATATATATATTACATATAAATTATAATGTTTAATTTACGGTTAATGCGAATGAAAACAGTGAGAAAATAGTTTCGTTGGTAATGCCTAGTAATAAATAGTTCTCATGCAAAATATTATTAGTAGGGTGTAATTTCCTATGCTTTGTTTGCACGAGACGGAGGAATATCCAGGAAGTAGATCTTAAGCTGGGTTTCAGAAGAGTAGGAAGTAACAGTGAATGAACTATACGTTATCTGCAGTCTCTGCAGGTCACAGTTCCAGTTTCACCGCGTACAGACAGTGTGCGCGTGCGTGGACGTGTAAGACGAGTTATGTACTCCATTTAGACATTGCAAGGCTCGCTATGTCGCTGCCGTGTTTGGCTATTGGTATCTCAGCGTGGGAACAACGCGGCGAGCTCACAAACGAGGGTCGTTTGTTTTGCAACTCGTGACGCTGTCACATGCGCGTCCCGGATGGCAAAGCACGTTGTCCGTGCAAGAAGAGCAACGTCACAAGTACACAAATCTGACGTTTACTTGAAAGACGAGGTCGTTGATAGATCCGGGCGGCTCTTAACAACAATGTCCTGAGAGCCGACGAGGGTGAAATTAGGTGAAAATGGAACAGCGCCGGAATGCAAGAGCGGGGAGAAACGGGGGACCCCAGAGAAAACCCGCCGACCAGAGGGCACGATTCCCACTTGCGAAAATCCGGAAGTGACCCGGCCTTGGAGGGAGGCGAGCAGTCTAACCATTCAGCCACCGCGGCCCCTCGAATGATTAGAGATGTGAACAATTCGCGTTATTCTGCTGCTGCTGACTAAACTCTAAAGACGCCGTGTGCTCTTTTAACTCCTGTCATTGGCTGACAACCTGCGAGACATGTCCCAGGGACGTTCTCAGCCAATAGCAGAGGTCCAACGGTTGAGCAACCATTAGACAGTGAAGCGGTCAGGCGTGTTATTGACCCCGCATAGTTGTCGGTAGCAAACTGAGTAACGAAAAGCGCTCAAGTAGACTTCATCCATTACAAGTTGGCAGCAGAGATAAGCCATTTGCCGGTTAGCCAACTCACATTGTGAATGCTGTAAAAAATAGTTCCAATGGTATTTTGCAATTTTAGTAAAAGTCTATCGAATTGATTAAATTTTTTCTTTGCTTTATTCAGTGCTCTGTAATATTACAATACTATGTGAGCATACAAGTGTAAAATCATTGCAGTGTGGAAATATTTTAATTCATTACATTGGTTTAGGGGCAAAAATGTATCAAGTCACCCGTCTTTTTCAAGATGGCGGATGCGACGGTTGTGGCCTACGCAACCAGTATCTTCAAACCGCTCGAACAGGCGGATTAATACAAGTCGCCACATTGGAGTGGACAGAATACAGGTGTAGGACAGAAAGTCTGGCGTGGTACCAACAACTAACGTGCATTTCGCTCGTCTCTACGAATGCCGAACCAATTTTATACGTAAGACACACGTAAAATTGGCGTTATTATTTAAGGACAGCCTGAACACGCAAGTTATCGCACGTCTGACTGACTTCAGCTGTTGGCTGTGAATATGCCCGGCGTGCCTCGGAGATCTCCTAAGCCATGAGCCAATAATACATCAGTTCGGCAGTGGAGTGGCCAATCTCTTTTAAGGAGATCAAGCAGGCAGGGGACGTTTATTAGAAGTACAGCGGCCAATGACCCCACGCTCTGTGCTCACGTGTTTATAAGGCACTGAAGTATATCCTCTCACCCAGCGAAAGATAACGCCAATTTCGTACATATCTAGTTAATAGGCTACACAGAAAAAAAAAACATTTTGTACGCTTAACAAACAACTTAGAAACCAGCTGCCAGAAAGACTATCTTGTAGCAAGTAAATTATTTTATACTTACTACACTGAGATAACTGAAACATACTAAATTAATTTTAGCCTGCATCTACATGACATTAATGAACATGAAATATACAGTATTTACTTGTTAAAATAAAAAATTACCTGTATTTTTTCACATTAGTAATTGTTGCGAATTTTGTTCAAATACACTTTTTAGTATTATAAATAATTTTCTTGACAACTAGTTCCCAAAATATGTTTGTATACGTACAAAAATATTTACTTTGTAGAGCACAGAGACTTTAGCGAGCTCATTTGGCAGTGTGCTAGAGTTGACATTCCTCTATATACTCGCGCCACTATCGCAGAATACTTTAGGAGTCCGCTTACCTACACCTGTAGCTGTTCTCCGAGTTTGTTGTCGAGAAGCGCGGGAGCTATAAGGGCGACACTGCCACGCGCATCAAGCGCGCCATCGCCTCTAGGCTCTCAACTGGCGTGCAGTGTTCTCGTGGTGCTGCGTCTACCTTCAGCGGTGACCCTGTCATTTTATTGATGACAAGTCTGCAGCGAAGTTCAATACAGGCTCCTATCGTAGTTTGACTCGTGTCCGGCTAGTGTGTTGTAAGACACGCCAGTCTGCAAAAGCTATTTGTAATTATATTGGAGGCTCCAGAATAATAGTTACAGCATGCGTGATAACTTTAAAGTACCATTCCTTCCTCGCCTGGGGTATGATGTCTTGTCGTGGGTAAACGTACTGGGGGAACGTTTGATAGTTTCGTCACAACACCCGTGTTTCAAACACCGTCTGCCTAGCGCATGAATTGCGTTGCAGGGTGTTCTAATTTCAGTTTTTTTTTTATACGAAACTATTAAACGTCCGTCCAATGTGCTGATCTACACTTCAGACGAGGGCTGTTGAATTTTTTTATGACGTCACGTACATCTGAAACGCCATTTCAGAGTACGCCAAAATATTTAAAAAACTATTTTTACCTAAGCGCTGTATCTCAAAATATTCGGGTCGGTTGATAGAAAAGTTCTCGAGGGCACTGCACTAAACCTTGCGACAGACTTTCCAACCAGTCACGTGATGTGGTCACAGCTCAACCCTTTCAAACTTGCTGGTATATATAGTCCATTCACAGTTACTTCCAACTATTCTGAAGCCCTGCTAAACGTTCTACTTGCACGATATTCCTCCGCCTCGTGCAAACAAAGCTTAGTCAAGTATAGGAAGGAAATTATACCGAAGGGACAACGGACTTCATTCGTGCGCACTCGGTTTAATAATATTTATCATAAGAACTATTTTCTTACTAGGCATTACCAACAGACCTATTTTCTCACTGTTTTATTTGCATTAATTATAAATGAGATATCGCAATAAATAAATAAAATATAAGTAAAAATTATGTTTAATTAACTCACTGAGACTTAGTGTGCACTCTCGTGTACATTACGCACGTGTAGGTAATTATAGGTCTGTACTGCACACTACGAAGTTCAGTGAGCAATGATCTTACCTGTGGGTAGATGATTCGCACACCATCTCACTGGTCTAGCTCATAATTGGTTCATATAACTGTAGCCGAACATATAGTCTACAGCTCATTGGCTGTCCATTTAAATACAGCACGCATCGTCAAATTTTTTGTTTGCGACACCTGAAACCATAAATTAAAGTGGGTCGGAGAGGGTTAAAAGTGAGGTGCTTTTATGTTAAAACAGGTACGTGATATATTTAGGGAAACGACCAAACACGTTATACATGGAGTGATTTTCCAAATATTTGATACAAAAAGTGTGAAGGAACTGCGAATAGACCATACATTGTACGTTGCAGAGGTGCATATAATGATGTACGGTGTACACAGCAGGAAACAGCGTACAATAAGACAACAATCACGTGTAGTAGGCATCGTTCGTTGTTGAGGCGGAACTCCACAACCTCAGGAACACCTGCTGCCAATAACATCGAACACAGGTCAGCTGTCAATCATTCCCGGGCGCCCGGCGACGGAAGAGTGATCGGGTCTGCCTGGGGGAGGGGAGGGTCGAGGCCCCGCAGAGAGCTACTCCTCAGTCCCGACGTATGGCAGAGCGTTGTACTGACACCAACACGGTTCCAAATAACAAATATGTGTTCGCTGCAACGCTTTGCAAGACATATGTTCATGGGACAATTTCTGCTTGTTTTGATAACAGGCATAACCTCCCGAAGTTTGTTACACTTTCTCTCCAAGTCAGTGGGCTAGGCCAGGTTCGTTGAGGGATGGAGGTCTTAAGTAAATAAATGAGTTGATTCTAATTTCCTAATTTTATTTAACAATAACTACAAACAAAATTCTATCAACCCAAAGGCTCACAAACAATTATCGCCTGCTGTTTACAATTAATGAATTCAATCAATACAATTTACAATTACCTCAAAGATATTAATGTAATTAAATAATTAAAAATCAGTTTCAATAGGCAATTATTTTATCAATTATAGGTCCATATATGACAGTTCCAATATTTACAAGAAAAACAGTATCACATGTTCATACAGTCCCACCTCAGTTTAGTCCAGGTCCGCCAGTCCGCATTGTTCTAGAGTTCTCCGAGCGCCCTCACGCACAGTAGTCTTCACTCGTCGGGTTTCACACCTCCCGTCTGCTCGCACCACAAACACCTCGTCCGCCGTCGTCTCGCAATCTCCCCTCGTCGGCCGTCCTCTTTACGTCGTTCAATTCCCGCACTCAGCCAATTGGCTTCCACCGAAAGACTGCCGACACTTGGGCCGCTGCAATACTTATAGGGTCGTAGGCCATAGCCCAGAAATTTCTCTAATTGTCGCGTTGCGCCGAGGGTCCTAGNGTTCGCACCACAAACACCTCGTCCGCCGTCGTCTCGCAATCTCCCCTCGTCGGCCGTCCTCTTTACGTCGTTCAATTCCCGCACTCAGCCAATTGGCTTCCACCGAAAGACTGCCGACACTTGGACCGCTGCAATACTTATAGGGTCGTAGGCCATAGCCCAGAAATTTCTCTAATTGTCGCGTTGCGCCGAGGGTCCTAGTCCCCAGACTATTTTAGCGCGACTTCTACACTCGTCGCCTTCTCCATAAGGGGGGGGAGGGGCTGTGACGTCAGCCAGGTCGCTGCTGTCAATCATTCCCCAGCGAGCGACGGGACAGTGGGCGGGTCTGCCTGGAGAGGGGNCCCCCTTCAGAGCTGGACCGCGCGTGAAGCTCGCGTCTGAGAGTAACAATAGTTTAGATACACCCTGTATACGCCTGGAAGAGTCACAGGTACATAACGTAGTGAAATTATAGCTTTAGACTTAGGATGAAAAATAGTGTACGCGTCTGTGAAGAACTGCACGTCTCATTGGTCGCTGCTTACTGTCTTCGCCATTGCCTTCTCTTCATTTGTTCACAGAGAACTCATCAGGCGTACCGATGAACGGTTATGAGCGAAGAGTGAGTGACGAGATTTGGGTCTTGAGAAGATGAATGGTTGTAAACGGTCCTCTACGTTGGTTGAAGGGCGTGGCCGTATTCACGTTCACCAATAACATCAGCGAACGGAATAAACAGTGTTGATAATGTTATTTATGTCATTCGCGTAATTTGTGGCCGAGCGGTGTATTTTTCAGCCCTGTGATATTTTTTTCGAGGGACAGATTTCTCATATTTATACTTGTTGTCTCTTGGAGCATCGGAATGAAATTGATCATAGGCTGTCCACGGTAATTTGAGCACTTTTGAAAACAACCTTTGAAAAATGTCACTGCCCCTACGTGCATATATTTTAACGGGCACAATTACTAACAAGCACCCTGTAAAGTTGGTAACGACGGAGGGAAAGTAGTTCTATGTATTAACATTTAATTAAATGTGTTATGCAAACAATTGTGAATACTGAAAATATTACTTTTGCTTTTTGGGTATTTTAATGCATATAAGTGTTAGACTTGGGACAGTTTGTAAACTTTTAACTTTTCTTATAATTTGACAATTTAATTTGACCGACCCATATATAAAGTGACAAGGCTCATGTTAATGTTACATATGGCGGAAGAATACACGACGTGCGTACAAGTAGATCTTTAGCAGGGCTCTCAGAAGTGCTCCGTTCACCGTTAACTGACTATATGTGAATGAATAAGATTTTAAAAGCAAGGGAATTTAAATAAATTATTCTCCGTGTGGCATACAGCCACCGTTTTGAAAGTAATAAACCAAGTCGATTGTGAACGGGGCTTTTCCCATTAATTATAAGGAATCTCTTTCTTTGTGTCCCGGCTTGAGTAAATAACCCCTAAGCCCCTGCCACACTGTAAAATTTCCGCCTTCAAATATAATTGACAATAAAATTTGAAGGCGAAATATTACCATCAAATTTTTTCCTACAACAAAATCTATCAAATAATCTCGAATGTTTTTCAAAATATGCCCCACTGTCGAACTTTTTTTACAGGAGATTCAAATCTGAATTTTTATTTTAAAATGATTTTCAAAGTGAGATGCTGCTGTTGTGTTTTCAGGCCATCAATTACGGGAAGAAATGTAACGAATGCTGTGATTTAGTTTCACTTATTTACTAAATTCGAATGTTATTTATCAGAGATGTTTCCTGCACAATTAAATTAATTACTGCCTTTGAGTTATTAATATTATGTGCAATGTTCAATTATAATAGCATTCATGCTCAGGAAGTTTATATATATATATATATATATATATAAATTATATTCATAATCTCCATTCCTTTCCAGCAATTTTTCGTTATTTTAAAATTTTGTGACGTCGGAAACGGCAATTTTTGTCGTGCACGATTCTGAATGGCTAAGCCCGTCAAACACCACAGAAATTTTAGAACCTGTCCAAACTTCAATTGTTTGATGGAAACTGGAGCTATCCAACTTTTTCAGACAAACATGGTTGCGTTTATGTCGTTTCGATGACGTCACAACCGCCCAACTGTATTTGACAAAACTTATCGGAAGCAGTTTGGCGGATTGGATTGGAGAGATGAGGGTGCAGCGAGGTGAGTAGACTATGGAGCGGCGCTGGAATGCAAGTGCGGGGGAGAAACGGCATATCCTCGAGAAAACTCGCCGTCCGGCAGGATTCCGACATACGGAAATCCGGGAATGGAACCCGGTTCGAATAGGTGGGAGGCGAGCAGTCTAACCGCTCGGCCACCGTGCTAGCCTGTAGTTCTGTATTGTAAGGTACTCTATGAGCGAGACGCCTTGAGCAGCGGTGATCGCCGAGGAGAAGACGAGGCGTCGAGGAGAGAAGAAAGCGTCTCGCACGGGCGTACAGAAGGCAGGCGAGGTTCCCCTGAGGACGACGCTAGAGGGAAGAGCGGGGAAGAGATCAAGTGGTTGGCGCGCTGTGGTGTCACTGCCCTGCGCGCCGTTGCCAGGTCTCGCGCGCCGCGCACGCACCATCTGGCAACGTCGTCCCTACGCTCCCGCCGGCTCCCGGCCGCCGTAATACACAGAGTATGGCCACTTAACTAGGCGCGGCCATCTTGTCTCCACCCAGGCTCGCTCCGCTGGCAGACAAAAGCGACTCATCACTCAACTCTCTCCTTCTAGAACGTTATTTTTAAAAATATCACCAGCATTTCTCCACTAGTCCTACACATCGTGGAGATCGCCATGGAATTGTCGTATTTCATCCACGCGTTACGGTTGACCTGCAAAAAAATTAAGATCTCACCACTAATTCTTGCCGAAAAACCTGCTGGAACTTGGAAAGTTAAAAACTACGCATAAATCGTGAGTTTCACGGAAAATTCTATATTTATCCTACCGAAGCCCAAAGGAAATATTAAAATTGTAATGTTCTGCGAACAAATCTCTTGTAAGTTCAGTAGTTTTTTACGAGGCGGGGGGAAATGTTTTACATGTCGCGCCGGGTTATGACTGCGCATCGCCGGTACAGAAAAATGTACTTTTAACAGACGTACTGTATGTCCTACACACTCAGCTAGCATATCACTAAGTTACGACAGTTATATCCCCTTGTCAATCTAATGTTTTTACAATTATTAAAAAGAAATAAAAAATACATGAACCAATTTTAAAGGTTTTAACAAAGTTGTTTTAATCTATGGTAAGTTATACCGTAATCCTGTCGAATATCAGTGTTCGTTGCAACAAAATCCAGGTTCACAATTTGAAGTATTTTTTTCTGAATCTGTGTGCAGGCATTACGCCTGGATGAAATGTAAAGCAGTCAATTTTCGACGGACAAGACAACTATAAACTGTCACAGTGATGATGGAATCCAAGTTATTTTTTTTTGTAACATGACGTGACTCGGCGACGGGTTAAATAAAGTGAAGTAATGAGAGTTCTCAGATGAACCATCAAACAAATCCTGTATTTATTCTGCATGGTATACACAGTGCCGGACTTCCGCCCANCTGGCCAGGGGACAAACTGTTTTCATTTTCAGCGCTAAAGAGAGTTAAGAATTACTTAAGATCTACCACACAAGAGGAGAGACTTAATTCACTCTCTATATTGTTCATCTTGTCTATTTTATAAATTAAAAAACGTTAATCAAATATAAAATAAAATAGGTTAATTTTGTTAAATTACCAATAAGGGGGTCCGGACTATGTAATTGCCTAGGGGCCCTGGGTCTATAAGTCCGGCCCTGGGTATGCACAATTGTTTTCATTTTACGCAAGTAACAGGGCGTAAGCATTATATCCCCCAGTCTTCCGTATAAAAAATACCAAGTTATTTTATGTTTGTTTTTCATACGATTACTTTAATAAGCATGTTCTTTGGCTATAGCAAAATACGAGCCTTTAAGTTGATATGCTGATATGCAAAACATAATTTTGATACAGAAATGATATATAGCTTAGAAGGAGAAAAAAAAATTCCATGCACTCTGATATACAATATGCACCAGTCACTTAAAGAAAGTTAATGGGTGATTCTGATACGTTACCCAACAAAAAGCAGTGCACTGTTTTCTGGTATCCAATATTTTCTTCGAATTTTTCGAAGTCAAATTGCTTCTATTTCGGCAATTATTTCACCTGAAGGTAGCCGGTGAATAGTACATACACCTTTGCAGTTCGAGTATTACACTCATTAGCACAAAAACTCGGCATAGCTATCAATCTCGGAGCTCAAGACGAGTTTACCCCATTACAACTGCATTACACCGCGCGGCTCAGTCGGGGACAAGATGGCGTCGCGCTACGTCTCAGCCAATCACCGCGCGCTATTGGCGGCATCCGCTCGGACAAGCTAAGGCCATACTCTCCTGTATACGTTCGTGCGTCCACCCGCCTTAACTGCTCGAACGCTCTCTGCAGCTATTTACGGTTGAGTGAGCATTGGCGTTATTTCTTACTGACCGATTGTAGTCGCCATAAACAAGTCCAATACACCTTTTAACAAGGTGCTTTGTGCGAGAGAGTTCCTTCATGTTTGAAATGTATTGATATTACCTGTGTATAACACAAAATTTAAACTCTATGGCGGTAATCATGGGTACAGCATGTTAGTCTGTGATTAGAAAATATTTATAAGACAAGATTCACTTAATTTCCATGTAAATGTAATTGGCATTTCATGATTTGGTTATAAATTAGTCTATCCTACTTTATCAGGTTTTCACCCGAATGCGTTTGTTAGCAATTTTACTCAGTAGACCGCAAATACGCAGGTCGACTGTGTCTGACAGTCGGATGCAGGTCGACTGTGTCTGACAGTCGGATGCAGGTCGACTGTGTCTGACAGTCGGATGCAGGTCGACTGTGTCTGACAGTCGGATGCAGGTCGACTGTGTCGGACAGTCGGGTGCAGGTCGACTGTGTCTGACAGTCGGGTGCAGGTCGACTGTGTCTGACAGTCGGATGCAGGTCGACTGTGTCTGACAGTCGGGTGCAGGTCGACTGTGTCTGACAGTCGGGTGCAGGTCGACTGTGTCTGACAGTCGGATGCAGGTCGACTGTGTCTGACAGTCTTCGAAAGCAAAATCGTTCCCACATGTACGTAACCCAGAGTACATGAGTGAATACTCCTCCTGTCCTGCCGACAGGAAAACTTAGCGTTTTAAACGACCTGCATGATAGACTCCACGGTCCTATGTATTTCCAAGCGTTACCTTTATGTTGATTGGCTGCTGCCGCAGTGTGTAGCCAATTACACCTCAGACCAGGTGGCACGGTGCGTGTTTCCTTGCACGTCTGTTATTGGCTCAGGGTTCACCTGGGCGAGTCTAATAAACTGTGATACAATTGCAAACATTACAGAAATGTACGTGTGTTTTAGGTCCAGCTTGTACTAAAATGAATCCGCGAAATTTTCCAGGCCCTATTAATAATGACTTATGTTAAAGTGAAAAATAATAATAATAATCCGAAAAATGTATTATTTTGTATTTTTACGAAATTTTGTTCAACTTGTAGATTCTATTACTTACGAGTACTATTTCCTCAAATACAAATATTTTAGACGGCATATGTTTTACGCAATGACTTGTTAAAATCGCAATTATAGTGTATTTTCGGACGTACAAATAGGCCCTAATAAAATTCAACTCACTCATCGAAATAAGATTATTCATACTTAATTAAGATACCAAGAGTTGTTCCAAGAAATATTTAAAATTACGCTACGAAATGCTCTCGCAAAATTACTTTATTTATTTATTTTGTAGCAGTCAATAATTTTTCGTAACATAAGTTTTGGTAAACATTTTCCTTAAAATTAACTAAGACATATGACCTCTTTCAGTCGCCCTTGTTAAAGTTTATTTACATGATTTCGTATATTTTATGTGTACGACCCATAGAAACCATACTAAAATTGTGATTTTGACGGCATTATGCAAATAATATGCAAGACACTGTGAATGTGTCGCACAAGTATAAAATAATTATTTCAGTTTCAGAGGCATTACCGAAAATGTTTGATTATAGGAAATTTACAATTTACCAGTTGTTTAACAATTTTGTATCTAACTTTCACTGTGTGTTATTTCCTGCTTGCAAAAGGGCACAATCTAATTCATAAAATACAAATATGTTTCTGACATTTTACAAAAAGCAGGTAACACAGTGAAAATTACGTACAAACAACTTGTGAAATGTAAGTTTTCTATAATCGTACGTGCCAGTAATTACTTCAGAAATGATGGCACGAGAACTGAGAATCTCTGGCAAAGGCGTGAGTTCGAGCGTTAAAGCTGGTGCTACGGAATAAGACTGGGGTAGTTCGTGGTGGGACTTCGTGCAGGTCAGGCCAGGTAATCAATACGCGAGCAAGAGGGGCGGTAGCGAGTTAGGGAGGGGGGTAGGGGTGGAAACTGTACGTGAGTGTTCGTACGATGGGCTCTTTATATTAGCAAATCACTTTCGAATAACATTCTATTCAACTCTTCTACAAATAAACGTTGTTCCGAACACATAGAACAACTCCAAACAGCAGGTAGGCCTACTAAAGAACAAAAGTTAGGGCTGATGATTAGGGACAGGTGTTTATCGCGAAAAGATTTCAATGCCAGTTATACTTCAAAACACTATTGTTCATATGCACTTTCGTGGTTGGATGATTTTAAATGCTACGTGGCTCGAGTGTCTGTCCGCGAATCATGGACGTTCAGTATCGGAGTACTTTACTCTGATTGGCCCAGGCAAGTAAGAACATGTCTTCTCACGTAGACACGCGGCCAATAACCAAAGGTAGTTGAGGTTGTGGACGTAGGGTATTGAAGTCTAGCATGACCATGAATGTTTTCGCGAAAAACACCTGTCTCTACTAATGATGCGAAAATGTCTCGGTTTCATTTAGTGTCAGGCTAAACTTGAAGCAACTCCACAACTATTGCGGGCTTTGTCATCGGACAGACGTTTACGGGGCACGCCTTGGAGGACAGTAAGCCAATGACAGACAGCTTGGAAGTAGAGTGAGAAGGAATCACGTACGGACAGCATAAAGCGTGTTATGCCGCGGATACGCATCACGTAAGCGGAACGTGTAACGCACTCGGTGTTCAATATACAAAGGGGCGTGTGCGTGCGCGTATAACGTACGGATACACGTGAGAAATATGGTCAACTCCCAACTCTTCCATGCACGCGAACCCGTGCAGCCAATAGGAACAGAGCATTTGGTTTGTTGACATTCGTTTTCGTGGCCATTGTGGTATACAAGGCAACAAGTTGGCCTACATGAATCTGCTGTGGCTAGTATAATTTTTGTTTCAGTAAACACGTCCCCGTGGTTTGGGAGTAGTATTTACGTAATGTCAAAACACTGTCAAAATATTTTAAAATATGACATGTGTTCATTGCAAAACTCATATCAGTGATTTGCAACAGCTGAGCCAAGTATATTCGAATGCATAAGTTATAGAACCTAACGTTTCTGTGTATTGTGAAATAGTTCAAAGTGATCCCAATGTACAGCTCGTTCCGTTTACGTAACCCGTGCCCCCTTTTATTACATACGTATCCGTGCATTATAGAACCTCTCACAAGTGCATAGTGCTGTGAAATATAGCCTTCTGCCCGATGAATTCGTGAAATTTCCAAGTCTGTACTGATGTAATGCGAATTTCGCTGTTTCGTCTAGCAGTACTCTATATTTCACATTCTCACAGTCCTCTGACGTACACTGGAGTCGATGTTGTTCCTTCATTGGGTTCTGCCTCAGGTAGGATGCGTTTCCGTAACGTTTCAAGTAAACTTTCCGTACATGTAGGCTAGACGTAAATGGTGTTCAAAACGAATTGAATCTCAAGGTCATTACACCAGAAAAGTGGCATAAGCTGGCACGTAAATTCGTATCGTGCTGAGATCATTTCGAAAATAAAATTCACTCAATTCCGGGTATCATTTCCGTTACTTCACACGGACATTCGTTATCCATTGGTTTCGTTTGTCTCGTGCACTTACATTATACTTATCGTTGCAGCATTAAAATAATATCGAATTCCAGTAAAATATTTCGTTGATAGAAAAGGAATACCAACAGATACTTAATTTTATATCAGTGGTGTGTTGTTATTTCACTATGACCAACATAACCTCCATTTCGCCAACATAAACTCGCACATTAGCCACGGCATTGAAATCGATTTAAATTCGGGTGCAAAGATTTGCGGAAACGGGTATAGTGCTCAGAAGATATTGAGTTTGGGAAAAAAGAAAATGTTTTTAAAACTACACGGGTACGTAGCAATTGTCACGCTTGGCGTAAACGCTAGAATGCCAAGCACTTCTCAGAAATGATTTAAAGGGCCTCCCTGAGTTGTCGTATGGGTAGTAAGAAGTCGTGTGTATTCTAATTTNAAAAAAAAAAAAAAAAAAAAAAAAACTATGGAATATTTCTACGTAACATTTTTCTCACGACAGAAATGAAAGTTGATGTAATTGTTGTAAATTAATAAATTTGGTTACTGAAACGTAAGTGTGATCGTTGAAAAGTGTCAGTCTGCAAAACAAGGTTTTCACTATAGCGACATTGCTGTATCTTCTCTGAACAGATTGTTGTATTAAAGCCCTTGTAGTCACATGGCAACAGGACACGCGAAGATTGTTTATGCTATTTTCCATCGCCGTCGCAATGCTTCCTTACGGCCCGGAAGTTATTTTTATGACGTGACATTGCCGCCATGTTCTTTGTCGATGGGGCTAAAAGGCGTTTCTTCGAACGCAATTCGTGACGGAAAGTGAGAAGGCGGCTCGGCGGCTCGGCACGGCCCGGCGCTGGATGACGTAACCACCGGTTGGCAACGCCTTCCCCAACAGCGGCGCGGTTGAGAGAGGCCGCGNTCACCGCGGGCGCTTCCAGGATTTCGCTCGCGCCCCCCTTCCCCTACAACGCCAGCTGCCACCTCCCCCCTCCGACAACAATACACACAGAGATCCGCCTCTACCACAGCCGAGCCCAACACGAAAATGGCTCTACAAAGTACGATACGCCCGTCACGGACACGTAATTCGATACGTATATTCCACGCACGGTTACTTCCAGTGGCGTGGCCTGGGAGGGGAGGGAGGGATATCGAAGCATAACCCACCCCAACTAAAAATAAAATACTATATATTAAAAAAAAAAATTACAACTGTTACTTTTTAAACAAAATTAATGTGTGGTCCCCCTTGAAAGATGTTTATAGCATTTTGTGGTTCCATATGTGTAGGGACATCCGAATTCCGCGGAAATAGTTTCGCGTATGTTATATTTGAACACCCTACGGCCGTACCAGCATTTTTCTTTTGCTTATTGGCAGCGTTATTTGCTTGACTGGCCAATCAGAATTAGATAACTCCAATACCTACTGCACGTCTGTGATTCGCGCGTATACACCCAAGACGCGTAACACGGGAACTATCCAATCACGAACGTGGACCGGAGCTCAGGTGGTATGAAATACAACTGGCCATTAAATCTGCTGGCGAACATCACGTGTCCCTACATATAGGCTACACCTATGTATATTAGCCCTGTAATTGTAAATAATTTTTAAACTAAACGTAAGCAAACTTTAATTTTTTTATTTTTTACATATGAGACATTTTGCGTTCCTCCTTGAACACGAAGAAGGTTTATAACATTTTGTATTGTTCTGTGTCTGTATATAAGACCACTGGTTGTAAATAATGTTTTGGACTAACAATTTTTAATATTATAGGTCTCCTATTTCTTCCAAAAATATACGTTTTTAAATTCCTTCCCCTTCCCCTTTCACGAAGTAAATTTCGTGGCTACGCCCCTGGCAATTGCCAACTTTTCTGAGGCCAAGTATAGTTAGGGAACAGTGTCATGCGTGCAGTGACTTCTCAAAGGTTCTATGAACTGACCAGCCTGTGTCGAGGCTAACAATATTCATCTCCGCTGCCGTCTAGGAACGGACCAAGTATAGCGGTGCGGAACTCGAAAATGGCCGACCACAATTTGTGGTTTCCACCTCAGACCGCAGAACAGGATTAATACCGTTTATTGATGTGATAGATTACCTCCTGTTCTCCTGCTGTAACCCACCCAACTACTTTTTTGTTTATATTCTTTCTCCTTTTTCCGTCCATGTACTCTCGGTGTTTTCGTTTAGTTCGTTTCATCGCAGTAATTATTCCAGGTTTTCACCTGTTATAATTGTTTGCTCGTTTAACAATTTATAACCCTTCCAGGTCCTATTTGATCTGTATCAGGTGTTATAAATAAGACATTTCCTCGTGTGAACTGCGCTTTAAGCCGTTGAAACCACTTGTTTCTTTATCATGACCGATCGTAAAGTATAGTCCATTCACGGTTACTTCCAACTTTTCTCAAGGCCATGCTAAAGTTCTACTTCCAGGATATTCCTCCGCCTCGTGCAAACAAAGCTTAACCGAGTCTAGAAAATCACACAAGAGCGACAGCGTACCGCATTCCTGCACACTCTCATTTGTGGTGATAATTTGCATAAGTAATATTTCTTACGAGGCATTGCCAACACACCTATTTTCTCCCTGTTTTAATTCACATTAATTATAAATAAAATAATACGATTTATAGATAAAAACATACGCAACATTTTTATTTAATAAAAAATAAGGTATTTCTATGTTAATAGGAGTGTAAAATGCTCGCGATACAGGAAGTAGTTAAGAGATTCCAAGGACGTCATACATGGGGTGATTTGTCAAAGGTTTGATTTAAAAAAGTGCGAAGAAACAGCGCACAGACTGCAGTAATAAGAACAGTTCGTGTTCTGGAACGAAGTCCAGTTTACAAATCTGTCATCTCATCCACGGGGAAGATCACTGGGTGTCCAGCCTCGCAGTGCACATTGAGGGGGATCCAGCCCTGCCATCTTGGAGTTTCATTATTACTACCATAACTTTGATATGAAAAAACCTTTTAACGAAATTTTTCGCACGACGTGGCATAAATAACAGTTTCTAAAGCTTTATCAAACTATTACAACTCTACGGCGTTTATTAATTGTTGACTAGTGACTGCCGGCAAGAAATAAGTAATTTTTTCTTGTCGGCAGCTGTCATCTGGCAATACATGTTTTGAAACATGCGCAAAGCAGTACCCTATGCCTAGGGCCAGTGACTTTTCACGTAAAAATCGGAGCACACAGTAGACTTCAATACTATATACACACCTCAGCTGTTGTCGTACCTCCATTGGCCGCTGGTGCCGTGTCCGTCTTTGACCAAGCCACTCAGGACTAAGTAACTCCGACACTGAACCTTCGTTATTCGTGCGCAAACTGTTAACACGGACCAGAACATTTGTTAGCCAATCAAAGAAGCTGGACGACCCTACAGTGCTTTGGACTCTATCCTGTCAAGAAATCTTTTCGCGAAATATCATTGCCCCTGCCTATGCCTTGTCAACGTCCAAAATAAAATATAAAATCTGTGATGTAAGTTATGACGAAAATTGCGTAAATCCAAGATGGTAGGGACTGTTCCGGCGTGATACAGAGGTGAAACTGCGATGTTTATCGCCAACTCCAGCCACACACGCCAGCAAAATGGCGGAAAGTCCTTCTCCAATCTGCTCCTGGGGACTAACTTGTCAGACGGCAGCCCGAACAACGCAACAGCCAATCACATTCATGGCCCGTTCCCAGAGCTTTGCGCGGCCAACCAGCGACTCAGTTCGCTTGCACCAGAGGAAAACTCCGTGCATGTTCGCTTCTGTTCACTTACTCCACGATCCCGGTCGAAAATAACCCGCCATGCAGTAAGCTATGAGCTGGGTCGGAACGCGCTTATCTCAACACGCGACGGCGCAAGTCTACAATTGCCGATTGTTTGTCACGTCGTCTTACCGTCATTATCACTGTGAGGTCCGGGCGTATTTACTGCCAATCAAGTCAAGCTGCAAGTGATTAGATGGGGGACCCTGTTTGTCCGCGAAAATATTTCAGGACAAGTTGTGTCACAAAACACTTTAGTTCGGAACCACTTTCGTGGTTGGATGATTTCTTAATTATTGCGCGTGTCTGTCCGCCAATCACGGGTGGTCATCACAGGAGAAACTAGATTCTGATTGGTACATTCACGTAACAGAAGCTCTCCACACGAAGACAAGCGGCCAATGTGCACGTAAGATATTGGAATCTACCCTCCGTGTAAATCTTTTCACGATAAACAGGAGGCCCTGGTGATTACCATTCGCGATTTCTCGCTCTACGTATACAATCGTTCGTAAATTTCCGAACAATTTGTTAGAGCATCGGTTAAGCTTTTCTAGCCTTTGTTAAGCTTTGCTAGCATTGGGCGGAGGGACGGCCTGGAAGCCAACTTGAACGGGACTTGAGGACCAGTTGGCAGTAACGGTTAATGGACTATAGTTGTAGCGCGGCGTCTCGGACATCCTACATGACGGCAGTGGTCGGTCACGGACGTGCCTGCCGGCTGTGATGGGCGCGGTAGTAACCGTGACCTTGACAACTGCCAACTCCGTCACCGGCTGCGCTCAGCTTCCCTGCTCCATCCATCACATCACTACACCGCGGCCACCTACTGGTTGTCACGCGCTATCATTTTTAACAAAACTGCAATATTTCAATGTATAGTCTATTCGCGGTTTCTTCACACTTGTAGAATCAAACCTTCGAAAAAATCACCCCACGTATAAGGTGTGTTAGATGGTTTCCTTAATTTCCCACGTACCACAATAAGTTCGCAAATATAAAATTATCTTATTTTTGGTTAAATTGAAAATTTACTTATATGTTATATGTAAATAATAATACTTCATTTATAATTAATATGAATAAAAATATTGAGAACATGTGTGTGTTGGTAATGCCTGGTAAGGAATAGTTCTTATGCAAGATATTATTACACTGAGTGACCACGAATAAGATTTGTTAGTACGACGCGGAGGAATATCCTGGAAGTAGAACTTTATCAAGGCTTCAGTAAAGTGCGAAGTTAACTGTGAATGGACTTTAGAGTCTTTATTTTCAGGACAGAAATGAAAGTTGATGTTTAGTTGCCCATTCATAGATTTGGTTATTGAATCATGAACGTGGTCGTTGGAAAGTGTCAAAGTCAGCGAAAATCACTGTAAGTAGCCCTCTGTTTACGCTATTTGTTTGTCTGTAAGTCAGTGTTATAAACTAAAGAGGCGATGCTGTATCTTCTCTGAACAGATTGCTGTATCAGAACCCTATAGTCATCGCTTGGAATTCCGAGGAAACACAACACACGCAAGCTTGGGAGGCCCCTTAAATACAGGAGGTGACGCTCTTAGATGTGAATTATGTCTTTAGAAAACACATGACACAGGTTTAGAAAACACATGACACACAGGTGGATAAAACACATGACACAGGTGTATAAAACACATGGCACAGAGGTGNCACATGACACACAGGTGGATAAAACACATGACACAGGTGTATAAAACACATGGCACAGAGGTGTATAAAACACATGACACAGGTGTAGAAAACACATGACACGCAGGTGTAGAAAACACATGACACACAGGTGTAGAAAACACATGACACAGGTGTATAAAACACATGGCACAGAGGTGGATAAAACACATGACACAGGTGTATAAAACACNCACATGACACACAGGTGGATAAAACACATGACACAGGTGTATAAAACACATGGCACAGAGGTGTATAAAACACATGGAACAGGTGTAGAAAACACATGACACGCAGGTGTAGAAAACACATGACACACAGGTGTAGAAAACACATGGCACAGATGTGTAGAAAACACATGACACAGGTGTAGAAAACATATGACACAGGTGTAGAAAACACATGACACACAGGTGTAGCAAACTCATGACACAGAGGTGTATAAAACACACGACACACGGGTGTAGGGCCGATACTGTGATTCCACGCCGTGGAAACTCACATANACACAGAGGTGTATAAAACACACGACACACGGGTGTAGGGCCGATACTGTGATTCCACGCCGTGGAAACTCACATAGCACACTTCAAATTGTATGCAGGCGGCAATTATTTCTTCTCTTCGTACTCTTCCTTCAGAGATTCCTCATCCTTGTTCCATGCCATTTCTCCGTCCTTCCTTGATCTTAATTTTCTGTGCCCTCTGGACCATGCTACTNTTCCTCATCCTTGTTCCATGCCATTTCTCCGTCCTTCCTTGATCTTAATTTTCTGTGCCCTCTGGACCATGCTACTTTCTTCACCCGCCATGCCTTCGACACATTTGTTCGACAGTTTACGTTTGTCATTTCTGGAAATAGGTGGCTTTGCATCGCATCAGAACCTTCGTTCAAAGCAGAACAAACATCATTGCAGGCATTTTGGAAAGCANAAATAGGTGGCTTTGCATCGCATCAGAACCTTCGTTCAAAGCAGAACAAACATCATTGCAGGCATTTTGGAAAGCACTGGCGTAGGAGTTAGGGCCACACGCAAGGCACACTGGAATTACAGAAACTCCCATGGACCCCTGGAATCTTTCTCATACTGGAGCTCCTCGTTTACTGTAACTCTCCTATCGTATCTTAAAATAGCAGTTGAGTTGGCTTCATGCTTTGACTTCTACTTGGATATCGAACGTATTTGAAGGTGAGTACTGGGTAGGCAGCGAGTCTCACAGTACAGTGCAGTGACCTACATGCCGTGGAACGTCAGAACAAACTCACAAGTAGGCATAGGTGCATGGAAGCCACACAAAGCACAGATTATTATTAAAATAAATAAAACAAACTTTAACGTCCCTTCAATTTGATTTCGCAAGTTTGAAGACTGGGGTCCCGTTAGTTCGAACTACTTGAGACCGAGGCCTGACAAACGAGTACCTTGCGTGTATGACGTGGGTATAAAACATGTTCTGGTGAAATAAAAGTGGGCTTTATTGTGGAACTACTGTCTTTTGTCCGACCATTGTATTACTGCAATGCAAGGAAAAGAAATTAAATATGCATACACATGTTCGGGTTATCCAGATATTCGGATTAGCGAGATTCGGGTTTTCGAGACATTACCGTATTTGGTTAGGTTTCCAAAGTTTACTTTAATAATATAATTTTTTTGTGTTTAAGTAGTTAACTAGTACATTTTTTTTTNTTGGTTAGGTTTCCAAAGTTTACTTTAATAATATAATTTTTTTGTGTTTAAGTAGTTAACTAGTACATTTTTTTTTAAATGTTGTTTACAACACTTTTTAAAACCAAATTTACAAAAGCAACTTAAGTCGTAATGGAGTGCTTTTAAGAATTCATAATGTAGGATAATATGACAATTTATGATTGGTTGCTTCCTAAGGCAGACTACAGGTGTTAACAAAGTTTCAGTAGTTTAATATATTTCGCAGTCAATACAATTATATTCTTTACCCGAAGGGAAAAAATCAGACATTTGATAAATAAATAAAATCTTTGCAGCGAAGTTTACACCCCAGCTTCCTAAGTGGCATTTATTTTTATCTGACAATGTGGCTACCTTAATTTTAAATTTCATGTTTCTTTTTTTGGATAATTTTGATTATGAAATAAAAGATTTCTAGAATTTTTTGAAGGTTATGTCAGTGTTACGTTAATTCTAACATTTGTAGTGTGCAAATAGAAATTAAATATACGGAATAAATTTTTGTTCTTGATTTATGAAATGCATACTAAAATTTAAGGTCATAAGATTTTAAAAAAGTGACTTGAATGTTTTAAAATGTAAATACTATGAGTGAAGAGGGGAGGGGAGGGGGGTATGTTAACTATACCTACGTCTCTTCTATAGAAATAGGCCCTATGCTTCCTAAGATCTTGGATTCAAGTGGACCAATTCCGACATATATGCAGTCCAATTTGGAGCAGTTTTAACTGTTTCTGTTTTAGAGCAGGAATTGTCGCTGAGTATGGTAGCACAGCGGTGAGACAAATACAGCCACTAGGCGATGAAGAACTTGCAGTATTTAAGTCCAAGGACTAAAACGGTTACATTTACTCCATTATATTTAGAGGGTTTATGCAAAAGCAGGAAATTTCAAATTATGTCGAGCAAAAAAATAAAAGTGCTTAAAGTTTATAATCAAATTTCAAACTGAAGTAGGCTTACTAGATGGGAGTGTTTCTTCACACATTTTAAATGAAAGCTTTAAGAAAATGCTCCACGCAAGACATGTTTGGTTACTTCTTAAATACGTCGTGCGTTTTATACTTTGTGTTTACCTTAAATTACCTCGTTTTTGGTTAACTCGATCTTTTACTAGCCTACGTTTTACTGATAAATAATAATGATCCATTCATAACTAATGTGAATGAAGACCGAGAGAAAGTAGGTATGTTGGCAATGCCTAGTAAGATATAGTTCTTATGCAAAATTGTATTACACTGAGTGCGCACGAATATGGTGCGTTGCCCCTCTGGTGTGATTTTCTAGACTGGATTAAGCTTTGTTTGTACGACGCGGAGGAATATCCTGGAAGTAGATCTTTAGCAGGGCTTCAGAGAAGTTAGAAGTAGCCGTGAATGGACTACATAAATATATCCCGTCCATCTCACAAATAACGCGCACATCCACCTACGAATGACATTTCTGCATCTTCCAGGAGTNTTGGTTAGGTTTCCAAAGTTTACTTTAATAATATAATTTTTTTGTGTTTAAGTAGTTAACTAGTACATTTTTTTTTTAAATATTGTTTACAACACTTTTTAAAACCAAATTTACAAAAGCAACTTAAGTCGTAATGGAGTGCTTTTAAGAATTCATAATGTAGGATAATATGACAATAAATGATTGGTTGCTTCCTGAGGCAGACTACAGGTGTTAACAAAGCGTCAGTAGTTCAATATATTTCGCAGTCAATACAATTATATTCTTTACCCGAAGGGAAAAAATCAGACATTTGATAAATAAATAAAATCTTTGCAGCGAAGTTTACACCCCAGCTTCCTAAGTGGCATTTATTTTTATCTGACAATGTGGCTACCTTAATTTTAAATTTCATGTTTCTTTTTTTGGATAATTTTGATTATGAAATAAAAGATTTCTAGAATTTTTTGAAGGTTATGTCAGTGTTACGTTAATTCTAACATTTGTAGTGTGCAAATAGAAATTAAATATACGGAATAAATTTTTGTTCTTGATTTATGAAATGCATACTACAATTTAAGGTCATAAGATTTTAAAAAACTGACTTGAATGTTTTAAATTGTAAATACTATGAGTGAAGAGGGGAGGGGAGGGGGGTATGTTAACTATACCTACGTCTCTTCTATAGAAATAGGCCCTATGCTTCCTAAGATCTTGGATTCAAGTGGACCAATTCCGACATATATGCAGTCCAATTTGGAGCAGTTTTAACTGTTTCTGTTTTAGAGCAGGAATTGTCGCTGAGTATGGTAGCACAGCGGTGAGACAAATACAGCCACTAGGCGATGAAGAACTTGCAGTATTTAAGTCCAAGGACTAAAACGGTTACATTTACTCCATTATATTTAGAGGGTTTATGCAAAAGCAGGAAATTTCAAATTATGTCGAGCAAAAAAATAAAAGTGCTTAAAGTTTATAATCAAATTTCAAACTGAAGTAGGCTTACTAGATGGGAGTGTTTCTTCACACATTTTAAATGAAAGCTTTAAGAAAATGCTCCACGCAAGACATGTTTGGTTACTTCTTAAATACGTCGTGCGTTTTATACTTTGTGTTTACCTTAAATTACCTCGTTTTTGGTTAACTCGATCTTTTACTAGCCTACGTTTTACTGATAAATAATAATGATCCATTCATAACTAATGTGAATGAAGACCGAGAGAAAGTAGGTATGTTGGCAATGCCTAGTAAGAAATAGTTCTTATGCAAAATTGTATTACACTGAGTGCGCACGAATATGGTGCGTTGCCCCTCTGGTGTGATTTTCTAGACTGGATTAAGCTTTGTTTGTACGACGCGGAGGAATATACTGGAAGTAGATCTTTAGCAGGGCTTCAGAGAAGTTAGAAGTAGCCGTGAATGGACTAAATAAATATATCCCGTCCATCTCACAAATAACGCGCACATCCACCTACGAATGACATTTCTGCATCTTCCAGGAGTATTTCATTATTGAAGTGATTTCAGACCTCGAAACAATCACGAACGCTGAAGGTCTGCAATATTTCGTTGGCCGCATGAGAAATAAATATAATACAGATAGACAATGGTTTTACAACTTTAATTTTAAGACTTACCAAACTGAAACGCAACAAAACATTTTGCGACATTTTTTAAATTTTGTAAACCGAACTGAAATTTCTTGTAATAATACAAATGCTAGTAATTTTACAAAATATTTCGTTGTAAACCTTTTGCGTTTTTTAGTCGTGCAAAAACAGGATTTTTAGAAGTACAGCAAATTCTTACAGTAATATCTACTGACACTTGTAAAAACTTGTAANAAAAAAAAAAATTTTTTAAAAAAAAAAAAAAAAAAAAAAAAAAAAAGTGTGTACGCAAACAAGTTGACGTGCGTATGTGTTGCGTCATAATACGCACTGGAAATGACCAGGTTTTGCGTACACGTGGAAGTTAAGTTTATGCTCCTCTGTGATTGGCTGAACTTAAGGGCTTGAGAATTGGTTGCTTCCTGAGGTAAGCAATTCCAGTTTGGTTGCGCTGACGATGAAAGATGAAGCGAAAGATGAGCTGTGTTTTTGGACTAGAAGCTTTTGTTGATCGAAAGAGCGAGTGTTTGTAGTATTGGGCGGTGAGAAACGAGACGAAAGGTATCGAGGACATCCTGTTGGAAATAACTTCTTTAACAAACCGATTTTGTGCAATGATCGTCGATTTTTAAATCAAGCCATGTGACAGTATGTCTGTATTTGGTGATATGGTCTTTCTTTTTAAGATTAAAAATAATACGTACGCAGTTGTTTTGTATTCGCTGAAGTCTCCGAGCCAGATCTTCATGCAGGTCACTGAAGACTATCAGCATTATCAAGGCGTGAAATTATTAATGATTGTGTTAAAGTCTTCATCAATTTCGTGGGTAACATTTTATCAAGCCTTCTTAATGAAAGTAAAGTGACATTTGTTTGTCTACAGATGTAAGTGACATGTTCTCTCCGTGTTAAAGTTTCACTCAATATTACACCTACGTTCGATAGAGTAATCGACTCGCCATCAAGTATTATATAAGGGGCGCTAGTGACGTTTGTTTGTCTACAGATGTAAGTGACATGTTCTCTCCGTGTTAAAGTTTCACTCAATATTACACCTACGTTCGATAGAGTAATCGACTCGCCATCAAGTATTATATAAGGGGCGCTAGTGACGTTTGGTGATATGAGTAGTTTCTTGGATCCAATAATAACGCTCTGGGATTTCTTAGGGTTCAACAGTAGCCCGTGTTTTATTGACCATGCTAAGATGTTTGACAATTCATGGTTAATTGTGTCAATTGATGACGTAATATTACCGAGATGAGCTGGCAGGTAGAATTAGAAGTCGTCTGCACAAAGATGGTATTTACAATGTTTTATCAGCTTGGGGAGGTCATTAATAAATATAACAAATATTAGGCGTCCCAGAACAGAGCCCTGGGGATCTCCAATTTCAACTGTGCGCCAAGCTGATTGTTGTTATCCGCGGACAACTCTCTGATAACGGCAGCACAAGTAGCTTTCAATCCATCCTAACGATATTTTGGAGAAATTAAAATATGATTTTAGCTTCGCAAGTAATAACTCGTGGTCAACGGAATCGAATGCTTCGCTAAAAATCGAATGGTGTCAAAATCGTTGGCAAACGGTTATCCATGTCATGTGGCATGTCATCTGTGAGCTGAAGAAGAACCGTGCGTGAGTTAAAGCCCTTTCTGGAACCAGACTGAGGTCGACCATATGAAAGTCGTCTCACTGCCATAGGAGAAGGTAGGCCTAAAGCTGACCGAGCACGCAGAACTAGGTTCAGAAAACGTGTGTCATCTGTTCGCGGTTTCTCCACACTTTTTCAATCAAACCTTTGAAAAATCACTATATGCAATATATATGGCGTGTTTGTTTGTTTGTTTCCTAACCCTTTCGAACCGACTTAAATTTCCGGTTTCAAGTGTTGCAAAGAAAACATTTGATGATGCGTGCTGTACTTAAGTAGACACAACACTTGTTTCATTGTCACATGAGCCAATGAGATGTAGGCTATATGTTCGGCTGCAGTTATATGAACCAATCATGAGCTAGACCAGTCAGACGGTGTGCGAATCATCTACCCACAGGTAAGATCATTGCTCACTGAGCTTCGTAGTGTGCAGTACAGACCAAACATTACCTACACGTGCGTGACGTACACGAGAGTGCACACTGGGTCTGAGTGGGTTCAATACGCCATCTATAACAACGTTTTATACTTGTGGTTATATACAAGTACCTTACGTTTAGCTAAACTGAACTTTTTACTTACGCTTTATTTATACATTTTAATATTTCAATTAAAATCAATACGCATATAACCGGAGAGAAAGTAGGCGTGTTGGCAACGCCCAGTAAGAAATAGTTCTTACGCAGAATGTTATTACACTGAGTGCGCACGAATACGGCGTGTCGTACATCTGCTGTGATTTTCTAGACTCGGTTAAGCTTTGTTTGCACGAATCGGAGGAATATCCTGGAAGCAGAACATTAGCAGGGCTTCAGAGAATTTGAAAGTAACCGTGAATGGGCTACACGTACTAGTTTTGATGTATTTATACGCGCGCAACAAATGCAGAGGGGAATGCATGCACGAAGTTTATGCACGTATAGGAAGTACGCGGTAAAGTGAGCACTTCTGAGACCCTAGTTACTTTTCCCTTTCAGCAATTTTTTTCAACCTTTAACCGACTTTTTAAAATGAATATCGCCATGTAAGTAATAAACGCAGTGTGTGTGTTCCACCGCGCTCGGTGTTTAACGTCTACGGCTAAAATAAAATACATTTATAGAGCGTAGTTAATTATATGTCGCCGTGACAGTGCAAGAGAAATAAATCTGCTAAAAACCACACAGCTAAAAAAAAAGGCATTAAGCATTTAAAAATAATACGTTCTTTCTGCTTGTTATATATACTTGGATACGATTAACTTTATCTTATTTTATAGGTTGTGATGTTTACATGTCATATTATTGCAAATGAGAGGGCTTTTAATAGTGGTCCCTATAGCTGTGTGTGTTGCGTATCGAAGGTAATGTTTCCGTGGGCTGTGATGGGTTCAGAGGGAAAGACTAACCAAGAGAGAGAGATAGAGAGAGAGANATTATTGCAAATGAGAGGGCTTTTAATAGTGGTCCCTATAGCTATGTGTATTGCGTATCGAAGGTAATGTTTCCGTGGGCTGTGATGGGTTCAGAGGGCAAGACTAACCAAGAGAGAGAGAGATAGAGAGAGAGAGAGAGAGAGAGAGAGAGAGAGCGCTAGCCCGGCCTCCACGTGTGCCAGGTCGACGACCGCGCGTGTAGTGAGCCTTGTGCGAGCGCGCGGCTAAGCAATGCGTCTATGCGCCTCACCGCCTGCTCCAGGCATCCACGCCGAAGTACCTCTCTCCTCGCCAGATGTTTCATTTTCTGTTACAAAGTAAGACTGTGGCGACAACCAAGTCATTTCGCAGTGCAATTACCCACGCAAGTAAATTGTTTACAAGCAGACAGTCACACGTTATGCTCCATTCACGGTTACTTACAACTTCTCTGATGCCCTGCTAAAGTTCTACTCCCAGGATATTCCTCCGCCTCGTGCAAACAAAGCTTAACCGAGGCTAGAAAATTACCCCAAAGGGACGGCGCACTCAGTGTAATAATATTTTGCATAAGAACTATTTCTTACTAGGCATCACCAACACACCTATTTTCTCACTGTTTTAATTCATATTAATTAAAAATTAAATATTATTAATTATAGGTAAAATATAAGTGAAAGTTCAATGTGACAAAACATAAGGTATTTTTACGTTAACACAAGTATAGGATGCTTGTGATAAAGGATATACTTAGGATATAACCAAACACGTCATACATGGGGTGAGTTTTCGAAGGTTTGATTCAAAAAGTGTGAAGAAACCCCGAATAGACTACAGTATAGTCTATAATTGTTCAAGCGTCTGAAATTATTTTCTTCGTTTTTAGTATATTACATATTTTCCCGTTGTGATACGAAATAATAGTAAAAAAAAAAAAAAAGTATCACTACGGAGGTACACAAGTTTTAAAAAAATCTATGAAGTTCTTAGCATAAGTTTAGTAAACGGATCACGTTATTTAGTGCGTAGTTTCCTGCGACGTGTGGACGCGCACGTGGCGAGGCAACAGCAAGTCCACTGAGCATACTGTGAAAATGGCGCGCACATGATGAGATCTGCAACACCTCTGCGGTTTCCGGNTAACAGCAAGTCCACTGAGCATACTGTGAAAATGGCGCGCACATGATGAGATCTGCAACACCTCTGCGGTTTCCGGTTAGAAACTCAGCTTGAGAACTCTAATGTCGCTCTTCCGTTAGTTCATCATTTGTAATTTACATTTTCTGTTTTTTAAGTACACTGATTTTAACTTTGTCTTTAATTAATACGTTTCATTCCTCATCTCAAATATAAGCCTGTTGAAATATCGCCTTTGGCTTGAGCCTGTGGCGAAGATTCAAATGTAGTGACCTTAAAGAACATTTAATTCCCTATAATATAACCGACTTCACATTTTACGTGGTAGATGTAGTCCTTATATTAGAAATATTTTTTGAAAATTAGATATTTTAATAATAGAGGTATGTAGGCCTACGTAGAGTTATGGTTTTGACAATTTGTTGATATTTATCCTTAACGGGGATATAGGAGCGTAACAAGTTATTGATAAGAGTTATGTAGTGAACTCAGACTGGCAAATAACGGGTGTTTGACTGTCTGTAGCATTGAGAATAGAAATAATTATTAAATTTAGTTATTTTATTTTAATTAAGCACTCCATCCCTCACAAACTCGGTACAACTGAGCAATTTTCAAAGCCCTGCTTAGGATCTACTTATTGTGTATTCTTTCGCCATGTAACATTGGCATTGCTCTTAGGCCTCATCGCTTTGTTGATGCGGCGGTTGAGTGAAACTGTGCAATTACTAGGAAAGTAAACGTGCTACATATTCGCTCGTTATTACACTCATATGCCTTAAAATACGGAAAGCAAAATACATTATTATTCAGTGTTCACTTATATTTACCGAACACTTTCAGTTGAAAGTCTAGACATGAAACTACTTTCCTTCAGTCATTACAAACTGTACTAGGCGATTTTAAACGATGAACACCTACCTCATTTCAGTCTTATACGACTATTACAATTTTTTTTCTGTGCCAAAATAAATAGGATATACACAAAAACCATTTTTGTAATTTCACAAAACATTTTTTTTGAAAACTAGCTGTCAAAAATGTTTTTAGTACGATTAAAAGTTTGAGCTTGTAAATTTTACAACTGTCAGAATTAATGCAAGAATTGTTCTGTAAAGTTCTACAAATCCTGTTTTTGCACAAAAAACAAATACAACAATTTTTTTTGTAAAAGTACCTACTTGCTTTTGTATTATGACAAAAAAATTTCAGTTCGGTTAACAAATTTTTTTTCCGAAAGCATAAAAAAATTATTTAAAAAAATGCTTTTGTATAATTGAATATATATATATATATATATATATATATATATATATATATATATATATATATATA